>JAUMJM010000018.1:11995000-12550000 GCA_033558235.1 Neomorphus geoffroyi
TGACCCGTGCACCCCCTGCTGTGAGATGTTAGCCCCCCGCTTGCATTTCGTGCCTCAGAGTAGCCCCCCTCTTTGGGCCGTGTCCCCTCCTTTTGGTTCATGACCCTTCCCTGCTGTGGGGACCCCCTCTTGGGCTGTGTGCCCCCCACCGCATGTGAGATACAGACCCGCCTGTCAGTCGTGCTGCTCAGTGTGGTTTGTGTGCCCCCCTTTGGGTCAGCACCCCCATGGAATGCAAACGCCCCCACCTTTGTGCCCCAGTGCCTGCTGCCTCTGTCCTGCATTCACATCCAGGGCGAGGGGGCCCCAGCCTGATGAAGGGGGGCAAGCACATCGGCTGTAACTTCCCAGGGGAGCCTTTGGTTAGGTATGAAGAGGGTGCAGATGCTGGCACAGCCCAGCTTCTCCTGGGGCTTCTGCGAGTGTCTTGCATCTTGGAGGTGAAAATGCCTAAACCCCCCAGCAGTGCCGGCCTTGTGAAGCCACGGATAGGTAGTGCACCCCGGGATGGAACTTATTCCAGGGCTGGAAGTGCGATTCCAGGGCTGGAAGTGCATGACAGAGGGAGCCCTGTTTGTCAGGATTGAGCCGTGTTAGCGTGGTCTCGTGTTACGTGTATGAATGATGGAAATAAAACCAGAGCAAAGCATGTTAAAGCTGGCCTTTGGTGCAGGGATGGTCCTTGCCGTGAGAGAACATGGCCGAGGCTCCTGTGTAACGAGTTCACATCGTTAAGTCTTCTGTTAATGCATAAAGCTGGGCAGTGAACTAAAACCGTCTGTGCCGGGCCTCAGGTGCTCGCCCGTAGAGCGCTGTTCTCGCTCCATGGAGACGCTCAAATGTGAGGTTGTTTTTCTGTTGAGAAACCTACAGCAGCGCTGCTGCTGCCTGTGAATCGTTTGGGATGAGAACTTTAGCTTTCAAACATCGGCAGCAGATCTTTGTGTACTGAGGGGAACTCAGTTCCTGGGCCTCACAGGGCTTCCCTTGCAGGGAACCCTCCCGTGAGCTCATCAGACAACCAGAAAAATGCCTGCGTAACCAGGGATTTCCAGAATGAACTCTCTGTTTCCGAAAATACTTGGACTCTTGTCCCTATTGAGTCCACCAGGATACACCAATCTGGGGTCTGTGGGCTCAGCAGTCCAGTAGGGGATGTAGAAAAGTAAAGGAAATTCCTTGGACTCTGCATATTCTTTTTTCACAGGCTCCTAATCTGGTTGCTTTCAAACTTCCTCTAGAATTCTGCGGTTTGGCAGAAGTTGGTAAAGGAGAATTAAATGTAGTCCTTCAGGTTACTGCTAATTACAGCCTTGCTCAAGAAGGCTTCCTGATACAGCCGTTAATGTTCTTTGTTTTAATTAGCAGCATTAAGGACATATAAATTTTAGAATGAAGCCATCATTTTAAAATGCTGTTACCTGTTTAATAGTAACCTTTGTGACAATTTAAATTGAAATAATATAAGAAAATTACCATCTCATTAAAAACAATAATGTGTTTGAGTTGCACTTTTTAAAATGCTTTTCATTATGAAAAGGCAATGGAATATTTGTGTAGCGGAACAAAAGTTTTTATTGAGCTGTGGCACCTCAATATTTGTTCAAATTCTTGAAGTGCTTTGGAAGAACAGGAAGGTTGGAGGGCTGTTATCCAGAGTGACGTTAGACTGGCAGAGAAGGGAAGAAGGTGTTTGGGCTTTGGCAAGAAGGTGAGAATTCCCAGGAAAAGTGTCAAGAGCACTTGAGGCTCCTGCATGGAGAGCGAGGGTCCATGTGGCAAGGAGGGTGGCGGGGGTTGGGGCCCGTGGGCATCTGGAGATACAAATTGGAACTCCGAGGGGTCCGCGGCTGATGGAGCAAGGTTGCGTGGCTTGAACTATCAGGGTCGTTTCTCCTTTTGCAAAATGAGAGAAGAGGGGCAGTGCTGCGGTTCCTCCATCCCTGATTGTACATCTCCACCTCTGCGTGGGTCTGTGCTCTTTGCTGGGCAGAGCTTCCCTGTGGCCCTAACGAAGGTGTTCCCTCGGACTGACCTGCTTACTTTTGCCTGATTAATTGAGCCGCTGTGTTCTGCTCGTTGATGAGGGCACTGTATTTGATAGCTGTTAGGGGGGGTTGTGCAGTCCTGAGTATTTGAAGAGGCGCCTTGTCCTTCACAAAGCAAGTTTGTCGTGGGTGGACTGTGCCGTGGCCCCTGCGCCCTGGGCTCCTTCTCCTGGCCTCAGCGTTGCCGTGTGTCTTCATACAGAGGAAGCCACCTCGTTCTACAGGGAAAGGAGATCCATTATCCAGTGTGCCTGAACCTTTCTCCCTCTTCCCCACATTTCTCCCTCTTACAGTAAGCAGAGGAACACAATGTTAATGGAAGGTTCTCACCAGGACTTACTTCTTTTTCTAGATTCTGGAAGTTACGGCCAGTCTGGGGGCCAGCAGAGGTACGTGCAGGAGTTCTGCTCTTAACAGTTAAATCTGCAAAGTGACAGGCCAGTAAGGATTCCCAGCATGTTTGAATCTGTGGACACGATACGGTGTTGGTACAGTTTTGGAGTTGGGGTGCAGAAAGCTTAGTGCCCTGGGCCTTTGTGAGGGTGTCTGGTGAAAGAGAAAACCAATTAATATTCCTGAAGAGAAGGCAATATCCAAGTTTAAATTGGCGTGACATCTTTTAATAGCAAGTACTCCTGAAATGTCATGGATATAGAGAGATATTTTTCACCTGACTGCCTTAAGCTGTGCACTAAGATTTTATCAAAGGCCACGCACCTGTGAGGACAATCGGCCACATAGGCATAAGGTTTTATTTTTCCATTTCACTTTCTTGTTGGAGGCACCTTCTTGTTAAAACCCTCTGGTCACTCTCTGCAACTGGGAAATTTAAAATATCTGCAAGTATGGAGGGGCTGTTTTAATCAATGAAACAGAAGTGGTTTTATGTAAGTATGAATGTGACGGCCGATGCTGACTGTGCTAGTGAATGTCACAAGGTTCTGTGAGTGTAGCAGTGCGTGAGTCTGAGTTTATATCTGAGTGTGATATGAAGTCCAGCACATGGTTCTTCTGTCAGTTCACGAAGTCTTACAGTGGCAGAATAAGGAGTAAGTATGATCTGATGCGGGTTTTGGTGATGTTTTTGTTGAATAGTCCAACAAATACCACATTGATGGTGGCTGATCAAAATAAAATCAACTTTGTAAGAATATACTGAAAAAATGAAAATGCTTTGGTTCCATACAACAAAGTCACCTGTGATTCTGAAGAATCTGTCGTGTTACAGTCAGGCTGACTTTTGTCTACTTTAAGTTCACACTTGGAACAAAGCAGAAATTAATATAAGCTGTTCTGGCTTCTGACAATCAGCCATGGTAGCTGTTTGTTTATGGTTGCGGGTTTAAATTAAACACTTCTTTTGGAATGAAAAGAAACTGAACGTAACACCTGAAACGCCTCTGCTTTCAGCCCAGGTGGAGGGTGCTGTAAGCATTTATTAAATGCGTTTTTCTCTTACAGCTATTCGTCCTATGGCAACCAGGGCAGCCAAAGTTACGGACAGGGACAGGTAAGCTGGAAAAAAACAGGGTGTTTTTCAAAGGAGATGTTCCTTGAGTAAAAATAATTGTTCATGGGTGATCGTATCTGAGCCAGGAAGAAATTCATTTGTTGTTGTGCTTGACGTTTGCAGTTGTGTGCAGCGCAGGAAAGCTGTAATGACCTGCTGTGGAAGTTACACTCACTTGGGTGCATTCTTTAAATTCCAGGGATATTCTGGTTATGGGCAGAGTGGAGACAATTCCTCCTATGGACAGAACTACGGAAGCTATCATGGGAGCTATGGACAAAATCAAACAGGTTTGGCGAGCCTGTTGCATGCATTGGTAGCAATTAAAGGGTGAATATTTACTAAAAATTTTCTTCCTTGATTTCCAGGTTATGGACAAGATTCCCAGGGATACGATGATGAATCCAGTTATGAAAATCAGAATCAGAGCTCATACAACCAGCAGTCTTACGGCAGTCAGGGCCAGCAGAAAGGATCGTCTAGAGGGTAAGGAAGATGCAGTTAACAGTATCTGTTTAAAAGTACTGTCTAGCAGTTGTAATTCTTGACTAAAGCTGTAGCAGGTTTCCTGCTATCATTGCTAAAAAAAGGTAAACATTTGAAAATCCACATTCTTAAGATATTTTAATGCCTGAAAGAACAGGAGGTAAGGGAAGGATATTTCTTTAAGTGGAGCTAGGTGATAGGATGAGCGCAGTGGTTTTGAAGTCAAGCTGTGTGGGGAGATAGACTTTGGGAGAGTCTTTGCATGGTGACTACAATGAAGAATGGACTCGGTAGAGCGTGTTTGGATTAAGAAACTGATAGATCAGGTACTGCTCCAGTCACATTCTTTTGCATTAGCTTACAGTACTCTTTATTAACTTCAAACAAGCTGCTAGCAAGGAAATCCTTAGCTGTTCTTAGATTTGTAGACTTCTGACTGACTTAGAACACCTTTTCATGGTGAAAATGGAGGAGGAGGAAAGGAAAAGAAGTATCATTTAAGAAATATCTTTTATTTTTTCAATTAAGTAGGGGTCTCCAAACAACATGTTTTTATATCCTCATCAATAACTTAACTGTGTGTGTCCATTCTGCACTCTGATTCAGTACTTTCTGCTCTTATGTTTTACCTGTTCATTGATGTTGTACTCAAATCAGTTTCAGGAGGATTAGTGGTACAAGTTCTAAAGTGTGTCGGAAGGTACAACCCAGCTCCCTATAGTGACTTAAAAGACCACTTGGTACTAGGGTACCTTCATTATTTTGTTTACAAGCTTTGTGTGTGCACTGCAGGGTTCTTGTTTGAGGTCGGGCTTTATTAAGGACCACATTACCTCCTTAAAATACCTGACTGTGTCTTAAACCTCATTCTTGTGTCCAAGGTCCAGATATTTTTGTATTTTCTTGCAAGCTGATAAAACAATCTGGACTTAAGTAAACCCCTTCTTCGTTTCTGGGTTTGTAGTTGTCGTTACAAAACATCGTAATATAAAGCCACAAGGTCTTAATCTGCCAGCAGTAGGTGCTGGCGCTCAGAGTGTCTGTCACATCCCTAAAGAAGGTGGTAAAGTTTTGCTTTGCTTTGCTTTCTGGGTGTTTATTAGAGCTGTGCAAAGGTATAGGACTAGGCAATAACGTAGACGTTAACCCTGAAAACATATAGTGGGGAAAAAAATGCAATAGGACACAGGTTCTCCAGCAGGTCGGCTTTATCCAACACAATGAAAAAAGGATGTCGGAGGGACACCCTGTAGCTGCTGAAGTTGTTAGTCGGGGAAGAGTTATGACTGCCTTTGAGAATGTGTAGCCATGTGTGGTGGAGATTTGGTACTGGTCGGTGTTCCTCGTGGGAGCTGCTGGGACGGTGTGTGTAGATGTGTGTGTAGGTGTTAAAGCGGGAATAATTGCAAGTATGTCAGGAGGTGCCTCCCCAGCAGTTCTGTAGCGAAGGGTTTGGCGTTGAGCGGGTCATGGGTTGTGCATCCACTGCTGTCTTGCTGCTGGGGAGAGGGGAGAGAGCAGCTGTGTACTGGGATGCATTAAGGGAGCGCCGCTGTTATGTTACATTTGCAGGGGAATCTGAGCGTGTCTTTGATGTAACACACAATTTTGTGCCTTGCTTTTATTGGAAACCAGGTGTATCCCAGCAGAGATAAACCGGAGTGTTTTCATATCCATATGCTAGGAATGACTGGGAGGTAAACGTGACCAGGAAATTTTAGCAATGTCATGATATTCAGCTGTTATTTTGCTCTCTATTCTGTGAAAATTTAACTATTAATGCAAATTCTGTTTATTTTAAGTGGAAGAGGCTCTTATGAACAAAAGTCAAACTATGGTCAGCACCAAAGCTCTTATGACCAGCAGTCAAGCTATGGACAAAACCAGGACTCTTATGACCAGCAGTCAAGCTCCTACGACCAGCAGTCAGGCTATGGCCACCAGGGCTCCTACGACCAGCAGTCAGGCTATGGCCACCAGAGCTCGTATGACCAAAAGTCAAGCTATAACCAGCAGCAGAGCTCGTATGGCCACTCTCAGCAGTCCTACCAGTCTCAGAAGGGAGGCTATAGCCACAGCAGCCAAGGTAAAATTCACAGGTTGGATTCAATACTGGCTAATAAATGGAGCAGCAACTCTGTGCGGTAGTTGGATTTCCTTCCACAGACAGCTGATGTGACAAGTAGTTAAAGCTCTGTTTTTGTGTTGATATTCTTGGGCAGTGTTTTATTTGTTAAGGCTTTCAAAACATTATGCAGAGATGAAAAACCACTGGGGCTCCAAAACTGTTGCATCTGCGTTTGTTGGAGGCAGCCTTGCAAAATCTGTGTCCCCGAGTTCTGCAATTCTAGATGGAATTTTCTTCCCAGCTATTTTGAACCACCTTCCTGCAGGAGGGTGACGTGTCTTGATCAGTCATGAAGAGCTTTTGCACTTCACATCCAGCTTTATGCTGTGTAGGTGAATTCTGAGACAGAAGGAAATGAGAAGTTCAGGATCAACCCTGTTTTTGCAGTAGCTTCATCCAAACAGCACAACCTACACTCCATCCTTGTTCTGTCTTCAGTGATGCCTTTTGCCAGCTGGGAAGGCCATGCGGAAGTAGAATGAAAAGTTTGTTTTAGACGATACATGTTTAATGTTTGGAGAACGAAGTGTAATCCAAGTGCAGGGTGTTTATGATCTGGGTACTTTGTGACCCTGGAAGTCAAGGGAGAAAACTGGAACCAAATCAAACTTTGCTCCATTGCTTTGTGGCATAGATAATGTCGGAGAGCTTTAGGAGCCTTTGCTTTCCAGGTTTGAATGGCAGGCTTGATGGGGGGAAAAATGGTAGGATGGGAATTTGCACTGCACTGCGATTTGCACTGCAATTTCCTCACACGTCGTTCTGTTTTACTGCTTCCTCCAGATGATCGTCGTGAAAAGAGTAGGTATGGAGAAGATAATAGAGGATATGGCGGGTCTCAGGGAGGAGGTAGAGGGGGATATGACGTGGATGGAAGAGGTCATATGTCTGTATACAGGTAAGTCATCTCATCCCAGCACCTGCAGTTCCGTACCTTCGTTTCTTACTATTTAGCTGGTTTTAATTTTAGTTTGCTAGATGTCTGTCCCTCATGTTCAGTTGTAGATTTCCAAAAATGGAAGGTTTCTAAAATTAAACCTTTCTGCACTGCACAGAAATGCATTTTTCCTAGGAAAAGCTTTTAGGTTCAGATAGATCGAGACCAAGCATTTGGTTGTTGTGACACACAGCTGCATTTTATTTACATGATTTACAATACAGAACCTGCCCAGAGCCCAAACCTTGAAATAAGGCATTCTAAAACCTGTAAAAATGTGTTTTCAATTGCAAGAAAGCCCTCAGCCAGGGCTTGAGAAAGTCTTATAAAATAAGGCAGCTCATATCTGAGCAGGGAATTATTTTGAATGTACAATGGCAAATCATTACACCGGGGCTGGCTGGTAATCGTTCTGCTTCCCAAAGAATATAGGAATAATTTAGTAACAATATTACTTGTTCTTTACTAGGTTTTGCAGTTTTAAGCTTCTATTAAAATACAGCTTCGGCTGTTGGTTTAGCTGTCAGCCTAAACATGTTTATTTTAGGTAGATGTTAAATACTGGCAGTACTGTTACCCCTTCTGCCGTTGCCTTGGGCCCTTTTGCTGTCAAAAAGATTTATCACATATTTAACTTTGTGCTTGCAGCCGATTTCATGCACAGGTCTGAGGGATTGGGACCTTGGCTTTAAATCCTGTTGAATTAGGACAGATGACATTATTATTTCTTAATGAGCTCCCACAACTGGCTGCCCATTGCGCGCCTCGGTGCAGAAGCTTCCCGCGAGCTTCGCGAAGTGGCTGCTCAGCACCTCTGGTCCTCTGGGCTGCACAGGCCTGCGTTGTCGCTAGAGCTCCAGGTGAAGAGCTCTAATTATACAGTGCTGTTTGTCTGAGCTGATCCAATTCAAATAAAATAATCCAACAGGCTGTTAAGGCTTGGTGACTTTTAAAATATTTCTTTTTAAACCATATTTAAGATTTCCGTGCTCCTGAGGTGGTCCCAGATTGGACCTTACGCCTTGCTGTTCTGATGGCATAGGCAGACCCTGTCTCTGATCAGGTGTGGTAGCACCATTACAAGAGCGTATTGACAGTTATTTTATGTTACAGTTTCCTGGGGTTTTACACAATATAAACTTAACAAGTAAAATAATTTTTAAGTTCATGTTCAGTTAATACTGGACATTTTTTTAAAATTAGCTTTTCTGTGTGGGTGAGGGTTTCCATGTTCCTGTGATAAAAATTGTTGATAGCTGAGCTCTTTCCAATAAGAGGAATGAATGAGCTTCAAAAAACAGGTATGAATCGTTATTCCCAAAACTGGAATGACTTGAACATCTGCTGTAATAAATGCTTTTGGCGCTCGTTTTCCTTTGTGCCTGTGCAAAGCCAGGCAGCGCTGAGGAGAAAATCTCTTTGGAGCAATGACTGTTCCGGTTCCTGGCTGATAGGAGTACGAAAGAGAACAGTGATTTTTCTTATGTCAGTTGTTCTCTTTTTAATCTTAGTAACTTCAGGTTTCAAATTATTCTTCATCTTGTATTCTAATAGTCTGGAATTACATCTTTGGCGATTTTAGTAGACTTTTCCCACCCTTTCATTTTGAAGCTTGAAAAATCGAAGATCTCACTAATTTGTATTTTGGCCAAGAAGCAAAAATCTTTTCTTTCTTTAAAATCTTCTGTAGAAGAGTCTCTTTTCTGAGCTCTTTTGGTTAGAAAGCAGGCACACCAAGTCTGGAGAACGCAGTTTTGCTCATTCTTGCAAATTTCCTTGTAGAGTAAGTCACCTTTCTGTTAGAATCCTCATCGGAAAGGTAAGGAATGAATTACTTGTTGTGGCTGTGGGGCTGAATTGCTTTGATTAAGCAGTCAGTGGGCAGTACAGCAGCAATACAAGGCAGGTTTGTTTTCCTTGGCCTTGGGAAAAGCCATTCAGGCCGTCAGCAGCCGTACCTGTGACACTGCCCTGCTTTTAGCGCCCGGATTAAAGGGGCAAAACCTTTGGATCCGCTGACGCAGCCTGTTCATGGGTCTACACTGGTGCAGTTCAGAAAAGGATTTGCCACTGGATTAGGGTTTATCCTGGAAATCCTACCTTTGTTAAGCATAGGTGGTTTGGTTTTGTTTTCCTCCTGTGCAGAGTCGATGTTGATGCACCGTAAACAAAAGTTACCTCTGCAGTTTAATTCCTGTACCAGTTGTTATGAGTGGGAATTGGTGTATTGTGATGTAAAGAAACTCTAGCACAGCTCAGCACAAGTAGTTTTACAGCAGCGCAGGGTGTGTTCAGAATTAGTGTTTTGTCTTGTAATGTATATGCTTAAGCTCAGCCATATATAGACTGGAAAAAC
Organism: Neomorphus geoffroyi; assembly: GCA_033558235.1. Lineage (NCBI taxonomy): Eukaryota > Metazoa > Chordata > Aves > Cuculiformes > Neomorphidae > Neomorphus > Neomorphus geoffroyi. Next base: position 12,004,466 of record JAUMJM010000018.1, read on the forward strand.
ATGAACGGGGCAATAAATATAGGCAGCAAAAAACCAAGCCATCTGTCAGTGACTGTGTTGGTGCACAGAGCATTCCTTTCTTGTTTGCAAAAATACATTCTTACGTGTAACTCCCACACGCGTGGTGAGACACAGCTGCGTGTTGGAGGCTGAGATTTGCTTCCTAAATTCTTACTGCTCCCTCTGCCAATATCTGGTCACTTTTTTTAAGTGTATTCCTTCCACCCATAGTGCTGAGCTCTCCATGTAACTGTGTCTCTAATTTAAAGAGTTATTCCTGGCTGAAGTGAGCAATGCTCACATGAACTCCATTTACACTCAAGTGGGTGATGTTTAAATACTCTTCACTCTGAGTACAGGGAGAAGAGAATACCTGAAGGTGTTTCCTTCATGGCAGTAAGTTTTTGTCACTATGAATGGTGCCCTCTCTGCGTTGTGGCTGCTTGCAGTTCAGTTTGTTGGTGGCACAGCTGAATTTCAGCTCCCTGTTGATGATTCTAACGTAGGATGTTCAAACTCAAACTGCACCTGGTCACCCATCTGTTCGGGGTACGTGCAAGGCCAGGAAAACAATATCCTGGAACTCTGCCGTGTTCTGTGACAGCGGTGTGGGAACCCTTTGGTCACAGAGATGGAGACTTGAATTCTAGGTCTCAGTGTGGGGTAAATCTGGGACTGTGGCGTCAGCCGGTTCCTGGGCTTGACTGCACTCACTGAAGTGTCCTGGGGAGCTTGGCGAGCTTTGCCCAGCTGTCTCAGGAAGGTAATGCACTGCAGCTTTATAAATCTCATGTGCAATGGGACCAAAAAGTGGACGAAAGCATTAAACCATCACCAAATGTGCCAGCCACTGCACTGGTGCAGGTTTGGTAGGGCTGGTCGTGTCAGCCTAAGCAGAAGAGGAAGTGCTGAAGCATACTTTGGGCAAAAACAGGTTTATACAGACACTAATTTAAAAAATTATTAAAAATTGTGTGTTGCATTTGTTAGTGGGGGTGCAGAATTACGAAGTTGGAAATGAGAGGTTTGATTATGACTTCCCTTACATTTTCGGTCTCCAGCCCCATCACTCCTCAGAATCTTGGTGCACAAATCCTTGGCAAAATCCTCATTTCCTGTAAATTCCTGGCTGGGCTGGTCACAAACTCATTTTCTGTGTGTTTGTGGACTGTTGCTTTTTTTTTCTAATTTCTGTCTCTGCTGCTGTGTGCTTACAAATCAGAAAATGGCGAGTTATGACAAATTGGGACCATATTCTGAGATTGGAAAACTCTGATAGTGTTTCCATGGTTGATGTACTCACTCTTGTTATTTCTGAGTTAGAATCCTAGAATAGCAGGCATCTACTGGAAATTGTTGTGTCATAATGAAGGTTTTTTAGCTGAAGTGGATTGGAGGTAGCAAAAAGGTCTTTAATGGTAAATTTTTTTATGATCACTGTTGTGTTTTTATCACCAACCAGCCTTGAATAAAGACCAGTTCTGATGTTGCATAAAAAATACATCATTTTATCACTGTAATGAGCAGAATTAATGACTTCTGAGTAACAGGCACTGCAGTTTAGCATGCAGATATTTTCTGTGGGGCTGTAATTTAAAATCTGCAGCAAAAAGTTATTTTCAGGAAAGCCCCAGTAAAAATGATGGTCTGTGTGCCCGGTGTAATACTCTGTGTATGTACCGTCAGCGTCAGCCACCGCGCACGGGACACTTCTCTAAACCCAGGTTTGATGTATCAGTTGAAACACTCTTTCTGCTTTGCCCCTCTTTTGGACATTTTTCTCTACCACGTGTGAAGGCAGCAGTGCCTCCCACTCCTGGCTCCGCGTTGCTGTAACAGAGCACAGGCACTGCCGAGGTGACTCCCAAACTGCCTTCCATGGCCTTTGGCTGGGTGCTCGTGTCCCGTGCTCGGACCCCGATGTGGTGGCAGATGGGCTGAATTAAAACCTGAGGTGACAGAATTCTAGCTGTGATGCGTGTTGGTGCAGACGCTGCTCGAGCTGGCACAGCACTTCCAGAGCCTTGAGGGAGCCCTCTGCATCAGGGTTCCCACGCACGGGGCCTTCCCGCAGCTGCCGAGGGGAAGCTGTTGGGATCAGGTGGCACTGCCCCACGCTCAGGTGTTGGCTCTGTCCCCTGTGCAAGGGAGGGCGAGCAGGTGGCTGCACACGGCAAGACAGGACAATCCTAGTCTTTCTGACACTTGTTATTGACTTCCTAAAAAATCCAGGGGTTGTCTTTTTCCTGAAGGCTTTGACTATTGATTATTTTGTGTTCATGACATGGATGCAATTAAAAATGCTGCTGTGAAAACTCCTACCAGTACGAACGCTCACGTTGGAAAGAGCGAGGGTTTATTTTCATGCACGTAACTGGAGGCATAATGTCCTGTTTAAAATCCCCTCTAACCTTTGAAAACTGATGTGTGTCATCTCTTAACTTGGTCTGCATTTTGTGCCACAGGTTTCAGAATGAATGAAATAAAACTTGACGTCCTCTGCTTTTGAAGCTCACATGCACACACTTCTCTGTAGTGCCCAGGGTAGGAGCAGTAGGTCCCGCAGGCCCTGCTCGTCTGTCCCCGTACAGAAATGCGTAGCAATGGAGGTTAATTAACTTCAGCCCCTCTTACTTCTATGAAAGTACCAAAGCACTAATTATTCCAAAGTAGCAATTACATCTGCGATTGAAGCCCATTAACCTTCATGAAAATAATGTTTCTGTTGTAAGCCCCGGTTTTAATAGCAGTCATTTTAGCTTGTGGGATGGGAGAAAGTATTGAAACAAGGATCCCTGTGTGGGTTGGTGTAAAACACTCCTTAGGGCTTCTCCAGAGCAGCGCCCTGTGCCATAATTCATGTGGGTGTAATTTAACCTTTGCCCACGAGCGAGTGGTGAGGAGAGTTCGGAGGCGGTGTGTGAGCTGCCGTGCAGTAACTTTGATCAGTTGACTGTAGATCGAGCCTTGGGCTCAGCTCTTAGAGACCTAAGGAAGAAATCATTTCTTCAATTTTTCCTCTGCAGTGGTGGTGACCGTGGTGGCTTCAAAAATTACGGTGGTAAGTGCCGAGTATACAAAAATGTTTCAGTGGAAATTCTTTATAAATCTAAAAGCCACCAATACCCTGTTGCTATCTCCTAGAAGCATTATAGCGTTTGGTGAGGCTGGTGTGTTCGTGAGTTTTAACAACCAAGCCGCTAGCAATAAATGGGATTTCTGCCTTGTCCAATTGCATGAAAGAATTTGTGGAGACAGTGACGTTCACCGGAATTTTTTTTTTCTTTTCTTTTTAAAATTATTGTTACAAATGCTCGTTAGAAAGGTACTAGAGATACAAAAAAAAAAAGTGGTAAAGTGCTTGGTGACCTGGCAACCAGCATTTGCAAGATAACACCAGCATAGCATCAGTGTGGCAATGCCATGTGCTGCAAGTTAATGAACACTTAACGTCCTACAGACACCTTCTGTTGAACGTTCTAGTCTAAATGTCCTCTAAATCTCTGGTTAGTGTTTTAGATCGTAGATGCATTAGTGCATACTGTAAATGTTTTCTTGTCTCTAAAAAATAACTTGAAAATGTTTTCCTGAAAATAGTCTTTTTCTTTTTTTTTTTTTTTTTTTTTAAACCCACCCGGTTTCGTAGGTCAGAGGGATTATGGACCGCGGTCAGATGCTGGTAAGAAAATGGGCAGTGGGTGGGAGGGGATTGCAGCGCTTGGGTCATTGCTTTGAAAGGCTGCGTCTGGAAAGATGGATGTGGCTGCAGTTCCCGTGGCTCAAAAGAGATGTAGCTGAGGCTTGTCTTCCTTGGAAGAACTGTGTTTTATTGAAGTGCATCTTAGATTTTAGATGTCTTTTCATGCAGCAAGTAAGAGTTCGCTGATGAACTCTGAATCTGCTTGAGGCAAGCAGTTGCTCTCACTGCTGTGCCACTCCTGCTGACCCAGTGACTTTTACAATACACCCTGCATGGTGGGGCTGGGTGTCCGAGCGGCACGGGCACGCTGAGTGCGGGCATGCTGAGCGTGGGGAGACGGCGGCTCCGCTGACGAGTGTGCTCGGTCGCTGATGCGCTGCAGCACCTGATGGTGCTGTGTGTGCATTTTTGAAGCTGATGAGTTAACTTCAAAATTATGCTTTCTGCTCACCTTTTATTTCACGCCAGACGCCGGGGGTTTGAGGGGCTGCTACCAGGCAGTACGGACCTGGGCTTTAAGTTTTGCTTCTGCAGAAGCAGAAATTCATGGTGACTGATGCTTCTTTTTTCATAGATTCAGAGTCTGACAACTCTGATAACAACACTATTTTTGTGCAAGGACTTGGAGAGGATGTTTCAACAGATCAAGTGGCAGACTATTTCAAACAAATTGGTATTATAAAGGTATGTGAAAAGAGAAATCTTTGGTAAAAAGGAAGCGAGCTTGCAGAGCTGGTGTGTTGGAGATGCACGGGTATCACTGCAGGCAGATGCTCGCGCTGACTCCCCAGCAGCTGTAGATAATATTTTTATCTGGGTTCCCAGATGACAGCTCATTTGTAGGCCAGCAGCACGAGCAGCCTTTTTCTAGTGACATTTAGATTGCTTTGTATCTTTTCTTTAGTCTCTCTAACCCTTAACACTGACACTCTATCCATTGCACTACCCTCAGTAAGCTTCTGCCTTCCGTGGCTGTTCAGTCTCTTTCTGCAGTTCTGAGTTAGGGCTTCCTGTGCTTGACCTCAATTTTTGTAAAGACTGGGCTTGTCATTACCTCATGGGGAACAGCCCTTCAATCTCCTTCAGGCAAAAGCATCTGTTTCTGCAGGCGAGCTCCAAGAGAATCCTCTTTCTGACAACAGTTGTTGCTGTGGACTGGCTTTACCAGTGCTTTTGCTTTGCCAAGTGTACAACCTTTCTTTTCAGACCAACAAGAAGACTGGCAAGCCTATGATAAATCTTTATACGGATAAGGATACTGGCAAACCAAAGGGAGAAGCAACGGTATCTTTTGATGACCCTCCTTCTGCTAAAGCAGCAATTGACTGGTTTGACGGTGGGTGAAAGTATCTGTTCTTACTGCTGTTTATGAGTGTAACAAGCAGTGGAAGAAGCAAGTCAGTAACCTCATTGGGGAGCCCATGCTACTTTTTTTTCCTCACGGAGACCTGTATCTGTATTTCATGGTATTCTGTGTCCTAGCTTTCTGTTTTATTCAGTGGAGCAGCAGCTAGCGGCGCAGACCAAAAATGTGCAGTGAAGCTACTTAGCCGTGGACATGGCTAAAAATGTTTTACGTTTTCTTACGTATTTAGTTAAATGCAGCTTAGAGATCACATTGAGATACAGAGAAATATCTGAGGGTTTATGGAGAACGTGGCAAGTATCACGGTGTTTGCCATCTTGCATTTGGACCAGTGTTTTCAAGCATAAGATTCCGGTCCGTGTGCTGTAAGAGCTGTGTGTTCAGTCTGTATGTGCAAATGACTTCTGTCCTGGGCTCGTTGTGTTGTTGGGAGCTGTGTGGAGCTTTCTCTCACTCTCTGTCTTCCCACAGGAAAAGAATTCAATGGTAATGTTATCAAAGTTACTTTTGCAACCAGAAGGCCTGAATTCATGAGAGGAGGTGGAGGTGGTGGACGTCGAGGTAGGACTAAAATCTGTAGGATTGTTTTTGCAGAGTTAAATGCTTTGCAGCTGTTACGGGTTTATAAAAGAGGAGTTGCCTCTGAAGCCGTGGTTCATCAGAGTATCTGGGCCTTTGGGATTCTGCCACAAAAAGGAGTAATAAGGATTGAACTAAGTTAACTTAACTGGAATCTGAAATCTCTTGCAGAGCACAGAATTTGTACTTCCCTTTTGAGCTGGAAAGTCTCCAGATGATGTCTCGGCATTGCTTTTAAAGAGAAGGTGTGGCAATGGTGCTGAGGCTGTTCAGGTTCCTCATCCATAGGTGTGAATTCCCAGTGAATGCTGCCTTCTTACAGCAAAGCCTTGAGATGCTCTCACGTTTCCAGATAGGATTAAGCAGCTGGATGTCTAACTCCTTTAATTACATAGATGTTAATCTCCTGGATTCTCTGCATCATACAGCCTTGTCAGTCATCCACTGGATATTAATTACCATTTTACAGGAAGTGAGCCTGTAGGCTGATAGAGAATGCTGCTTCAGAACTTCAGCGGGCAGAAAGGTTCTTCATCTTTTTGATGCAGAAAGCAAGAACTGTGGTGTCCCTGTGTTTGTGTCAGCTGCATCCTGGCACAAATTCAGACAGATTTCATTGTTGTTGTTAAATTTTTGTTCTGGGACCAGGTCTGGCCATATATGATTGATATTTATCAGTGTTAAATCTTTATGAAATTTTATTAACACACATAGTGAGTTTATATTAAGCCACTGGCAATTCAAGCAGATGAAGTTTATTTTTACTGCTGAAAAAGAATTTATAAAAAATATGTGGTGAAGCAAACTTTTCTGGCCACAGTGTGCTGTCCTTGCTTCTTGTTTTTCCCCATTTGCCTAAGCTATAAATCTCGCCATATGAACATGTATTTCAGCCATGCAGAGACAGTAATTTCAGGACATCAAGTGCAGTTGAGATTTGGTGGTGGCTGAAGCTTCTGTTTTGCCCAAGCCTTCTCGCTGTCTTGTAGCTGGCGGTAAATCAGCGAGTGCTGAATTCTGGACTGGTGCAATGTTTTGTCGCTGGCACTATCTGCTGCTTTCAGCGTTCCTCACAGGGTTTCAAAGCCTTGCCTATAGGGGTGTTATTTATGTTAAATACTTAACTCCTTCTTCTACCTGAAATGTCTGTCACTTGGGTTCTGAAGGCAGTGACAGCCCTCAATAAACGTTTCTCATGCACGGGTCGTATACAGTTCCCTTTCTTTATTCTGATTATAATTTTTTCTGCAGGTTCACGAGGTGGATATGGAAGAGGTGGGGGCTTCCAGGGTAGAAGTGGGGAACCCAAAAATGGTGATTGGGTTTGTCCTAACCCGTAAGTGTCATTTTAATTGTGCAGTGGTGTTCTGTGTGTGCTCTCTGCACTTTCTTGGCAGCTAAGTCTGGAGAATCCTTGTCTTTTCTAGGGGCTGCGGAAACATGAACTTTGCTCGCAGAAATTCCTGCAACCAGTGTGGTGAGCCCAGGCCAGAGGATTCACGTCCATCAGGAGGTGCGTAAAAACAATCACGTCGCTTTGGAAGAGTTGGAAGTGTTCGCGACATCTGCAGCTTTTTGAAAGACCTGACTGATGTGCCGGTTTGCATTTTCCTCCAGATTTTCGTGGGAGAGGTGGCTATGGAGGAGAGAGAGGCTATCGAGGGCGCGGTGGCAGAGGTGGCGATCGGGGAGGTGGCTACGGTGGTAAAATGGGAGGAAGGTAAGTGATTTCTTTGCCCTTGCTGGGTTGTGTAGCATAGAGACCATGGAACTGACAGGGGCTGTGGGAAAAGGGTGTTACGTGTGCACACACAACTGTGCTGTGAAAATACGAAGTACAGATAGGAGCTTCTGGAGAAAATAAGTCACTTTGCCTGTTGGGTGTTCTGTGAGCGTTTTTGGATAAGGCTTGCTCGACGCGGAACACAGCCGTTGGTGCAGAGACTGAAGGGACGATTTGTTATTTGCTCAAGGGATTCCTTGTAACCTTTTATTTCCCTTTCAGAAATGATTTCAGAAACGATCAACGCAACAGACCATATTGAAGACCACTGTGAATGTTTTGTTTGTCTTCTTGATGAGTTTGATGGTGAAATTCCAGAGTTTTGCCTGCCACTTCACCCATGGCCTCTGTCGGTAGTGGATTTGAGTGAAACTAGATTTTTATTTTGGTGGGAGGGAGTAGGGTGGGTTTTTTTAAGCAAGATATTGAACTTTAATCTTGATTTCAGCATTCTCTCTTCTTTCCACCCATACCTTTTCAAGAGGCCCTTAAGATGGAAAGGATGAACTGTAAAATATTGCCAAAATACAAGTGTTTTGTAATACAACAATAAATGCTGATTGTTTTATTTGTGAAATCTTGCTGTTTCACAATTACTTCAGCGCCATGCATTTCCTTACATATTCCCTGTCTTCTTGTGGTATGAACCAAGTGGTAAATAGGGTCTGGTTTGAAACAGCGCTGCGGCTTGGACCCCAGCTCTGTGCCAGGAAGTCAGTGGGGAGACTGCTTGCTGTCCGTGCTGTCCCAGACTCACAGACTCATTCCCTGCTCCTTTCTTGCTTCCCTGGAGACTGAAGTCCTGTGTTGCTTGCGCTCCTGCTGCACAGGCTTTGGCGCGCCCTGCAGCCTTCGCCAGGAGCAGGCAGGTGGCAGTGTGTCCTGCTGCCAAGGAAGGAGCACGGAGCTCCAGGCCGGGATGGCTCCAAAACCAAGGTAGGTGGCTTAAAAACCCGGTAATTTGCTATGTATTTCTCCACCTTTAAATTGCTGCTTTTGAAGTGTGGGTGGTAGTGAACAGTGTTTTATGCAGCTGAATTTATCCTCAGAAGGGGCTCTGTCAGAAATTGATAGGATTTTGTATGATAAAACTGCAAACTAAGGAGGGGCAGAACTGCAGGTCTGCCGGGGGTGGAAACCCAGGGGCATCTGTCCTGCAACAAGGAGTTTGGATTGTCTGAGCTGGGAACAGCTCTGCTCTGCTTCCTTTGTCTCTGTTTATGATCTGTCCTCCAATATGTTTTCTAAGTGGCAAGGTTTTAGTTCTGGACATCAGTCCTGCGTGGAATGCTGGTGATTTATTTTTAAAAATGAAGCCAGCACTTGCCAAGCGCAACAGTGTCTTCATGGAGAAAAGCGCAGCAGAAGGATGCCGATGTGGAAGAGGCATGTGATGATTACGGGGCTGAAATGCAACTGAAATAGCTAAACAATTCAAGAGACAGCCAAATAATTCCCGTGCTGGCTCTCACAGCCAAGCCCACCTCACCCTAAGAAGCAATGCGACTTACTGAGGTTGCTCAGATAGCACAGTCCTAGGAAGAAGTGGAAGCTGTGGCTGAAGGCAGCAGCTCAAGTCTTCAGGGTCTTGAGGCCAGGACTCAGCCAGCACTGCTTTGCCTAATCTAGAAACGATAATTCCCATTTCCAGGGTAACAAAGAGCTCGTATGACGTCCCCAGCTGATGATGTTGCTAACACTGCTGCAGAAATTGCTTGTAAAGCTGTAATAGAACAGCTGCCAGAATGCACCCAAAGCAGCTCCCTTCTCATCCCAAGATGATGACTGCTGGGTTTAGCTGTCCTTAGAGCCTGTAACCACCAAGATGCAGTCAGGCTGTACTGGCCAACTTATGCTGATGTGTTTGTAGGAGGTTTTCTGAGCTGAGTGCTGCCTATCTTGACCTTGGTGGCTTCCCAGGAGCTCTGCACACCAGCGTGAAGCCAAGAAGAGTACTTATGGATGGTGCATTTTCTGTTCTTTTTCCTAAACACCCCCAGATAGGTACCTGTTCTGTGCTGTTGAAGACAGGATACTGGAGCAGGCAGACGTTATCCAACAGGACAGGGGAAGCCCGTCAACTTGTCAGAACTTACCATGCACAAATGCAGTATCCAAGAAGACTCTCTAGGCAAAAAAGCTTTACCCTTGGGGCAGCTGGAGCCAGGGGAGGATAGGCTGATCGGGCTTTGTAAAGAACATGACTTTTGCAGGCTGGGGTTGCTACTGGTACCAGAGACCTGGAGGGAAAGCTGGTTCCATGGCTGTGCTTATTGATCAGAACTGAAGGGGTCCCAGATGGGGCCACCTTTCAGCAGCAGGATTCGTGTTTTTGACGTTCCCTGATGTGGCACCAACGAGCTGTCGGCTGCTCTCCAGCTCTTGCAGCCAGTGTTGAGCAGCAAACATTTGAAGAATGACTCTTCTCCCAAGGCGGGGTCTCGAGTGAATGGAATGGAACAACTCAAATGTGTTCTTGGTGCAAAGCACTGGAGATGGGCAGGTCTTGATCATCTCATCATATATCCTGGGGAGAAGCTGCCAGGGAGGAGTAATAGTGTTGCTATTTGCTTATCAGTTACGGTAAACACTAAAAGCCACTCCGAGAAATTTGACGCCACTGAAGTGCTGTTTCATAACATTGGCTCATGACCCCTCTTGGAGCTCACCTCTGTCGGCAGCAGGCCGGGATTCACTGCCTGTTCAGCTCTTCGCTCCACAATGGCACCAACGAGGGATCTACTTTGCACCCGTGTCAACAGATAAGCCCTGCGGTTCCCGACTGTAACAGCATTTATTCCTCAGTGATGATTTCAGGTTAATACACAAATGTTGTCAAATTAGGAACCCTCTGGATCCCCAAATTCAAGCTATAGAGGCATCTTAGGAAACGGTTTAGAAATCAAGCAAGCTGACTGCACTGAGACCTGTTGTGTTAAATTGGAGGGAGATGGGATTTTGTCTAAAACCCAAGAAATCAGGAAGGTTTAGGCAGCCAGAGCTTAGGTGGATCCATTTATCATGGTCTTCCGAGAATACTTTTCAGTAAAACTCTCTTACTATTTGCCACGGGCTTCACTTCTCAAGTTTCAGTTTGGGGGGTAGAAGTTACAAGGGTTCAAACTCTTCCTTCTGCCTTGCTTCACACTGAAGGAGCTGGAAATCTGTTCACCTTTCCACAAGACAGCTTTTCTCTTCCTGATACCATTCTGATTACAGCAGCTGGATAAACATCTTCATGCTCCCAGCCAAAAGTCTGCAGAGAGCTGTGATTTGGCATCTCCAAGGTTGGGCTGAATTCTGCGTGCCAGAGCCCCTAAGGACCAAAACAGCTGCCCTGGGAAATGCCAGGTCGGGAAGTCAGCTGCTCAGGGGCTGCAGGTGCCCTCCCAGCCACTTCCCTGCATTGCAAAGAGCAGCAGAGGCAGTTTCCTGCTCCTGCTGGAGCCCAGCCAGGCCCTTTATTATCATCCACATTCTTAAGCGGAAGAGCAGATGGATCAGTTGCTTCCTCGATACGACCCAAACACGGACGCGTCTGCAGACAGAGCTGCTCTTGTTTTCAAAGGCTGTGCTGATGGGTGCATCTTGGGCAAGGCTGACTGTTCGTGTGTGCCAGTGCCCGCCGTGCTTGCCTCGCAGCCCTGCGCTCCATGCTTGCTGGCGCATCCCCTTGTTCTTCATTCCTCTCAGCTGTATTTTTTCCCTGTGTCTCTGAGACTTCCTTATTTTGCCATGTTATGCGGATCCCTTTCTCTCCCTCGAATCTCGCTTGCCTTCCCTACAGGCTGATCCCTGTCCAGCTGAAAAGCAAAGTGCTACGGGATCCCTGTGGATTTCTTCAAGCTGCATTCGATGGATGCTCTTGTAACTTCAGGTTTTGGCATGATTAGAAAGCAAAGGAAGAGGCCGGTGTGCTTTAAAATACGTGCGTGTGGTTGGAGGCGGCATGAAAACAAAAGCAGATAAGTCACATCCTATTGTTTTACCCCAAACCAACACCGTATCAAAACATCCTCTTGCTTTAGTCAAATTAAACCAAATAGTCAAACAAAATAGTGGGGGGAGTAAACAAAGTTGTTGACTTGTCCCTGGGAACCACGAGAGCATCGGCCGTGTAGGGCTGCGGGAGAGCTGCGGTGCAGCTGCCTGTGCAGCGCGGGGCCAAGGGGAGAATCCCTGTTCTTACCCACGGGTGCCCCGGTCCCACAGCCAGGAGGGACCGTCAAGCCCGAGCGGTGTCAACCGACAGCGCTGCGTGGGGGGAGGGTTTGCAAAGGCGGGGATGCGCTGCCTTGGGTGGGGGTGGGTTTTACCAGACCCCCGAGAGGGGAGGTGATGCCGCTGGTGGAGGGACCCCCGTGTCCGTGCCCGCTCTGCACCCGCGGGGCTGGAGCGCGGGTGGGCTCGGGTTTAGCAAAAGCTGGACTCGCCTTCTCCTCTTTCCCCCCTCTTCGAACGGGGCAGAGCCCCCGCCGCCTCGCCCGCGGCCCCGGCGGCAGCGCCGCTCGGGACACACCGGCCCCGGCGCGGGGGCAGCGCAGCGGGACACCGACCCCCGTGCGGGGCCGGGGGCTGCGGGGGGGGGCAGCAAGCGGGAGGTCAGAGGGGAAATGCGGAGGAGCCCCTTCAGCGCCAGACGTCTCCCCGGTGGTCCCCGAGCCCCGGCTCCATCCCGGCGGGGGGCGGGGCCGGGCGGGCCGGGAGGCGGTGGCAGGAGCGGAGGGAGTGGGGGGGAAGGCGCTGGGAAGGCGCTGGGAAGGCGATGGTGGCGGCCGGGGCGCTGGCGCTGCTGGCGCTGGGGCTGCTGGCGGCTGCGCGACCCCCGGGGCGGCGGGAGGCAGAGGTACGGGGGCTGGGAGCGAGGGGCCGGGGCGGGGGGGGGGGGCTGCCGGCGCCTCCTGCACCCCCGCTGAGTCCGAGGAGGGCGTGAGGGGCGGAGGGGGAGCGGCTTTAAACGGGGGGGGGGAGAATGAGGTGAGACCTTTGGCAGAAATGTTTTGCTGTGAGGGTGGGGAGGCCCTGGCCCAGGGTCCCCAGAGCAGTGGTGGCTGCCCCATCCCTGGAGGTGTTCCAGGCCAGGTTGGATGGGGCTTGGAGCCCCCTGATCCAGTGGGAGGTGTCCCTGCCCATGGCAGGGGGTGGCACTGGATGGGCTTTGAGGTCCCTTCCAACCCAAACCGTTCTGTGATTCCATGTGTCACTAACCCGTAGGTGTGTGCCTGACCTACAGGTGTGTATCTGACCTATGGGTGTTCCCAAGCTACAGATACCCACACGTTCCCGAGTTCCCTCGTACTGTAGGTGCGTGCCCATGGTGCCCTCCACATGCATCCTGCGCTGTTGCTCTGTGCTGCGGATGCCGATGCGTGTGCTCGGCACAGATGAGTGCCCAGGATGGTGAGGGTGAGCCCAGTGTGCGCAGACGTGTGTGTGTCAGCCTCGTGCCCGTGTGCACCGGTGGTGCAGCTGTGCCCACTGGATGTGTGCTCGTGCTGTGGGTCAGTGCTCGGAGGCCCAGGTGTGCCCATGGATGCTGCGTGTGGAGCTGTGTCGCCGGGTGATGTTCAGCTGCAAGGTCGTCCTTCCACAGCGCTCTGACAACAGGAGAAGCCTCGCACTAGGAAACCTTCCCATCTCCCAGCAAACCAGGTGACACCAAAGCTGGCCTTTTCCCTCCCCAGCTCTCACCAGGGCTGTCCCCATTGCCTCTGTTTGGGCTTCTCCTGTTTATCTCTGTCCCACTGTCACGCCGTGTCACCGTCCGTTCCTGTTTGTTTTGGGAGGACAAGGAATGAGGTTTGGCTGGAGAACGAAGGTTGTCTCTGTGAATTTTGTTCTTGTTGAGACATCGATCCAGTATGTGTTTGCATAGATGCTTGATGTTAAAACCCTAGTGAGTCCTGGTGGATTAACTGGGATTTTCTCATGTGCTTTAAGTGCACGTAAATATTGGGAGGCTCGTTTTGATGGATGGGCTTCTTATACTGGGAGTGGCTGTTTGGAAGAGGTGATTTATACCCTGCTTGTCCCGGCCTCACCTCCTCCTGCGGCCCGGAGAGAAGTAGATCTGCAAAATTCCTAATGATCAGCAAAATCAATAATTTAAAATTCACTTTAAAAAGAAAACCAGCCCAACTGGGTGTGAGAGCCTTAAAACGTCCACTCTGCTTTTTGATTCCCCACTGGTGCCTTCTGAGCACTTTCCCCCTGAAGCCATAGAGAGGTTGTGGGATCGCGGTGCATCCCAGGCGCAGGGTGTTGGGTGAGGGTCATGGGATCGTGGTGCATCCCAGGCGTGGGGTGCTGGGCGAGGGTCGTGGGATCATGGTGCATCCCAGGCGCAGGGTGCTGGGCGAGGGACTTTACTGTCTCCCTGCCTCAGTTTCCTCAGTGCCATGTGCGGCCTGGGCAGGGGCTCTGGGATGATGCTCACAACAGAAATGTACAGAGACTGGGGTAAGAAAGCTGGTCTACATAAACTGAGCAGGTAATTTTGTTTTTTAAGAGGAAGCTGAAATTCTCATGTGCTTTTAAACCAGCCAGAGTCAGTGACAGTGAGCTGTGTAAATGCAGATGTGAAAGCCTGAGAAAACACCTGGTGGTGGTGTTTTCCCTTGTTTTCAGTGCGTTTGTATCAATTGCAGCTCAAAAAAAAAAAAAAGTTGGGAATTTAATTTGAAACATTTTTCTGTTCAATCATCCAGTTATCCACGGGCTCAGGAGAGGAGTAGGTCCCGCTGGGCAGCACGGGGTCTGGCACAGCTGCTCTCTGGCCAGGCTGGGCTCGGGACAGCGGTTGGGGATGTCCCCAGCTCCTGATCCCAGGGGAATCGGGTAAAACACGTGAGACCTCGCCCCGTGCTGGGCATGAGGAACCCGGCCGAGCACTGGTGGAGACACGGATGATAAAAATCCCTGTGGTGATTTGCATGAGAAGCTACAAATCTGCTGCACTGGGGAGACAAATGGGTTAGGAATTTGAGAGAAAAACAGGAATGGAAACGAAGAGCGGGACAGAGGCACTAAGAAAGTTTCATTTTGTTCCCTATCCTGCCCTCTTGCAGCAGCCTCCAATTCTTCCTATTTGGAAACCCAAGGGTTCACATTTAGTGTGGGCTGGGAGCTGTGTATGTGCTGGGAGATGCTCCGGTGTTCGGATGAGCTCCTGTACAGAGGTGCAGCCGGCTGGGATGGAGCCGGAGTGAGGGGCTCTGGGTGCTCTGGGGCTGGCATCTAGTGGGGGCTTCTGGGTGCTCACGCTGAAGGGGCTCCTCAACGTTTTCCCTCTGATTGAAATAAGGGGCAGAAAACCTTCTTCCTGGGAGAAATTCCTACTGTTCAGCCTCAGCAGGGCAAGGAGAGGCAGAGAGGAGGAGGCATTTCTCTGGCGCCATCACCCCTGCGAGGCACTGCATGGCCAAGGAGAGCACATAAATCCCAGGAGATCACGGCTTGGAGTCGCTGCAGTAGCGGGGATATGGTGGGTGGCTCCAAGCCACCCGTGCTCCCCAGGGTGATTCACATCCCCTTGAGTCACTGCAGCAGGAGCAGCCCCGCGTTCTTTCCAGCTCCCCAAAACAATCCCCACTTTTTACGGCAAATAACACCCGCCAGGCAAGGGCCAGTGGTGCTGGGAGCGGGCACATTGCCTTCCCCCCAGTTCCCATCCCCATGGAGGGTGAAACCCACGCATCTGGTTTCCTTTCTGCCTTAGATATGAAAGCACAACCAGTCTGCGTGGCCAAACTGGTTTGTCAGCTGGGATTCGCAGGGGAATGTTTGCCCAGGCACCTGTTTTCCCCCATCTTCCCCAAGTGCTTTGGGTCATGCTTGGAAGCTTTGGTGCTGCCGCAGCTGTGGGTGGGGGTGGCATGGTGTGCCTGGGTGCTGGGTAAAGCTGCAAGTGGGTTTCAAACGCAGGGCTGAGCTGTAGTCATTGCTGGTGGGTTAGCGCTGTGTTTAACACAAGCAGAGACATCACCAAGCCCGGCATTTCCCAGCGTTTGTTTCCTTTCAAGTGGTGTGGTATTTGTTCCTGTCCCGTAGCATCCGTGCTGCCTGGGCAGACAGGGAGGCAGGGAGCTACCTCCAGTTCAGCCTCTGGAAGACGAGGGTTTGTCTGAGGTCCTGCTGCCCCTGCTTCCCGGCTTTAGACGATCCAGTGTTAAAACTAAAGGAGATTAAAAGACGCTGGGTGCTGTATTTCCCCAGCTCCACATCTTCAGTGGTGAAGAGATAATTTGCTGCTAAAACAGATTTTCAGGAGGGGTAGCTGGGAAAGGAGATTCCCTCAGAATCAGATTAGGCGCAGCAGGGGAGAGTCTTGTCGATGAGAGGGAGCTTGGGGTTTTAATCAGCCTCCATCATTAGCACACAGAATTTAGCTGAGGGTTTGCCATCTTTTCAGCAGGAGGACAAGCACACTCTGTGCTTGCTAATTGCCCTTCTTGTGTGTCTCTGTATATAATATTTATATAGATACTTACACACACACTTAAACAAAAGAGACACAAGGACTCTGCCTGAGGGTTTGCGACTGCGGGCAGGAATGTGGTTTGGGAGAGCAGAAAGAAAGGAACATTTTTAAATGTCTTGACGTCTCCCAGAGGCAGCACTGCGCAGCAGCAGGAGCTGCCTCTCCTTCTGTGGCCAGGCCAAAACGTGCTCATCCAGCGGGTCAGCTCTCCTGTGCTGTGAGGGGGGAAACTGAGGCTGGAAAGCAAGTGTTGCACCTTCTCCCATGTCTGTCCCAGTGATGCAGGATGGAGCCTGGGGCTGCTGAGGCTGAGGACCCACCTGGGCTGGCTCACTCCCTGCTGTCATCTCCTGCTTGAAAACAGAAAGAACTTTGAGGTGCAGCTTGCAGCCAGCATCTTCTCAAACTGCAGCCCAAAACCCTGCCCGCCCTTCAGGAGGATGGGATCACTTCCCTCTGCCGCTGGGGACGGAGGGGAGAGATGGGGGTTGTATCCAGGCAGAGCAGAAGGGACCATGGTCAATGGGAGCCCAATGCGATGCTTCTCTGATCCTTAACTGGTGGAAAGATGCCAGACGCTGAGTGTCTGGAGGGGAGGGCAGGCGGGACCAGAGCTGCTGTCTCTGCA
Organism: Neomorphus geoffroyi; assembly: GCA_033558235.1. Classification (NCBI taxonomy): domain Eukaryota; kingdom Metazoa; phylum Chordata; class Aves; order Cuculiformes; family Neomorphidae; genus Neomorphus; species Neomorphus geoffroyi. The sequence goes on from JAUMJM010000018.1 coordinate 12,021,001, forward strand.
CTCTCATTATCCCAGTCTCCAGGGAGGGAGGTCTGATTGTGTTTGCTGTTGGCCGTCTTCCACTTGGGATGCCTGCAGTCGAGGGCAAGGTGTTTCCTTGGCTTTAGCTCAGAGATGATCTCCAGGGTTGTGACCAGCTCCTTATCAGAGCTCTGAGACGGGACGGGCCCCTCCGTCTCCCCCACGCCATCCTCCCACTGTCCCTGCTCCAGCCCCCAAAGGCTTATTTGCCCCGGTACCGGGTCCCAGGCAGCCAGACTTTTCCTCTTCTTCCTCCCTCGGGCAGAGAGGGAGCCGGGCATTTTTCACATTAATGCTTAGCTCTTGGTTTCCTGCTGTTTTTCTCTTCCCATTGTATGGAAAAGAGCATTTCCCCATCTGGGGCAGGAGGGAGGGGGCTTTCCCAGTACGGCCAGGCTTTGCCTTGCTGCCTCTGGAGAGGTTTAGTGGGCTATGACCAGCTTCAACTCAGCCGTGCCAGAACCTGGCTGGTCCCTCGGGGTGTGCAGAGTACAGGCAGTTCTGGAGGGGATCTTAAGGGCTGGTTGGGGCACAGAGCACCGTGTCATGGGGCTCTGGGCTCCTCTGCAGCCTGAAGAGTCTCTGGTGCAGGGGACTTTATATGCTCTGCTCTCTGATAGATACCTTGCACAGTCGAGGCTCAGCACATCCCTCTCCTGTGGCTCTGTGTTTCTGGAATGGGCATCTCCTGGAGCTCACAACAGCCGTGTCTAGAAAATGCCATAAAATTTATCCTGGAGCCTGAGAGCCAGAGCCTGTGTGCGGGAACCTTAGCATGACATGGGCCAGAAAAAACTTGTGAAGCTCAAGGAGATCTGAACAGGAATAAAAAAGCCAGTGCCTGCGTACGTTTTGGTGCTATTCAAGAGCAGCTGCTGTGAGAGTGGTTTGGTTTTTCGCCATGCACCCTGACTTGTTCAGATGGGATTTCAAGCCTTCATGAGGTCATAGTGGAGAAAAAAGCTTTTCATGCTTTAAGAATGGGATTGTGTTGGGTTACAGGGGCGGAAACTGCTTCAAGTTGTTGTGCTTAAGATGCCAAGTGAAAACAAAACTATGGTAGAAAAGGTTTAGACTGGAATGATTTGAGCCCTGGGATCTTCCGTCTGGGTGCTTTGCTCACATTTATCTGTGGTGATGTAACCGCTGGGGATTGTCACCCCACATCCTTGTACATAGTTGGTGATGCTGTAATTCTGGAGAACATTATGAAAACACAACCAAGAAAGAGGGCCAGAGACCTTCTCCTCTCCAGACTGCTCTCTCTGGGCTGCCAGATCTCCCTGACGCCCTGTCTCTGGGAGGCTCCTCCATCCCTGGATCCTCTTTCCCTGTAGGAGCATCCCGACGTGCTGCTGTATTTTGCCTCCTGGAACCCAGGTGAAGGGGGGATTCATCGCCCCATGGCTGGGGAGGCGTGTGCCTGGGCACAGGCATCGTGGCTTTGCCCAGCAGACAAAGCGATGCTCTCTGCCGCGGGTGCAGCTCTTACTCACATCTGATTTATCCTGACTCACCGGGACCGGGTGTGGGGTGTCTGGGCTGCTCCGGCCACTCTCGCGCTTCTGCCGCTGTAGCCTGAGCTGCTCCAGGTGCTGCACCCTCGCGCCAAGGCAGCCGTGCTGGCAAACGCGTTTGGTGGGAAACAGACCAAGCGTTTTGGTTGGGGCTGATGCAGAGCATGTCCTGGCAGGGAGCTGTGCTGCTCCTTGCCACGCTGCCACCAGCGAGGGAGCCTCCCTGCAGAAGGGGGTAAGGGAGGGCATGGACGCCCGCTGGCGAAGACGAGGTCTGGGGAGGGGGTAGAGCGGGCTCAGCAAGGGGGGAGCAGCAGGCAGAGAGGGTGTGGAAGGTGCCTGCCCTGCCTGCGGGGAGGTCGCAGGTGCTGGCAATCCTGTACGAGGATGACTGTTAGGGGCAGGAGGAGGCCCTGGGGCTGCTCTATCCAGACACTGTTCCGCTCTCTGCCAGGCACAGCATGGCCGGCTAGTGCTGCCCGTGCCCAGGAGCGATGCGGCTGCCTCCGTGGGGGCACAGTGGGCATTGGATCACCCGCCAAGGTCAGGAGTTGTGTCGAATGCAGGTTAACACCAACCTCTTCTCCCTGCGCTGAGAAGCAGGCAGGGGAGGCTTTGGAAGCACATGTTTTCCCAGCTGTGCTGTCCCAGGACAGCCCATGGCATTCCTGGTGCTCAGCCCGTCTCTCCTCTGGGATGCAGGAAGGGAAGCAGCCACTTTCACTCTTTATTCCTCATTACTTTGACTCTGCTTCTGTTGCACTAACAGGATGCTGAGCAGCTTTTTTGTCTCATGCAGACATCCCTGACGGCGCGGAAAGTGGGTGTGGAGTGTTCCTGTGACCATGGCTCTTAACCTCTCCAAAAACTGGGGCTGGGCAGAGGGAGGACGTTTATTTTCTTTAATGTGCAATTTATGTGTTGGACCAAGTTCAGAGCCACAATCTCCGTCCATGTAAATGGCCGATAAGAAGAAGAATGGTTTGGCAGAGCAGATTGCCCCCAGAGTATCTGTGCTTCACAGCAGCACATCCTGCGCTGGGCTGGGGGGAGGCTGCAGCCTGACCCCATCTCACCCCTCTCTACTCATGTCCGCAACACTTTAGACTTTATTTTAATCATTGCCTTGATCCATCCGAGGTGGTTGGAGCGGGTTTGGTAGCCTCTGGCTGCGGATGACATGGCAGCAGGGCTTTTTGCTCTGTGGATAGCGATGTTTTCTCCTACGCTTCCACTGTGGCTAAAAACCCAAGAGCCATCAAAAATGATGGGCTTAGTCAAGGTTTATCCCAAGTCCCATAATGCCTATGTACAGACCAGATTGGCTTGGCACCCGCGGGAGGGGCAGCTGCTTGGTGTGCAGAGGTCTCAGGAGAAAAATAGCTGGGCATTTCTGCACAGCCCGGGCTTGCTGCACTGTTTCCCATCGCTATTCCTTCTTTCCCACCCCCTCCCAAGCCAACACGTGTGAACGCCTGCCCGTGCTCTGAGCTGCGCCTCTCCTATGTCTCTTCTTGCAGCTGTTCCTGGAGAAATATGGATACCTCAGTGAGCCGGGGGCCAGCACGCACAGCCCCGCCGAGTTCACGGAGGCGGTGAGGTATGAGCCTTTTATTTAAAAATGCAGCATAAATGCAGCAGCTCCAGCTGCCAGGGAGCTGCCAGCATCTGGGGTTCTGTTTGCAGCCAGGGCTCTCTCACACGGTCGGATGATAAAGCACAACCAGTCCTTTTTGGACACGCCGGTCCGTACCCAGCTCCTACGCCTGGGTGCCGGCTGCTGGCGGCCTGTGCCTTGCTGCGCTGCTTTATTTGCCTTTTATGGCCCGTTGCTCCCCTTACAACAATATCTGCGCTGAGGCCTAGGTTGGGGCTGGCTGGGAGATGTCAGGGGCCCGAGCTGACAACCCCTGCTTGGACTTCTGAGGAGATCACATTGGTTCTGGGAGCATCCCTGGCCTGACCCAGGGCAAAGTCGAGAGCAAAGTCAAACAAGTGAGGTTAAAAACTGGAAAAGGTGTTTTCTTAGGCTCCCCTGTCTAGTTTTGCCCTGCTAGGAGATGTCTCACTGCCCAGATGTGGTTGCCGAGGCAAATCCTTGCCTTATCACCTGAATACATTCCCAAAGGCGGGACATAGAGCTCACTGGGTTAGATCAAACACCCAGCACCAACGTGACTCAAACTCCTGTGGGTCCGGGTGTGGTTGCTGATGTCTCCCTTCCTTTTGCAGGGACTTCCAGTGGGTGACCCACCTCCCTCTCAGTGGAGTTCTGGATGCTCCCACACTCCATCAGATGGCTCTGCCACGCTGTGGCACAGGTGATGGGGAGAACCGTGCTGCCTGGACACACCGAGCATCTGCTGCCCGGCGCCGCAGGCGCACCACGCAGCATGGTGAGCGTCGATGCTGGGGATCCCGGTGGGGTGTGGGTTTCAGGGATGCTGAGAGTCCATCTTTTCTATTCTGGCTTCTGGAGATGCTGCCGTGGCTGGGAGCTGCAGCCCTGCCAGTGCAGCCTCTGATCCAGGACGTGCCTGAGCTTTGCACCATTTTATTTTTAAACTGCTTTATTTTTAGTTTACTTTTTAGTTGGCTCAACGTCAGCAATGATTAGAGAGATGCAGCTCCCACTCGTAGGGAAATTTAGTTCTCTGGATTGGTTTTACTGCTGTCGAGGGAGCCGGGACACCTCTCGGGGAGCTCTCAGGTCACTGTCACCCCGGCACAGCTGTGATGGTTTGATCTGGAGGGTAGGGGATGGCTCTGCCGAGCTTTGAGAGTCTAAGGTGTGTTAGTTACCCAGCAACAACCACAAAACCTGCTGGTCCTGGGCTGCCTGGCCACAGGGAGTGGTTTTACCCGTGTTAAGGGATTTAATTCTGCTCCAAGCAATCTCTCTTGTTCCTTTGTATCTGGGACTGGGCCTCATGAGCGGTCTCCTGGGCTTGTGGATGAGTAACTGGTTTCCTAGAAAGCAAGAGGGCTGGGGCCAGCTGTGCTTAGGACATGGGAAAAACGAAGGCGAGATTAAGAAAGGGCTCTGTGCCGTGTCAGGCTGTCCGTGCCTCTGGCAGAGCTGGTGATGGGCAGCCCAGGAGACAGCCCCATCACCCTCCTGCTCCAGCTTTCCTTCCAGACCCCTGCCCTGCAGCATCACCCCTGTGGGCACCGCTGCGGGCAGAGGGGCTGCTGTGCCCAGGCAGGGTGTACAGCACCAGATGGGTGAACAGAAGCAGCCTGTGCCCCGTGGCTCATGGGGCTCCTTTTGCGGATTATGGGGGGTTCGTGGGTGGGTGGCAAGAGGCACCCAGCATCCCCGAACCCAGGCAGGGAAGGGCTCTGTGTGGCACCGGTTATTGCTCCAGAGGTCTGGTGCCATCAGATCCCACATGGCAGCAAGGATGGGAGTGACACTGGATTGGTGCCCACACGGCTGGCAGCACCGGCCAGAAAGGCAAGTGGCTTTGAGCAAAGTTGGCTGCTTGTCCTGCTTGGAGCAGGAAGCGGTTGCAGCTGAGCCAGCAAAGTGCTTTGTTATCCACCCCTCTCCCAGCAGGATCTTTGCCAGGGCAGCTGCCGTGTCCGTCATCCCACCAGCTTCAGGCAATGATCACACACTGGTGCATGGGCAAAAGCCAACCCTGGCTGAGCTTTGGCTCCCAGCTGGGTTAGCCTGGCAGCGGTGGTCAGCGCAGGGCTGGGAGGGCAACTGTCCCTCCCACTGCTCTGGGAGTTGGTCCAGGCCAGCCATGGAGATGGGCTCCCTGTGTGGGATGGGGTCTGGCGCATCCGCCAGTCTCTGCCCTCTAAACAAAACCTCTGCAGTTGAAGCCCAAGGCTTTCTCCTCTCTGGGAGGCTTTGGAGACAGGTCCTGTTTGCATCGGGAAAGGGACTGGGTTTGGAAATTGGGGTCTGCAGTGGAGGGTTCTGGGAAGAGGACTTTCTTCTGGCTGCCTTGTTGGGCTTTGCCAGCCAGCAGAGCTGGCCAGGAGCTCTGCTGATCCACAGGTCCTCGGCCAGACAGCATGTGGGGCAGCAGCATCCTGGATTTCCCCTCGGGGAATTCCCTGTGTGTGATGCCCAGCCCTCCTCTTCCTTCACCTTGCCCAGCCTTGCCTGCTGGTGCCATCCATCCTTCTCTGCTGGGCAAAGCTCTGTCTCCATGGAGGTGGGGTGCCAGGGGTTTATCTTAGGGCTGCAGAATCCATGCAGGTTTTTAACCTCTGCCACGCAGAGTTTGTCCTGGCTGCTAGAAGGTGCAGCTGTGTCCCGTTTGCATTGGAGGCTGTTGTTGTACTGATGAGTGGGGGGGTTGTTTCTGCCCCTGAGGGGGTGGCCAGCTGGCCCAGAGCCTCCCTGGCCATGGGCTGCTCAGAAACAGGGGGGAGGGAAGTAGAGCTGCCAGGGCTTGTCCCTGTGGCCAGGGCTGAGCTGGGCTGGGATGTCTGTTTGCCAGCATTGCTGAGCGCCTTGGCTCAGGCTGGCAACAGCGAGCCCCGGCGTGCTACCGGCTCGGTTCCCTGCACATCTGGAGCAGGTGGGGTTGCCAGAGCTCTGTCACTGCTCCCATGCCTCGGCCCCAACCCTGGCACCTGCATCATCCCAGCACGGCCCCATGGCTTCTCTCCCACTCCCAGACGCCCCCAGCCAGGCGTCAGCATGGGGCCCTGGGTTCCCAGCAGATGCTGCAGAGCTGGTGAATGAGGAGGGGGCTGTGATGCAGCGGGGCAACTGTGGGAACGTTCATCTTTGCACCTTTGTGTGGTGGGAGTAGAGTAGGGAGCTTAAGGGGGGGTCTCACAGGCTTGTCCTCTTCATCATTGTCATCATCTGTCCCAGTGGCATCGAGGCTGTCACCCCTGAAAGGACAGAGCTTTTAAGGAAGCCATGGGCAGGAAGATCTTTGGTGATGGTAAAACGATGCTTTTAAAATGGATGGTGAGCAGTTGTTTGTCCTCACTGGGATTTCAGGCAACAACTTCTGCAGGTAGAAATGGTCAGGTTGACCTTAAAACTAGTAAAAACATAGTTCTGCTGCCACTGCAGGGAGCCAAGGCTGCTGGTGGGACACCTGGCTTGACTTTCAGCTTTGGCTTGGGAAACCCATGGCATTTCCCAGCGCCTGGAATCTTTCCTCCACCCAAGCACCCTGGGTGGAAGAAGAAGTCCCCATCATCGTGCTGAGCTTGCCCCTCTTGCAGGTGGGAGGTGGTACAAGCAGCACCTGACCTACCGGGTGGTGAACTGGCCATCCTACCTGCCGCAGCACGAGGTGCGCCTGGCCGTGAAAGCTGCCTTCGAGCTCTGGGGCAACGTGTCCTCGCTGGTGTTTTGGGAGGCACAGGATGGCCCAGCTGACATCCGCCTGACTTTCTTCCACGGGGACCACAACGATGGACTCAACAACGCCTTTGATGGACCAGGTGCTGGTCGCTTCCCCCTTGTAAGCTTCTCTTTTATAATGTGGGCTCTTCCCCCACGGGGAGGAGGGCTGGGGTAGCGGTGGGCTGGGGATGATGGAGCCCTGCCAGCCCCTCTGACCAAGGATTTGGGATCCTCACTGCAACTCGTGTCTGCCAGTGGGCAGTCCAGCTGCTATTCTCAGATGATGCTGATGGCCTTCAGGAACCCCTTCCCAACCTGACTGCATCCTCCAGACCTGAGCTCATTCCCTCCTTCCTGAGCAGCTATCAGACACCCTCAGGCTTTCTCTCTTCTTGACCTTTTGCCCACTGGCTCACTGCCGGTGGCTTCAGCCCCTGGCCTGAGCCCGGGGCAAGAAATCAAACTCATAAACCAAAGAGCACACAAACTCCCCTGTGCCCAGGAGCAGAAGGCAGAACTGGGTTGGGTTGCCCTCATTGCAGGAAATATCATGGGAAGCTGCTGTTCTTTCTCCTAAAGTGATAAACTTGATGCGTGTTTTAGCAAACCAGGGCTGCATGCAGCCCCCCACCCCTCGGCTTGCAGATGAGGTCCTTTCCTGCCCTACACTCCCTGATGGCTCTTGTGTCCCCAGGAGGTGCCCTGGCTCATGCCTTCTTCCCCCGGCGTGGAGAAGCCCACTTTGACAGCGCTGAGCGCTGGTCCCTGCGCAGCGGCAAAGGGCGCAATCTCTTCGTCGTGGTGGCACACGAGGTCGGCCACACACTGGGGCTGGAGCACTCCTCCGTCAAGAGTGCCCTGATGTCTCCTTACTACAAGAAGCTCAGCAAGGATTTTGTCCTCAGCTGGGATGACATCTTGGCTATCCAGAACTTGTACGGTGAGCCCAGCATCCCTGAGCATCCCTGGGTTCCTCTGGGCTGTTCCCTGGGATGGCGAGTGAGAAGCAAGGATGGAAGCAGGTCCCTGTGAGGGGACAGGATAATGTGCAAGATACACGATGGGGACGGGCCCCATCGCTTTGTGGCTGGGGAGGAAGATTGGGTAGGGTTTGTGGGATGGGAACTACGTCCTCCAGGGCAGGATAGGTTGGATTTGCTGCCTGCTTGTTTTCAACTAGGGAAAAGCTGGTGCCTGGATTTTTTGGGAGGCACCAGGGGTCTTTGCCAGCACCTTGTAGAGGGGAACAGGAACCAGACAGTGGAACAAGGGATATTTGGAGCCCTGGGATGGCTTTGAGGAAAGCCGTTTCCCTGCCCTTTCTCTGTGACTTACCACCCCCTGCTCCATCCCAGGGAAGCCCTCCAAGGGCTCGGCCATCCAGCTCCCAGGAAAGGTCTTCACTCACTTCCAGGACTGGAGCACAGACCTTTATGGCGAGGACCAGCAGCAGAGGAGCCTCAGTGCCTACTACTGCCACTCCTTCTTCGACACCATAACTGCGGGTGAGTGTTGGCCGGCACAACCCTCTCCCAAAACACGTGCCCCTACCCCTTGCCCCCACAGCACCCTGTTCCTGCTCTGATAAGCTCCATGATGGGAAAGGTGGGTTTTGCTGATCCACAGCCTCATACATTCTCCTGGGGCTGGTGGCATCACTGGTGCACATCACTGCCACAAAGCAGAGTGCATCGAGGATACCACGATGGCTTGGTGTGTTAGGAGGGGGGAAGCATTCTAAAGCTGGGCCATGATAAGGCTTTTTCATTGTGGGAGCTCAACCGTGAAAGATGAGCCTTGAGTGGGGGCTGTGGCCAGCTTTTATCCGCTCCAAGCTGGAGTGGAGGCAATGAATCATGAAAGCTTAGCGGGCGGCTGGAGAGACAGAAGCGTCCCCAAAGCACCACAGAGCTACACAGGGGGAACCAGGGAGTGGTCGCTGGGATGAGCTTTCTCACCTGAGATCACCTCACTCCTCTGCCTCACAGATGCGGATCACAACATCTACATCTTCAAAGGCAGCCACTACTGGGTGATTCCAGCGAGCGGCAATGCCAGTGACCCATGGCCTCTACAGACGCGCTGGCCCGGCCTCCCCGCCAGCATCGACGCCTGCGCCTGGTCCCAGCTCAGTGGCAAGTTCTACTTCTTCAAAGGTAGGTGAGGCACAGGCAGGAGAGCTCCCCTTGGGGCTGCTGCTCCTGCCTGCTGGTCTGGCTGCTCCTGCCCATGTGCCCTCTCCTCTCCCGCTGGTCTCCTCCTAGTGCAAAGCTGAGCATCGTTGGGTCCCCAGCATGCAAAATCCCACAAGAGCTCTGGGCTTGGTACCTGTCACAGATTGTCCACCCCCTCGTACCTCAGTTTCTCCATTTGCCCATTCAGGAGAGCAGTGCTCACCTGTGTTTGAAAGTAAACCGAGATGCATCAAACCCTTTGGGGTCTCGGGGAGAAACACGCTCCCCAGAGATGTGTGGCCACAGGGGAGCTGAGAAGAGCGCGGTGTTTTCATGGTGCACATGGATCCCTGTGCTGTGTGCGGGACTGAGCTGCCATGGGGAGCTGCAATGCCGTTTGCCAGCTGCCCGGCAGTGCACTGCAGCTGGGTGGGGAGAGGAAGGTCAAACCAGGCAGCCTGGCTGCCAGGGTCAGCCCTAACTTTTAATGGAAACCAAATGCTTGCTTGTCAGAAAGGGGGCTTTGTTACTGCGGCTGGGTGGAAGCCAAAAGCCCCTCTCCCTCCCCAGCCTCAACCGCTCCCTTTCACCCCAGGGCTGGGTCATGCCACGACTCGGGAACAGAAATGGGCTTTTGTCTGCCTGCTTTGTGGGGACAGGGCTCTGCAGTGACACAGCTCTGCAGGGGCTGCTGAGCACTCGGCCCCAGTTGCAAATCCTGCTGCCACAGTCCTGCTGTCGGTTGTCCCAGCCCTGGAGGGGGTCTGGGTCTGGGTGTCCCGCTTACTGTGCAGGAAAGGGAAGGAGGTTTGCAGGGAAGCAGCACGAGGTAGTAGATGGTGTGGTGGCCTTGCTCTGTCCCTGGCAGTCCCTTTCCATGCCTTCAAGCCTCTGAGCTACTGTGCCTCAGTTTCCCCCTCAGCCCGGCAGTGGTGCTAGTTGGGTCACCAATGGAATGGATGTCATGGGTGCGTGTCTTGGGCTGCAAGGCTGACCCTGTGGCTGAGTCCTTCCACATCTCCTGGAAGGTCTCTGTTGGAGTGGGCTCTAACCCCTGTCCCCTGCTCTTCCCAGGAGGTCGATGCTGGCGCTATACGGGCTCCACCTTGGATGCAGGCTTTCCCCAGAAATGCAGCGCCCGCAGCCTCCCACGGCACCCCGACATCGCACTCTACTTTCAGCAGCTCCAGCGCCTGATCCTCTTCAAGGGACCCAAGTACTTCGTGGTGAGCGAGGAGACGCTCGATGTGGAGCCCTACTACCCCCGCAGCCTGCGGGACTGGGAGGGTTTGCCCCCCGGCATGGTGGGCGCCCTTACCCACCGCGATGGCTTCCTCTACTTTTTTCGGGATGACCAGTACTGGCAATTCGACCGGGCGAAGCTCCAAGTGGTGGCCACTGGCAAATGGGCCACCCAGCTGCCCTGGATGGGCTGCTGGGATGCAAATGCTGGGCAGGTCATCTTCTAAGCTGAGTGAGCCAGGATGAATGGGTGGCTGAATCCCACCTTGCTCACTGCTGCCCAGATCTGTCTTTAAGTGACTTTGAATTCCTGTCTGGGGACAGTTCTACAGGGAACTGGGGCTGGAGCCATGGGTTGGTGGAGCGATGCCCCAGCACAGCAGGGATGTGGCCACTGTCAGCCCAGGCAGGTGGGCTGGAAACTTTGGGAGACAATGATTTTTTTTTAAAACACCACAAAAAAGGGAATAAGCCATGAAGACTGCAAACACACCCATTGTGTTCAGGATATCATTATGCATTTTTTTTTCAAACCAGGACTGGGCCTGCCCCTCTGCCACAGCTGAAAAGTCACTGAACGTTGAAAATGGGGTTGAAAAATCACTGACAGAGGAGGGGAAGAGGAGAGGGTGAGCAGGACAGACAGACATGTCCGTGCTTGCAGGCTCACGAGGACAGCTCAGATGCATATTCCTCATTCCTTTCCCAGGGCAGGCTCCCCACCTTGAGACGCTGCACACACCTCTGCACCAGGTCCCTGGGCACATCTGCAAAGGTGGGGGCCCCGGGACCCTGAGGAGTGGATTCAGTGGCAGCCAATGCCAGCTGTAGGTGCTGACCAGGACAGGGCTCGGCTTTCTTAAAGTGTCCTTGGATTCCAGAGATTTGGGGATTTCACCACGCTGGGGTTGTACACGGGTGGGCTGCTGCTTTGCTGATCTCCAGGACTCGGACCCCAGCACTGGGTGTCCTGCTTTGGATTGATGGCTTTGGCACCAGGCTGTGACTGTGGTCCTGATGTGCCAGGGCGCTGTGCTGGGGTGCTGTGCCAGGTGCTGTGTCAGGTGCCCTGCTGATGCTGGCAGCTTTGAGGACTCTTTCTTTCAGCGCAGACCCTCCAACTCGCCCTCTCCCACCCTGAACCTTCCCTGCAGACAAGGCAGGAGCCAGGCTTGTGCCAGGGCTGGTGCTTCCCAAGGGATTTTGGTTCTGCCAGATGCCAGCTGAGATGTGGCTTTAGCAGGATGGGGAGCGAACAGGAGTGGTTCTGTCCATTTGCCATGGTATTGGTGAGCGAGCCCTTCCTGCACAGACGTGCCCACGCCCACGGCCTAAAACCTCAGGGGATTTTTGATGTTGCCAAAGAGACAGGGCTGCGTCATTTTTATTTTGAGTTGGACAATAAGGCTTGCAGGGAGTCCCAGGGGCCTGGAGACTTGACGGCAAATAAAGCGGACCTCTGGGTGTGCAGTGCTGGGATTTCTGCTTGTTTTCATGTCATGCTTTTAGGATTTTTTTTTTAAAGCCAATCTCCTGTCTCATAAAAGAGCTGTGTTTGAGAGGTGTGTGCGTTTGGGGCTGGAGCGGGTGTTGCTGAGTTTGGCCTCAGCTTTCGTGCTTGCTGGATCACACTGGGAGGATGGAGCCCACTGAGCACTTGCTGACCGTGATGATGCTGATGGTGAAGGAAGTGAAATATTCTTCCCTGCTTCATCCCAAATTACTGAGGATTCCTCCACACCTTGGGATGAGTTAATAGGGTTTTTATTCCTGGCATGGAGGCTGTATTTGTGTTGATGGGGGTCCATTCAGGTCTCCGCCCCAGCCCATCGTGGTGCATGAAGGCAGTTCCTCGCCTTCCACAGGACAGGGAGCACCCTGAAACCTTCCCCGCTGCTCCCATTTGCTGTGCTTCATGCTGCAGCATGCCAGGATATCCTGCCCATGCTGTCCACTGAGTGGGCAGCGTTCTGCCTGCAGAGTGAAGGACCCACTATGTTTGTAGAGATCGGTTCTGCCTCCAGACTGCATCTCCAGCACCTTGGCTGCCGCTGGCTGTGAGATCTGCATGCAATGGGGAGGGTGATGGCTGCAGTGGAGGGATTGATGAGGAAACTGGTGCTGGATGAGGACTTGCTCTGACAATGTCTGCTCTGGACTTCGAGAAGGGTTGGAAGAGCAGCAAAATTTCTGCTCCATGTGCCATTTTTTGGAGATAGGGGATTTATAGGGTGCCCACAGGGTACTCCACCCTGCAGTTCTATGGAGAAGCAGCAGATCATTATCCACTTCCCTGTCCCCTTAGGAGAGAGCCAGGCATCCCTTCTGCTGTGGGACTGGAGGCTGAGGATGGGACAACCTCAAATCCTCTCCTGTTTTGGGGTTTTCCTTTTCCTTTCGTTGGCCATGGTGTGTTTGCTGGGGCTGTGTGCTGTCAGGATGCTGTGGGGTCACAAATGATGCTGCTGGGCCTGGGGCTGAGCATGATGATGCTGGCAGAAACGGGGTGAGCGTGCTGCATCACCTGCACCCCACCAGACTGGGAGAGCCCAGGAGGGATGGACTCAGCCTAAGCCATGTGATCATAGAATCACTAGGTTGGAAGAGACCTCTGAGATCACCAAGTCCAACCTTGCCTGTCTCCCTACTAAACCCTGTCCCTAAGAAACTCATCCACCCATTTTTTTTAAACACCTCCAGAGATGGTGACTCCACCACCTCCCTGGGCAGCCTGTTCCAATGCCTGACCACTCTTTCAGTAGGAAAGTAAGATCTGCCCCACTGGGTGCTGTGGCTGAAAATCCTTTGTCACAAGGGTCCTTTTCTCCTGCTGGGCTCCCTGGCAGAGCATGCCAGGCGCAAACTCCTCCAGCCAGCCTGCCACGCATTCCCGAGCCCCGCGGAATAGCTGGGATTCTTGCATTTCCTCCCCCAAAATGACACAGACTGACCCAGCCCTGCTCTGCAGTGAGCAGCAGCAGCTGGCTCCAGGGGGGGCACGGGGTCCCTTTACACAGCAAGAAGACCCCCAAGCTCATGAGAGACTCCATTTCAGTCCCAAGAGGTGAGAACATCCCTAGTAGATATGGTTTTCACAGAAGTACCTGGGGTTGTGGGCAACTTGAGATGCTGAGGAGTGGCTCTCTAACTCCCTCCTGCCCTGGAGCCAGGGACTTTGGGGAGATATCCGCCCCTGGGGTGGCTGGGGAAGAAGGAGCAGGGCTGCGGTGCAGGAGCAGGTGCTGAAGAGTTAACAAGGATTGTTTGCAGCCGGTCCCTTGTCACCAAGGAGAAGGGAACAGCACTTGGGAAAGAAACAAAACACCCACTGCCCAGGAGGGTGATTTTCTTTCCCCACACTGCATTACAGCCCTTGGGCCCCAAGAAGGGCTCCTGGTGCTGGGAGGACGGTGTCCCATCCTGAGTGGCAGAGAGCAAGTGGCACCGGGTGAGTGTGGCTGCTGGGGAGGTAGGCTGGGGACATGGTCCAGGGTAGCTCCTCGTACCCCCATCGCTCCTGTTACCATCACCCCTTTCCCTTGGTCTCATCCTAGTCTTATGGCAGAATGTGGGGGACACTGGGCACTGCGGTGCGGAGCATCCGCCCCTACCGGTCCAGCGAGCAGTACCTCTACGCCATGAAGGAGGACTTGGCCGAGTGGCTGAAGGAGCTGTACGACCTGGACATCGAGGTGGGCACCTTCATGGAGGTGCTAGAGACAGGGGCCGTGCTCTGCTCCCACGCCAACAATGTCACCCACATGGCCAGGGAGTTTGCCCGTGCCTGCCCCAGCGTGGCCTGCCACCTCCGCTTGCCCAGCACTGGTGTCGCCTGCAACGTGGCAGCACAGCCAGGCACCTTCCAGGCCAGGGACAACGTCTCCAACTTCATCCGGTGGTGCAGGAAGGAGATGGATATTCAAGGTAAAGCTCCAGGCTCCCCATGTCCCTGTGTGCAATTCCCTTCCATCTGCTCCCAGCCTCACCCTGGCTGCTTTCCTGTGTGCCCCCCCAGTTCGGTGCCACCCCAGCAATGGGCAGCGCCCCGCACGCATTCCTGAGCTAGGATCTCTCGCACAAGCTCCTGTGGGCTTGGCAGCAGCTTTGCAGGGTGCTGCCATGCAGCGGGCGTGTTTGCTTGGGTGCAAATATGCACTGGAGGGTGGAGATGGAAAGGGCATGTGTGGCAACGTGATCCTGCCATGCACAGCGTGATCCCAGCCACAAGGACATCAGGAACCGCCCTGCTCTGTCACCCTGTTCCCACCTCCAATGGATGCTCAGCAAGGGCACAGGCATGGAGTGACCTGAGTGCACCCACCCACTGGGGTTGTGAGTTGGGATGCCATGAAGCAGCCGTAGTGCCCTTGCTTGGAGATGTCCAAGGGGAAAGCTCTTCCTCTCTGAGCTTATCTCAGTCTTTACTGGACCCAGACACATTCTTTGTGGGATGGCTCCAGAGAATAACATCTCCTTAGGTGGGTTTTGACTCCAACTGTGCCCCAGTCCTACTTGTCCCTGTCCCCCTGTACCAGTCCACCTTTGCCCTGCCCCAGATGTTCTGATGTTTGAGACGGAGGACTTGGTGCTGAGGAAGAATGAGAAGAATTTTGTGCTATGCCTGCTGGAGCTGGCACGCCGTGCTGCCCGCTTCGGCATGCGTGCCCCGACCCTTGTGCAAATGGAGGAGGAGATTGAGGAAGAGCTTCGCCAGGAGCTGGACCTGTCACCCACAGATACCCCCCAGGCCCCCAGGAAACCACGGGACCTCCATAACCTTGATCAGATGGTAGGATGGCCATGGAGCAGTATGGGGATGGGGGTGTGCACCCCAGGATCCTTCTCTAGAGCCCTGGTGAGGACCCATCTCTGCTGCTCGCAGGTCCAGCGCCTGGTGAGCCACTGTACCTGCCCCGTCCAGTTCCCCATGATCAAGATAGCTGAAGGGAAATACCGCGTGGGTGACTCCGACACCCTCATCTTTGTGCGGGTGAGTCCACTTCGCCCTGTGCTTTCGGGGCACAAGCATCAGGAATCTTACTCTGCTCCCCCAAAGCCTTTTCCATACCTCTATCCCCCAAATGGGCCCAGTTTGGGTTTTTTAACCATTACCCCTGTTTGCGTAGCTGTAACCCCTGTGTGTACAGGACAAAACCTTCCCAGCCACAGCCAGGTCTTACCCAGCAATGGGAACACTGCCATGCTCTGGCCCTGCCTGGATCCATCCCAAAAGGCTCAGCACGTGATGGTGGAGAGGAATTTTTCCAAACAGCTCCCCACGCTCCTTGGGGGAGGGTGAAAGGTGCCTGTCTGGATGACAGTGGGAGCTGAGACCTCCCTGCCTTGGTGGCACTGAGCCTGGAATGAAGTTGTCCTTTGGGAGACCTGGTGGCACTTGGCCAAGCCCACATCACATACGTGAGGACAAAGCCTGGCTGAGCGTGCCACCTCCAGGCAGCCTTATCCAGAGGGGAGGTGTCCCATGGGTGCCTGGCACACACCTGTCCTGGGCTCACGGCACACGGCGTCCTGTGCAGATCCTGCGCAAGCACATCATGGTGCGGGTCGGGGGCGGCTGGGACACGCTGGAGCACTACCTGGACAAGCACGACCCGTGCCGCTGCACCTCGCTGTGTGAGTCCCCGCAGCCCCGTGCGTGGGGTGAGGGAGGGTCTGGGGTGGGTCTCCCCGCTCGTTCCGAGCAGCGAGGAGCTTCAGCACCGTGAGGCCTCCTCGCTTTCCTGGGGAATGCTGGGGTTTGGGGACTCTCTGGCTTTGGTGACCACTAGAGGTCACGGTAGACTTTTGGATGGATCCTGACCCCGAAAACCGCTTGGCAGGGAGCGCAGCTTTGCCCCAGCATCCCCGGGGCTGCCTGGGCTGCTCCCGGGGGTGGGGGCAGTGGTCAGGGGTGCTGAGTTCCCCCTCTTTTCCTTGCAGCTCACAAACAAGCCTTGAAAACCAGGACCCCCCAGCAACAAGTGCAGCACGAGGTGCAGCTGTGCCCGGCCTCGAAGTTGGCCACGCGTGGCCAGTCCCAACCCACGCTGCTGGTCCGCCGCTCGCAGAGCCCCCTGCCCCCCGTCACCTGGGGATCCCGCATCTCCCAGAGCCCCCAGCCCCCTGCCGCAACCTCCTCGGAGGACTTGGGCCACCATCCCAGTGCCAGCCCTCGCCAGGAGACAACGCAGCCCCAGAGGGTCCCTTCAGGCAGGTAACTGGCACAGAGCAGCTTCAGGCCCAAACCACCTGGTTTCAGAGCAGTTTTTCTCCCACCCGTGAATTGTTTCCTCCTCCCTTCTGGAGCTGCCCAGCACCAGGCTGGATGGAGGGGCAATGCAGGAGCTCGCTGGCCTCTCTCCACTCTCTCTCCTTGCAGGACACGGGAGCCACTGGCCACCCCTTCAGGGAGGCAGCCGCGATCACCCAGGTCACCCACTCGACCCAGCTCCTATGGCCGCAGTGTTGGGGTGACAGGCTGGGCACCCACCACCCCTTCCTGGCTGAGCCCCAGCACACGGAACAGCGTGGGCGTCCCCACCGTGTCACGTGGGAACTCCCCAGGGAAAACCCCTGTGGCACTGGCACAGGGCAGGCTCACGGTACCCAGCACCCGGCTGACTCTGGCACCTTCAAAAAACACCTGGCAAGGAGGAAAATTATCTGCAGCAGCTGCCAGGGCACAAGAAAAAGGGGTTCCCACCGTGGCAGCAACCCATGCCCCAAGACCCACCAAGGCCGGTGCCCCCTCCCCACAGCACCTCGCCCGGGAGGGCTCACAGAGCCCGAAAAGCCTGCAGGAAGGGAATCAGAGAGCCCATGGCCGAGGCCAGCTGCCCTCATCCCAGAACTGCTCCCACCAGGTTCTGAAACAGGACGGCAGCACCAAACCCGCAGTCAAGGCCAGAGGCCACCAGCCCCCCACCCCTGCCCCCTCCTTTGCAAACGGATGTCAGGGCTGCGCTGCTGGCAGGGGGACACAGAGGTGCCGCTCGGCCACCAGCCCACGGGCTGGGGGTGCTGAGGGCCCCAGGGTGCCAGTAGATGGACCAGGGGGAGCCTGTGGCCCTGGCGAGGGGCACAAGGGGCTCCGGGGGTGCTGGAGGCAAGCGCAGCAACCAGGTTACAGCAGGGTGGTGGAGGAGCTCTCCCGTGGGTGGCAGCCCCTGCTTCCCGTGGGGCTGCGCAGCTGGGTCCCCAAAACCACCCCGAGAGCCGCCCCACCGGCCTCCACCACCCCGGCCGGGGGCGAGGCGGGAGGACCAGGAGTGGGGGACCAGACGTCTCAGGGAGCCAGGACCAGCAGCACCACCAGGCCCCGGCGCTGCCTGAAGAAACCCAAGCGTATTCCCTCCATCTACAAGCTGAAGCTGAGGCCCAGGGCGCGTCCCCGGCAGGACCACAGGCCGGGCAAGTGCCCCTCACGCATCCCCACCCCGCTGGGGCATCGCCCCGCAGCTCCCCGGGGCCAGCATCACCCTCCGGGTCTCCCCCGGCACCCCCAGCCTGGCCACATGCACCCCAGGGCTGCACCTGAGCCCCCCGACAGCAGCGCTTGGCTGACCGAGGACGACGAGGAGGCCTGGGTGTGACCCCCACCCCGCCATTCGGCAGGGACCCCTCGCGCCACTGCAGGTGTCAGCAATGCTGAACCAGAGCTGCAGTGTCCGAGGGCAGCGCAATGGGTTTGAGTGCAATGAGTCTCCCTTTGCTCTTTGGATCTGCATCCCCTCCATCCCAGTGGGGTTTTTGCACTGGTTTTTGCACTAATAATTCTCCTCCTGAACAGGCGCGTTCATACTAGTTTGAGTGGAAAAATCCAGCCCCAAATTGAGAGAATGGGGATGTCCTGCAGGGAAGACTGGTGCAGCCCGTGCCTACAGCGTCCCCCTGACTCGGGCATACCCCACTCCTGGCATCCCAGCACAACTTGACTAAACGATCCTCATGTCCTGCAGCATCAGGAGCCTCAAGGAGTGTTTGGGGTGCTCAGGTCAGGGAGGCACAGGAGGTGACTCTGGCTGAGCCCCACGGGCTTCTTTATGGGGAAGGTGGGAGACCAGGCAGGCAGTGCCAGCTCAGCAGTAATGGTCAGGGCGATGCCAGTCACCAGGGCTGTGCAGTCACTGCTGCCCTCCCGTGCCTGCAGCACTGACCCAGCAACATTGTCTGTGCAATAGAGAGGTACCAAAGCTCTTCTGTTTCAGCTTCATTTCTGTGTGAGTGGGGAGGGGGAGAGGATAATCCTGATGGGAGTCATGGTTGGCGAAGGGGACTTGTGCTGCCAGTTTGACGTCTGTGTGAACCCAGCAAGCATACCCCCACAAGCCCCACGGTGGCCACAAGAGCCCCATCGTCCAGGAGAGGATGAAGCCAGACCCACCCCCCCTGCAAAGGAGCAGCAAGTGCAAGGGCCAGGGCCCCACAGATACAAAATCTGCTTGCAAAATCACTCATTGTGAAGGGAGAAACAAATCCCACCACCCCCAACTCACCCTGAACCGTGGCCTCTCCACAGAAGAGCTGAGAGCCGCAGCAGGGCAGCGAGTGATCCGGCACCACGGGCAAAGAGCAGCAAGGCGGGTACAGAACAAGGGGGACAGACCTGATTTTAATTTGACTTCAAAGAAGGGGGTGCAGGGTGTTACAGGCGGTGTAGACACCTCAGGAATCTCCAACAAGAAGTCAGGGGGAAAGGAAAGCCAAGTTCAGGCAACTGGGACGCTCACAGGGCAGAAGGAGGAGGAGAGGAAGCATCCTTGCCAGGGCTGGACGGAACCCAGGCATCACTTCCTGTGGCCCCATGCGCACAGGGAGAGAAACCCTCACTGCCCTGGGGACTGCGGTGGGGACACCCACAGCCTCTCCCCAGCTCAGGAACAGTTTGTTGTTAGCAGGACCCGGGTGGTGCTGGGCGAGCAGTGACACTTTGTACTGAGGGTGTGAGCAGGGTCAAGGCACAGGACGCTACCGCCGCTGCTGTGCTCCTGGCTGCTCTGGGCCCTGCCAACCTGGCCGTGTGCTGGAACCCTTGCCCCAGTTACCTGCCTGCACCTGGTGGGTCCCACCACCTGCCCCCTCCTGGGTCTTAAGAAAGTAGCTCTTTGTAGCCCTCATTTTCTTGTGAGCTGGGAAATGCTGTCAAAGCAGTGAGAGTTATCATTACTGATGTAACTTCCACTGTCTATAAAGTACAATAGAATATAACAATTATATTTATAACCCTTTTTTTCCCAAAATACTAAATAGATGCTATAAAAACCTGTAATTAATTGTGCTATAAACTGCAGGCTACAGGGTCATAACAAACAATGTATTGGCTTAGTCGCTGATATGTGTACTTTGGAGCACTTATAAATGCTTTATTATTAGCATTTACCAAGGAATTTCCTTCTCAAACAATTTATAGGGATAAAGCCAGCCACAAACTGAGAACGTGGACTTACACGTGTTAATAAATCCTGACGAGATGGGGTGGGGGCAGGCTGGTAGCTTTGCCATGAAGGCAAGGGATGGTGCTGAGTGCCACTGCCCTGCCCCATCTCGAAGTCACTTGAGATAGTCCCCCCTTGCCTTTTCTCTTTTTATTTCTTATTTTTGGAAGGAGCAAGGGGAATGGGGTTTGGTTCCCAAAGCGGCTGCTGGAGTGGGAAGAGAGGAGCAAGGTGATGGGGCAGTGAAATGCACTGTGCCAGAGCTCAACTGGACCCACTCTTAACAGAAAGCATTACCGAGAGCACAGTGGTGCCGCTGTTGGATGGAACCTTGGCCATAGGGAAGAGATGGGGCTCGTGTCCTTTTGCTGTACAGCCAAGAGCAGTGCTGAATACCTGCACCCCCAGAAATCACTGGGGTGGTTTTGCCAGAGGATGGACCAGCCTCAGATCCTGCCCTGGGGGGAGAGGACGGCGTTTCCTTGTCTTACAGGGAGCAGCCAAGAAGCAGAAACCCCGACCCCCTCGGCTCCTCGCTCATCCATCACCAGTGCAACGCCCTGACACTGTCTGCTAACACAGTCTATGCTTTGTCACCTGCCCTGCAGGACAAGATGCAGATGAGCTGCAAGTCTGAGGTAAAAACAAGATGAAAGATTTAAAAATAATTAAAAAAATTATGGGGTGCTCACTTTCCTATGAGGGATATGCACATAAATAATAAAAACCAAATGAACGCAACCAGAAATGCAACTCCAGCTCCCTATTGCTTTGAGGCTGCCTTCACACCACCACCGTCTCACGTGGATGGAGGCAAGAGATGCTGTGGGAAATCCTGGCACGGGTTGGCCCTGCCTTGCAGTGCTGCTGGCGGGGTGTGATGGCACAAGGGGAATCGCCTGCCTGCCCCAAGGATGCCAGGGATTGGGTCAGAGCCGTGCAAAGCCGGTCGCCCCCTGAGCCTGGGATGCGAGGTAGCAGAGGGGTGACCTGCCCGGCAAGGAGCACTCTTGGATTATTTGGTGTTGGACAGGGGGAGGAGAAGCCTTCCTTGGCTGAACAGGTGCAGAAGAGGGACTCAAGTCCTGGGGAAGCAGCACCTCACATGCTGCATCAATGTGCAGGGCAGGGCTTGGGCTTTATTATTTTTTCCCCCTTTCCTGCTTTCATCCAGGAATTTTGCCTGGAAATCTGACCCAACCGAGGCAAAACAGAACTTGCCTAACTTGGCCTCTTCCCAGAGGCTGCTCTGCCCTCCAAGGGGAGACACCTCAGCTCTGTGGGGAGGAAAATGGGAATCCCATCTCGCCGTGCCCCAGGGATGGAGTCACCCCCACTGCATCAGCCACAGGCACTGGGCTGGTTCCTTCCAGGAGGCCAGTGATGGCAAGTATTGCCCCTGCGATGCTGGGGCAGGAGCTGGTGAGAATGGACCCACCAGTAAACCTCTGGGCACTTGGGCACTGTCTGAGGTGTCTTCTCTACCTCCTGGTGCCATGCAGTGTTTCAGGCATGGCAGAGACACAAAAGCCCTGGGATGGCTTTGGCACTGAGTGCCAAAGACTTGGGGAGGGCTTGGGGGTTTGGCCAAGGTCCTCCCTCACCCCTTGTCACCTCCAGGCAGCCCAGCCACCCAGACCCACCAGTGACCAACACATCACCCTGCCCAAGGTCCCCAAATGTCACCTCAAAGTGCCAGCGCTGGCTGGGGGGCAAGCCCTGAGGTACCTCCAGCACAGCTCCCAGGGCAGCATCATCCCTGCAGAGGTGCTGCCAGCGTCTGCCAGGAGCTGCAGTCCCCGAGGGTGGGTGGCCACGGGGACACGGCGGGAGGGTCTGTCGAGGCAGGGGGGCTCACATGATGCTGCATCGGTTCCTGCGCAGGGCACCCTGGAAGCGGATGGTGGTGTGGACGTGCTTGCAGCGGGCGCAGCCCACGCTCTTCAGGAGCTCGCTGAAGAGCAGCAGGATGTGCCAGTTGTACTTGGCCGAGCACTCGATGTAGCCACACTTCCACGTCTTCTTCACCAGGTTGGAAACGTTCCAGCGCGGGATCACCCGGCCCCGCTGCAGGTCCCGCTTGTTGCCCACGATGATGATGGGTGTCTCTGAAGTGCCGATGACCCTGGGGAGGGCGGGTGGTGAGGGAGGACAGCACAATGACCAACAGGCCCACAAACCCCATCTCATTCCAAAGTGGCACTTGGCTTTGGCTTGCTAAGAGGGATGAAACTCCCCTTGGCCAGACACGTGCTGCACCAGCTTGAGCTGTTTTCCCTAGGATGGCTGCCCTTGCCCGCAGGAATTACCTGCCTGGGGGTCCTGTTTTGCTTTTGGGCTCCCAGTCCTGCAAAAGGGGCTTTAGCCCAGTGGCAAATATCTCGAAGGCAGGGGAGCGCTGGGACGAGACACACCACCCTGGCTGGAGCCACATGGGATGAACCCATTGGTGAAGCGGTCCCTACCTTGTCTCCAGGATCTGCTGGCGGATGGTTTTGATGTACTCGAAGCTGTCAAAGCAACAGATGTCATAGACCAGGATGTAGGCATGGACGCTCCGGAGCCCCCTGCAACACACGTCCGCCCACTCCTGCAAGGTGCAGAGAGGGGTCAATCCTGGCTCAGCCCCATCGCTGTGCCTAGGGATGCCCTGCACCACTTCGGGGCTGGGTGCATCGAGGAGGCTGCTGCGCAGGAAGCACAGGGGCTGCGTGGTCGCCAGCCCTGACAGCCAGCACCTCTGCTCTGCCCTGACCCATCCCTGTGATGGCTGTGTCTGCCCCACAGCGCTTCATCCACCTCCCTCATCTCCAGAGATCCCTCATCCCCCGCGTTAATCCAGAGGAGAGATAATGGGATTGTCAACCCCAATTCCTCTCTTGGGCGAGGATTACAGCCTGCCTGAAGCACAGCAGCCCAGAAGAGAGCTGGGAACAGGGCTCAACACAGCCCCCTGCCCTGGATTTAAAGGCTTCACCCTCCAGAGCTGCTAATTAATTGTGTTAATTGGTGATCCACCCTGGTTTTGGGGCAGGGCAGGTGTGGAGGATGCTGAGGTTTGAGCAGGGCTCAGCCTGTCCCCATGGGGCTGGGGATCACAGACCAGCAGCTCCGGGCGCTGGAGAGAGATGGTGACAGCAGGGCTCTCTGGAGGGGACATGGGGACAGGAGAGGAGAAGAGCTGCTCAGGAGGGGGGCTGTGAGAGCAAGATTGGGAGGGTGGCCTCTCCACAGCCAGAATTTGGAGTTGTACGAGACACACAGACTGTTAGGAAAGGTTTGCGTTTCCAGGAATAGCAGGATTTTTTCCCTGTGCTGTAGGAGTGAAAACCTGCCCTGCTGACAGCCTCTTCCCCAGCTCAGCAGTGGCACCGAGAAGGGCAGCCCGTGCCCGCAGCACCACAAACCCTGTTGAGCATCACTGGGCAGGAGAATGATGCACCGAGGAGGAGAGGCTTCACTTCTCCCCCAGCAAAACCCTTTGGCACCGTGAGTCAGCCCGAGTTTACCAACAGAATGAGGGAAAACGAGAGGTCCTAGGACCGAAGGAAACTGGGAGAAGGGAAGGTTTGGGGTAGGGGCTGCTCTGCCTTGCAGGCTGCAGCTCAGGAAGGGGCTGGGAGCAAGCAGTGTGACACAGTCCTTCTGCCCACCAAGGAGAGGAGATGATGTGCTGCTCCGTGGAATTGGAGAGCTGCAGGTGGACGAGGGGGCAGTGTCACAGGTTACTGTGGGTCCCGGTACATCTGGGACATTAATAAACCACTGTTCCACCCTGCTGGGGTGCAGCTTGCTCTGGCACCATGGTGTCAGGGTGGCTTTCCCTGCACAGGTCAGGCTTCCCAGAATGCTGGAGGAGGACAGCACTGCGTATCCTGCCTGGCCCCACACAGGTGTGGGACATCAGGGAGCCACCAGCCCCGACTCCTCTCCCAGGATATTGCTGCAGGGATGCTGCTCTGGGGCATGAAGGAGAGCCCGGTGCTGCTTCTCCTCTCCCCTCTGACCATCCTCTCTGCAAACCTCCATCTGTTCCCACTGGCCGCCTCCTCCTGAGCGCAGCGAGGCAGGGAGTTAATGGACTGTGTTAGCGTCGCTGCCGTGTCAATAAATTACCCTCTGCTATTCCGGGCTGTCTCTCACGCTGACCTTTCATCCCCTGCACATGTTGATTAATTTTTAAACCTTTTCCTCACCCCTGGAGTGCTGCCTTTGCTTCCTTCCTGATGGCACAGGGGAAACTTGGAGCACTACAAGGCCCCTATAACCTTATCCCTTCTGCATACAGGAGCAATATAGTTATATTGATTAAAAACAGAAGAGAGCCCAGCTCCTGTGGAGAAGCCGCCAGCAGTGGCATCGCCCTCCAGCTGTGGCCACAGCTGGGCACCTCCAGCTCCTTTTCCCACAGCAGTGGCACAACTTGTGCCCCTGGAACCAAGCTTAAAATCCCCTTTCTTCTCATTAAATCCCCCAGCGTAATCAGCAGTGATTACAAAGCCTTCCAACCCCCTGCTGCCTTTCTGGGCTGTCTTGTCAGTGCCCGAGGATGCCCTGGAGTTCAGCCCTGGCAATGTGGGAGGTGGCAGCCACCCCAGGAGGGGATGAGCAGCCTAGCTCCATCCGGCTCAGGGACTGGGTACACCAGGGTCTGGCTCTCCACGAACCCCAGACTTTCACCCAAATGCTTTGGCCATGCTCCTGCAGCCCTTTGCTGGCCTTGGCCAGGGATGGAACTGGATAACAGCACTCTGGGATCCCTCCAGCTGGACAGAGATCAGGCAGGGCTGTGGGCATTGCTGGAGCCACAGTCCTTGGAGCAGGAGGGTGTCCATCGCTCCTGATTTTACCATCATTTTGGGCCAAAAAGATGCAAAAGATACTTTAGCCTAGGCCCACTCGGCCAGCAGCCATGAGGGTGTGACTCATTGCACTGGCTTTTGCAAGCAAACTTCGACATAGATGGAGAAGCATCCCCAAAGGGGAGGAACCAGGATCCCACAGGACAGCGGGAAAACCCACCACAGTCGCACGGAGCCGGTGCAGCCATACCTGCAGGGTGTTGACAGGGAAGGCGGTGATGGGGGGGAAGTCCATGATTTGCAGGTCGTGGACATGACCGTTCATGACGACGGCGGGCAGGTAGACGCGGCGAGCCGTGGTGGGCACGCAGACCTCGCTGAATTCGTTGTAGAGGAACTGCCGGACTATGGCGCTCTTGCCCACGCCCTGGGCTCCCAGCACAGCGATCTTGAACGTTGCCACCATGCCGCCAGGTGCCTGCTGCCCTGGTGCTGCCCCTGCGGCACTGAGGTTGCATATTCCCACTCAGGGGGCCTCAGCCCCATTCAGGATGCATTTCCCCTCCGGGACAGTCCATCACTGCAAGGCCAAGGAGAAGTCAGTCAGATGCTGGAGATGGCAGTCCCCACTGTTCCTTCAGGCAACACTTTTCCAAGCAGGAATCCATGGAATAGCCTGTGCTTGGGGAGCTGGAGCATCCCCAGGGCTGGGTGATGTCCCCAGCAGGAGCCTTAGCACTGCAAGACCCCAGGGTCCCCCTTCGAGGCTCCCACCCTGCAGCACCTGGATTTGAGGAAACTTTATCCTGGGAAGGTTCTCATGGGCACATCCAGCCTTTTTTTTGTACCAGAGGAAGGGAACCTCCAGGAAAAGGATCCAGGGTTTTGCTGAGCCCAGCAGCAGTGGGGTCTTGGGCTGCACTGGGGACTTGTCCCACAGCACCCACAGGGACCGTCACCACTGCTCCATCCCGGGTGCCACACCAATCCAGGGAATCCATCCTCCCTGCACTTGGACAGCCAGAATTGCCTTTGCTGGGGCAGGGGGGCATCACTCTGTGCCTGCGAGTGACAGCTTTAATGTTTAATTTCAGGCTCTGAGTGGTTTGGCAATTAACTTGATGGAGGCCAATTTCCGAGGCAGCTGAGGGAGAGCCCACAGGCGGCTGGCACACGTGGCGAAGCTCAAGGGGCCCTAAGGAAGGGCCACCTGTACGGGGACATGGGGTGACAACCCATGCATGAGGATGTGGGAGCTGAGCCTGAGGAGCCCATTGATACGGGGTTCCTGAGCTGTGATGGAATCACCAAAGGCGAGGGGCTGGGTCCCACTTTTCCTTGCCTCACCGCTTGGAAGAGGCTTGTTCTTTATCCCGAAGTGTGGCTGCTTTTACTGCTTTGTGGTGCTCTGGTCCATTTTCCCTACCAACCACCCCCAAAGCACAGGGCAGCAGTCCCTGGGCTGGCAGAGAGCGGCAGGCTCATCGCCCCCTGTCCTGCCCAGTTTGACAGGGGTTATTTTGCACCGGGAGAGCTTGGCCAAGGGGGTCCCCAGTGCTGGGTGCCTGGAGGCCAAGCTTCCCGGGCTCCCGCAGGGTGGGCCCTGGCTCCCACCACCCTCATCCTCCTCGCACCGGGGCTGAGGGCTCTGGTACGGCCTGACCCTCCCTGGGTTAGCCCGGCGGGTTGGTGCGAGGGCTGTGGACGTGGCACACTGTGTGTGTCCCTCGGGTGCCAACAGCCCCTGGGCACCTGCTGGGGACGGGGACACCGGAGCCCCCTGCCCGGCCCCGCGGGGGGGTTCCCCGCGGCAGAAAGCAGCGTCACTGCGGGGCCGGGGGCACAAGGCAGGGACCCCGCTGTCCCCGCCGGCAGCCCCAGCACCTCCGCGGGGCGGGAGGTGATGAAGCGGTGCCCCGGGACCCAGAGGCCGCGGCCCCGCGGGGAAACTGAGGCACGGGGATGGGGGGGGGGGGGGGGCGGGGGAGCAGGAGGCACGGCCGGGGTCTGCGCGGCGGGAAGCGAGCGGGGCAGTGCGGGGCCGAGCCCCGGGGGAGCAGAGCTGGGGGGCGATGCTCGGCTCCCGGCGCGACCTTGGCACCGCCGGCACTCTGCCGGGGCGGCCGGAGCAGCCAGCCCGGCTCCCGCGGACCGGGAGCAGCGCAGCATCCCGCACCTTGCATCCCGCATCCCGCCCCCCATCCACCCCTCCGGGGGTGCCGTGGCCGCGGCAGCGCAGTCCCCTCCGCGGGCCCGGGGGCCGCTGGCGGTTCGGGGCTGCTGGGGGGGGTCACACGCAGCCCGGGGTGGGGGGCACAGCGGAGAAACCTGCCCCCTCCGGCCTGGCCCGCGCGACTCTGCCCCCCGCCCCCTCGACCCCCCCTTTACCTGGCGGCCCGGGCCGGCGGAGCCCCGGCGGGCGGCAGAGCCATGCGGAGAGCCCGGGCGGGCGGGGGCCCCGCTGCAGAGACCGGACCCGCGCGGCGCTACCGGGGCCCGGGAGCGGGGGGGCAGCGCCGGGGGGGCGCGGCTCGGGCAGGGATGGAGGGATGCAGGCTGTGCCCAGGGAGGGAAGGACGCTCTGCTCACGCGGGGATGCTCGGGGTGGGAAGGATGCAGAGATGCCCGGGAGGGATGCAGGCAGCACCCAGGGAGGAAAAGAGGCTCCGCTCAGGCAGGGATGCAGGCAGTGCCCAGGAAAGGATGTGGAGAATGCCCAGATCCAGGCGGAGGAAGCCAGGAGGAACACCGGGTTCTCCCGGAGCTCTGGGGAGGTGCCGATTGGAAAAGACCCTCCCCTGTCCCCCTTGCACTGTGCTGGGTGCAGCACCATCACCCCTTCCCTCCCTGCGCCCAGCAGCATCCGTGCCCTCATACCCGCCCTGTGGGAGCCCTAGGGGACCGGGCCCACTTGGGAGAGGAGGACAGGACCCCCCTGTGAGCCTTTCCCTCCTCTGACTTTGCTGCTGAGGACGCTCCTGTGCACATCCCTTCACGTGTGCTGTGTGACCCCCGCTCCAGTGTGCGGGGCTGCGGGATCCTCTGTGCCCACTGTCACCGTGGGGGCTCTCAGCTCAGGGGGTGCCAAGGGAGGGACGTTTTTGTTGCAGTGCCGGCATTTTTGGGACCCCCCACATTTACCTGCATGCTGGATGGTGAGGAAGGTGCTGGTCGCACCTCCAGGGTCCACGGTCCAGGCCTCCGTGACGAGCTGCCGATGAATGCCTCGTGCCTCTGTGCTCTTTGAAGCAGACCCCAAACCCCGCTCCAGCTCACGGTGACACCAGCAAGCACAGGGGTGTCTCCGTGGGGCTGGCTGCGATCACACGGGCTTGGCTGAGCCCCAACACCAGCCCCAGCACGGCCGGGCTCCCTCCGGTCTCGTCAGCACCTTTGGTTGGGAAAATCATCTCCACGGGCTGCTCTCCAGGGTAAAAGTGGAAGCACATTGCCATACCCTTCCTGGGGGAAAGGGAACAGCAGACACAGCCCCATGGCTCAAGGGACAAGGGCAGCTGGCAAAATGTGGGACAGCCTTCGTGCCACTGTGCACCAAGGCTGGGGCAAAGGGAGCCAGAGCCCCTTTTCCGTCTCTCACGTTACATCCAGGCTTTCAAAGATTTAGGGTTTATTACCCTGCAGAGCTGCCCAGTGGTCGCAGTAAGAGAAATATTTAGGTGTCCCTGGGGTCATTGCCATCCTCAGATGCTGCGCTTCTTCCACAGCTTCCCCATCTCTGCTTCACAGCATCACCAGAAGCCAGCCCTGAAATACTTCTGGGAGAGGGCAGGGATCGCGGCTGCAAATGAACTTCAGCACAACTCAGGCTCCAGCCTCCGGGCTATTTTTAGCAGTTCCCTCCGAGATGCTCTTCACTTGCAGACTTATTTGTGAATTTAATACCTGAGGGCAGGGGGGAGGGGAGCGGGGCTGGGTCCTGGCACATCCCCACCGGCGGGGAGGTTTTAACCCAGCCCTGGCAGCAGGAGGGCGAAACGAACCCCAAATCCTCCGTCAAAGAGTTCCTGTGCCCCAGCACGGGGGCACAGGCAGGGCTGATGGCTCGAGGAGCTTAGGCGAGCCTCGTGCTACACCGCAGGCTCGGGAATCTGCTGTCACCCGACGGCCCCAGCACACGCTCTGGCACAGGGCAGGGTGCGCGCGAGACTGATAGGAGCAGCAGGGTTTGGGAGCTTCCTCAGAACAGCGGGGCTGAGCCAATCTCCGGCCCCGGGCCGTGAGGAGCAGCCTGGGAGGTCCTGGCCCCTTGGCCTCAGAACAGGGAAGGCTGTGGGGACCACCCAGACCGCAGCAGCTCCCAGCCCAGAGCACCACCTCTGTAGCCCAAGCTCCCAGCACCAGAGGCCAATGATGACAACGAAGCAAACCTAGTTTGTGAGGAACAGCACGACCCAGGGTTGGCGTGTCCTCGTTTACAGGGCATGAGTGCGCCTGCAAATTCAGAGCAGCAGGAAAGACCAATTTTTCCCCCAGGAGCCTTTGGCAGAAGCAGAAGGATAAACCTTTTTCTTTGCCATGAGACATAAAGGAGACAGAGGCCAACACGGCCTGGCGCTGAGCATCTCACAGCAGCTTCTACTCTTGCCAGGCCAGACGCTGCCCCAGGCTGCCCCAGGGCAGAAGCAGACCCACAGCAGGGACCACAATCCCACCCCACTCCAGCGGCTGGCATGCAGCGCATCCAGATACACCAGGGCTGCGTGAAGGGTGCACAACAGCAGCATCAGTGACCCCACACCAGGCTGTTGCTGCTGGACACACACCCCAGTTTATAAAGAAAAAGCACCCCTACATGAGGCACCACAGGCGGATCCGGTGCCTCCCAGCCCTGGTCCTTGGAGAGTGGATCTTGCCTGGCCCCCGAGTGCCGCTAATCCAGAGCTGTGCAGGAGAGAAGAGCTGCTCTGTTTGAGCAGCACCTCCCTGACTGCTGCTCGTGGTGTTGCATTTCTGGCCACTTTGAGGGCTGAGTCTGGGGCTGCCTGAGCTTGGCTCTGGCCCAGTACAGAGGTTTTTTACCCCAGCCCATCCTGACCAAGACAGGGCCAGCAAGGGTAAAAACCTCTGGAAGATGGAGCACTGGTCCAGGGTAATCCAAATGCATCACCAACTCGCATACCTTTATCATTTCCTCACAAGAAGAGCAGGTCACCTTACACACAGTCCACCAGGGGCCCAGAAAGGGCTAAAGGGGTGCAGCCACTTTCCTCCCGCTCCTCCTCAGAGGCTCTCGGTGTCGAGGTGCCACGGGCCCCCTGCAACCCAGGGCCTTTTCCTGTTGCCATTCAAGACGAGAATAGAGCAGCAGCCGGAGGCGGAGGACTACAGACACTTGCTACCTGCTTGCCACACAAGCCCCAGAAGCTGTTTTGTGGGACCTCTGCTGTAGAAGAGAAGTGGCTGGTGAAAATAGAAAGACAAAAGGCTCCAGGGGAATTGGATCCCCTCCCCAGCCCCACAGAGCCACACGCAGCCACAGCATTGTGGAAATGAGTTTATTGACACAGATGGCAGGTAAAGCCTGAAGAGCAACACAACTACGCGTTGAACAATCGAACGAGCGTCGTGGCAGGAAGGGAGGGCAAAATGCCACTGATCAAGCCCAGGATCTGCCCTGCAGCACAGACACCCATGGGCCTGAAAAGCTGGGGAGAAATTTGGCAAGAGAAGGGGGTGCTCAGCATCCCCTCCCTGCACCGAAGCTACGCCGGCTATTCAGTGGAGGAGGGCTTAAGTGTTTGTTCCTGACTCTCTGCCATCTCCTCCCTGCCCCAACACAGCATCACACAGGGCCACTGTGATCACTAATTGCTCTATTAATGATCTTTGCAGTGCACCCATAGGGCTTGGAGCAAATCACCTCCCAGCACACATGGCCTGGCTCAAGGGCTGGATTCTTCCAGCTCTGCCCCACTTTTTCCCCAGCCAGAGCACAGGGGTTCCTACAGAAGGAGACCACCTGCCTCGGGCTCCTGCAGCTCCTCGTGCCCTGCTGGAGACTCTTCCTGGGCACTGTGACCTTTTCCCAGCAATGGTTTCCTGGCTGCAAACAGTGCCAGAGCCCTGATGAACTCTCTCCCACCATGAAGCATTGATTGACTTTAAATGTGGCATCTAAGAAGACAACACAGTGGCTGCAATGCATAAGAGCTCTGCTCGCTAGGGAGGAGATGGCATTAAAGCATGCTGGGGAGGGCGAAGTCTTCGGGTTAGTGGCTTGGCTTAAGCAGGACAAGCTATGAGTGGAGCAAGGACATGCAAGAGGCTTTGCTTTTGCTGCTGATGCTGCAGCACTTCGGGGTTGCAAATGCGGCGAGTCCACAGCCACGGACTGGAAAGGGAAGCAGTCCTGGCCCAAAGAACAGGTAGGAAAAGAGGGATGAGGGCACGGGGCTGCTCAGGACAGGACAGGAGAGAAAACCTGGCTGCCCCTCATTACTATGTGCCTCTGGGCACAAAGACCCAAGCTGTGCAAACCGCAGAAATGCTCCCGTGATCTGCTGACTCCCAGCCCAGCCCCCGGGGCAGGCAGGGTGCAAGCACTGCTAAGCCCAACCCAGTCCCCGTGGTGCCCCAGCCAGATTTGGGGACAGCACAGAACAGAGAGAGCTGCTCCATTCCCCATGGCCCCCAGGACACTGCCAGCAGCAGTCCCTCGCTGCTGGGGCACAGCAATGCCCGCAGCTCTGGCATGAAGCAGCACCACCATAAGCCTTGGGGATCAGTGGGGTCAGCACAGCTCAAGGGATGGCTGAGAAGGCAGTTGGGCTGTTGCAGGCATGGGAAGAACAAGAAGAGGGGCTGCAGATGGGTGAGGATGCAGAGACCATACCTGGAGCTCTGGCAAGAGCCTTTGCTCTAAGAGCGTGCTCGTTTCCTTCATTTCATCCGCTACTGCCTGGTCACCAACCTAGTTAGGTCCACAGCTCCTCCCCACGCAAGAGCAGCCTCACTTCTCAAATTGGCAGCTGAGTCAAGGAGATGGCTGGAGTGAAAATACCATCAAAAGCAGAGCAGAGTCTGCCAGCACAAGTGTAATAAACTCCCTCTCTCTTTAGGGCTCCATCACCTCCACAGATCAAACTGGCTCTGTTCCCAGTTCCCCGAGGCCACACTCACCCTGCTTGAGTCCAATGTCCCACAGGGCTCCCAATACTCCTTGGAATCACCTTTCCTTTAAGCCAATTACAATACAAAAACTCAAAAAAATGTACAAAAATATAAAATAAAGTGCAGTGTAAGTTTTCGACACTTTTGCCTTGTTTTAATGAGCCGATGTGTGGGTTTTGCTTTTTTTTTCAATGAGCAATATTTTACAAAATCGTTAACTACGCCTAAAGCCATTTAGAAAACACGGACCATTGGCACAAAATGGAGAAGCCCACAAGAACAAATGAGTGAGGGGCGAGGGGGAAGTGGGAGTCGAAGCAGTGGATATAAACTGCATGGACGCTAAAAATACCAAAGGGGTGTGTTCCCTATCATCATTAGCACGTGGATACTAATTGCTACCTTGTTTAATCAGTGCCTTGACTGAAATCCTACATATGAATACAGCTGCTTCCAGTTAAGGGTGCTTTGCCCCGCTGGTCATGAAGGAGGGTCTGGGGACCCCTTTCTCCCCCCTCCTTCGGCAGGGTGAGGCACAGGCTGATATCTCGTTAGTTTTTCAGGATGGCATCGTAGGCCTGGTAGATGTACTGGGACACTTCGGGAGCTCGGCATTTCAGGGAGAGCTGGAGAAAGGAGGAGAAGAGAGGTTAGCGGTGTTGCAAGGGAAGGCAGGAGCCTCCTACCATCTCCAGAAAGGCAGCTGGAACAGTATGACCTACAGCGTGGCTTGGACAGACCACGGACGGGCCGATAGCAGCCACCCAGAACACTTCTCCTGGGCACCCTTTTCTTTGTCACCAACACCCAACTGCCTTTCTGAGCAGGAGCAGGTATATGGAAGCAAACTCCCACTGGAGGGTTCTCAAATCACTTGTCTCTGCAGGCATGAAGGAAGGGGGTTGGAAACGGACGATCTGTAAGTTCCCTTCCAGCCCAAACCACTCCATGATTCTACAAAGGTGACACTGCCCCAAACCCTAGGCAAGGCACTTGCTTGCCCTCGTGTAAATCACAGCACTAAGCCTGGGGGCTCCTAGCGATTTGCTGCTCAGTCCTGATGGACCCAGACTTGGCTCCCCTTTCTAAAGCTGAGACCAGGCTTGCGGCACCAATCCTTGTGCAAACACTTTAAATCACCTTCCAATGCCTGCTTTCACCCCGCAGGTCTCCAGACCATGTATTTCTCTTAAAACGCCTCAAACACTTCCAATAGGAGATAAATCCTCTATAGTGGGATGCTCAGACACATGGGTTCTCAAAAAGGGGAGCAAAGGGAATAGCTACGCAGGTGCACAGTGCAGGGCAGAGCACCCCTGCCCACCAGCCATAGGCTGGTGCCAGCACAGGGCCAACCAGCCTCTGACACCCAGACAGCCGGGCTCCACTGCAGGAACGTGGCAGGGCATAAATTTCTCCTTGTTTATGAGAGGGGGAAGGGTGTCCTGGCAATGCTTTCTCACTAATGTCTCTTGGCTTTATCTCTGCATAACCTTGGCAAGTGAGTGCTCATCACTGAGCGGGCACTATCCCAGCTCACTGGTGACAAAGCAGTGCAACTCTACTGCTCTCACTTTTTTCCATCTCAGTGGGCATCCCTAACTCCCATGTCAAATTAAAAGGACCTCCCCCAAAACAAGGACATTAGGCTCACCGTGTAGTTCGGGTTCCCCGGCTGAATGCGAAGTTCAGCCAAGATCCAGATGCCGTTGGTGAGCTTCAGAGACTGATAGAGCATGTCCTGGCCCTCCACATTCCTCTTGGCAATGGTGTAGACGTTGTTGTTCTGCAGTTTGCTGGAAACGGTATCTTCAGAGAGAAGGAAGGAAAACACATCTTTTAATTCAGATTCATCATCTGCAGAGACAGGAGAGCCCACAGGAACAGTCCCAGGATGCAAGCGCACAAGGAAGTTCTGACTTCTGTCCAGAGTTTCCTCTGGGAACACAAGGAGAAAAATCTCCAGTTTGCTTTCAAGGACCCACCTCTTTCCTCTCGGGCTGTGATGCCCTGGGAAGCACCTGCCCATTTCAAAGGGCTTTCACTCACTGCTCTGGGTCTCTCGGGAGTCACTGCCTTTATCAAAGTGAGAGTCTGCAGCTCGGAGGGCAGGAGGGCTCTGCTTTATCTGTAACCCCAAACAAGCCCCGGACAGCCTCACCAGAAGATGGAGGAGGAGAAGATAAAAGATCCCTGCCTGAGTCTCACTCAGATTCCTGGTTCCGAGGTCCCGTCCCAACCACAACAGCTCCCGCCTGCTTCCCTCATCTCACACACAAACACCTCTGGCCAAACCAGGGTCCTACAAGGATCAATTGCTTGAAAGGGTGAAACCCCATAGATACATCTCGAGACCTCATCACAGCACTGTGACACAGCTTTAACACACGACCTCAGCACTCGCAGGAGATGCGATTTCAGCTGCAGGATGTAACCACGACAGGTAATTTTTAAGGGACCTTTCAGAGAAACAGGAACAGAAGAAAATATGCAGAGCAAAGACCCAAAGCAGCAGCCTCTGGATGCCAAGGGATTTCTCTCAGCACAGCCCACAGCATTAAAAGGGGCACAGTCACACTCTGAGTGGAAGGCTCAGGGAGGAGGACACTGCATCTGGAGAAGCACCACTGGTAAATTCCCATTCCTGGTGCCCAACTGGAAAAATTTAACCCCTTCAAGCTCTCTGTGGAGGCTGGGGAGGAACATCTTCTCTGTGCTGGCCATTATCAGTGGGTTGGGCACTTTCAACAGAAAGTAAGGGAGAGAAGTGGCCTTAAACCAATTTGCAGTGAAAGCCAAGAGATGGGAACGTGGGATCCATTTCAAGAAGCACAAGGAACAGGACAGCAGCAGAGAAGTGGCACAAATTGACCATGCAGCTCTAATCCATCCTTGCACCTGCAAACATCAGGATCCACCGGCATCAGTGCTGGATTTGAGAATGGACACAAGTCTTTGCTGGTGCACGGAGGGACTGGAGAGGGGACAGCGGGGTCTATTCATGTACCAGAGAATACAGAAGCAGAAAAGAAAGGGCCTCACAAATCCACAAGACTGATGCAGAGACCTGGACTCTACCCAGGGCAGTGTTGATAATCAGAGCTGTGGAGCAGCTCCATGGGCAGCCTGGACCCTTTGCCCATGGCTGGGCTGAGCCCCTTCACTCCCGAGGCTTCAGAGCGGCTGCGTGCAGGTCAGGGAGGGTTTAGGCATCCAGCTACCTAGGTGCACTCCGATTTAGGTTTCCTCTCTTCCCCAGTTACTATGGAAACTGGCAGATATAACTAACTAATGAGATCCTTTGCTTAAAAGCCCTCATTCGCTCTGTCTCCTCCTCCCACCTCTACTCCTCCTCTATACAACAAACTCTCCAGCTTAGGGAAACGGGCAGCTCAGACCAGATCCCGGCTCACCGGGAGAGATGTGTGCTGGAGGGACCTCACCCACTTGGGATGGAGCCCAAACTCCCATTTCCGCATGCCCTCCCAGCCAGTGAGAGCAGCCTCCGGGGCTCTGCGAAGGCACAGTGTTCAGCGCAAGCACGGGCTCACAGCTGCACCCCTTGTTTGCAAGGGATGTTGGTATTAAACGTGATTTTGTTTGGCCCATTTTAACAGGCTGTGGTTAAACCTCACCAGTCTGAAGCCCTTCTGGAAAGGTATCCTGGAGGTGGAACTGCTGCCAAGGGTTTGAGACTTTCTCCAGCAATCCTTATACCTGCTGGCAGCAGCCTCTCCCTCCGCTGGGGATGCTGTCAGCACAAAGGTGCTCCCCAGGGAGCAGGGTGTGGGGTCGGAAGGAAGGCTGCAAATGGGAAGATGTAATTTTGGCAGCTGTGGGGCTGCTACCCCACCACGCAGTGTGACAGCACAGGAGCAGAGCACTTTAAACAGCCACTGCCTCTGGGGGCAGGTTTCTGAGCAGGGATGTGCTTGTAGGGGGGAACAGGGAGGGAAACTGAGGCAGGACAATTCCTAGGAAAGCCCGTTTTCCACCTCCCTGTCTGACCTCAGGCACCCTCTGGAGAGCGCAAGAAATCCTACCCAAACACAGCCTGTCTCAACCAGGCACCCACAGCAACCGTGCGCAGGCTGCAGAGCGGGTGCTGGGCCCTCCCAACTTCTCCTGCCACTCTCTCAGCACAGAGCTGGGGACTGGTGAGCGCCTTCCCCCTCTACCCCAGGCAGCAGTTTCCATCCCTCCTGTGCTCCCGAGCATCAGGATTTGGGATTTTGGAGATGGCGCAGAGTTGCTAAGCAACAGTGCCAGGCTGTGCCTGGCTGAAGACAGGACCGCTAACGCCGTGTGACAGCACAGCCCTCAATACAAGAATTCAAACCGGCAGACATTTGCTGGGAGCAGAGCCGAGCACCCCTCCAAAACGGGCTGCTGTTTCCTGAGCGAGAGCACAGAGCCCAGCGAAGCCCTGGGCAGAGCCCAGTGCAGGCAGGAGGAGGGCTGAGCCGGCTGCCCAGGCACTCGTGGGGCCCGGTGACTCTGCAGACCAGGGCTGTGCGAGCCCTCCGCGTCCGACCTTGTGAGCGACTTTCTGCAGGGCTTTTTCTTGGGCTCAGTTATTCTCCAAACCCTCTTGAAGCACAACGTAAGGACACAGAACAATTTCTGCAAGGCCAGGGAAGCCTCTAAGCTCAGCCCAGCTCTCAGGGTTGGTGTTTTGTCTCTTTGTAGAGGGTTTTTTGTTTGTTTTCTTTTTGGTTTGCTTTTTAAACGGAATTCTTTACCCTACCTCAGTCCAACTACCAAACAGCACACACAGAAACACAGGCAGGAAAGAACAGCCAGACAAGGTCTCCTGCCTTGCACTGAAGTAATCCAATAGCACTCTCCTTCTGGGTGAAGCGAAGGATGTGCTTTAATCTTCCACCCGCACAGGTTCAGAATTTCACTGCCAAACTCAAACAGCCAAGAGGAACAATTGGCAGCAACGCGAGTTCTCACAAAGGACATGCACAACTCAGAACCAACACCAACAACACAGTTTTTCTGATCTTGGACCCTCACGGCACTTTGCAACAAGCACTGGATATCAGGAGGTAAAATTTAATCCCTGTATTTTGTGCTGTGGGAGCTGAAAGCATCCTCACGCCATTTCTAGTAACACCTGGATGGTGCTGAGCACCCAGCAAGAACTGCACTCAAATACCAAAGGCATCGGCAGAGTCGGATCTGGAGGTGATTCACTCTGGTCAACGTTATGACAGTCCCTTCATTTCCAAAACCATGTGATATGCATGGGTTCTATGACTTATTAAACAATCAGAATACAGAAAAAACCATACCAGGGAAGCTTGCATATGCTTGTGTCCAGGTTGTTCCAGCAATAAAATTCAATTTCTCTTTGTTTCAACATTAGCAAATTACTTGGGAAGGGGGGAAGGAACCAAAGCATCCGCTGCGTACCAATAAAGTCACAATCAACTCCAAACACTAAAGCTGTTGTTTCACACCAAATTGTGGACCAGCAATAAGCAAGAAAAACTAAATCTCCAAGAACTGCTGAACAACAACTGCTGAACAACTCATTGTCTCCTGTTTAACGGCATTCCGTCTCCCCGTGCAAGCCAGCCTGTCCTCTTCCACTCCATGCCTTTGGGTACGCAGAATTTAAAAAAGGAAAAACACTTAGCTAATCTGATTTACATTGTTAGCTTAATGTAATGGCCCTTTAAAATTTAATCAAACTTAGCATGTTGAAAACACAGTGTAAACAAGGCAAACTAAGCTCTAGCGCACGCTAAGTGGCAGGAGAACCTCAGTTGATAGAGTTGCATCAAGAGCATCCAGATTATTTGAGTTCTAACAGTCTATGAATCTATTCTCATGTACTAGATTCTCATTAAAAATACTCAGAATCCATTAATTTAGCAGTGGATTCACAAGCAATGAGAATGCTGGTGTATAGCTACGACCTTGTGTTTTCATTACAAGTTGTATTTCTCAGTGTGTTTTTTTCTCCATGGCACTATCATAATCTATTCCTAAGAGGCAGATGCACAAAATGAAGCTCTAATTAATTCCAGATGTGCAGAGCACACCACGTACACCTTGGCCCCACAATACAATTCCAGCCCTAAAGAACAGCCTCTGGCCAGCGCCAGCTCTCCCTGCTGGGAACCTGAGCTCCAGATACCTCATCCAGAACTGAGCCCTCACCGCTCCCTGAGTCACCAGGAATGGGGGAATACCTTCCAGGGTCTAGGTCTTGCTTTGTTTGGAAACAAAGATGCTGGAGACAGGGATCAGAGTGGTAACTCTACCATTTAAGGGCACCTTATCCCAGGCTCCAGCTTGTGGTGTTGTGGACCACTGACAGAAACCAAGATTTTCCAGCTGTTCTGAGCCCCGTTTTGGGGGGAGCTGCCAGGGAAGAGGGCTTGTTCTGCCATCCCTGTTGCAAACCATCAAAGCTGGAGTCAATCCTACATGGCTTGCCTTGTGGGCACAGGATGGCTTTGGAGCAAACTCTCACTGAAGCATCTCCACTGTCGGGACTGTGTTTATCTCCAGTTTGTTTGAAGGAACAAAAGAAATAACCTAAGGAAAGGCCTGCAGTTTACACAGGAGGTGTTGTAAGGTGACTGTTGCACAGTGAGAGACACAGTCTTGCAAGTACAAGAAATGCACAGGCTGCTGTCTTGAAAGATAAAATCTCAGCCCCCTAGAAATTCCTGTTCCAAGCCCATTTCGCTTTGGTTAAAAGAAATTCAAATTTCAGCTTCTCCATTGAAGAAAATCAGCATTGCCTGCTTAGCTGCTCAGCAGGGCCTTCTGTCTGTCTGCACACAACTTCATCCCTGCTCCTCACGGGGTGCAGAGACCACACAGATCTGAGATCAGGAAAGCAAAGGCTCTTTGCAGCTGGGAGAAGAAAAGCCGGGCACCAAGGGTACAGGGACCACACTGAGCAGCCCCTGGCCCAGCAGCAGCCACGTGCCCCTCGCCACGCCTGCTGAAGCCCCGTGGCTCTGTCTAAGCTGGCAGTGCTGCGACTGGGGCACATGAGCTGGAGCAGAGATATTTTTAGCTCACAGCTAAATCCGCATCACTGGGCTGGAATTGGTTAGACAAGCATGAATGGTGCGGTGCGTCCTGGAGCCTCAATGGTGACTCCACCACCAAGGGGGTGGGCTCAGACTAGGCATGAATTACTGCTCTGAGCGGCTGTGAGAGGAGGGATAGTGATGTGCCCAGTGGCTGCACACCTCTGTGGAGCCAGTGGTGCGTTAAAGCTTTTTGTCTGCGCTGAAGGGTTGCAAAACCCAGCACCTCCCAAGTTTCAGTTAGGAGCTGTTGAAATCTGCAGACTTTGTTCCACACAGCCCTGGCAGCCACCGCGTGCCTTATTTTATGGAGCGGTATGAAAGCTACACGTGGTTGCACTTCATCAGTGAACAGCCCAGGTGAAGAGCTTTATTTGCACATGAACCAGTGTGAAAAAATTTTATACCCAGCACAGAGCTGCTACTGTTGAAAGAAAGGAGGTGCCTGAAGAAAAGGCTGTTTTCACTGGATTGGAGTGATGAAAACCATTGCCCTGCTGCAGCACACAGCCAGACACCTCTGCCCTGGTATGAACCAGAAGCAAGATGGATTCAGGTGGCATCAGAGCCCACCCACTTCATTCCGCCCCTGCCCTGGTGTCACCACCAGCCACTTGCCACGCTGCAAGAAGTCTCCGTCCCCAAGGATGTTGAAAGCCCAGCTCTCTGTGGGGCCTGGGGCCCACCTGATCCTTGCACAGACAGGTCCAACGCTCCCAGGATGGTCTGTGCTACAGGAGGCTACTGCCTAGATGAAGTCAAGGTGACAGCAGAGCGAGTCAGGGTTGCACCCGTAGTTACAGCACAAGGGGCTAGACAAGCACACAAGACTTCCCTCATTTTCCCTCCTGCAAGCTACTGGCCTACTCCTTGCCAAAGCCCAGGTGGTCAAGGAAGGAAAGGGTTGGTAGAGTCACAAGACGGACGAGATGTCAGCAGCAGAAATACAAAACCAGAAGCTTCAGCAGATGGAGGCGTTTGAAATGTGTTTATGAGACACGACCCACTTTCTCCCAAACGTAAGCCAAAGAGGCTGGCAGGTCCCGCACAGCCCCAAGCATCCCGAGTGACAGGGTGTGTGCAGGAGAGGCACCACGTCCAGGGCTAAAGCACTGTGAGAAGCCTCTTTCCACCCGAGCCCTGGCTATGGACACCACTGCAGAGACACTGCCTGGCATTCCCATGCTCTCCCTGTGAGCCAGAAACACGTTCTCCACTGAGCATCAGCAATCCAAGCAGGCCTGGGCAAGCAGTCTAGTCCCGAGCTGGCAAACGCTCCCTGAACGGGGAGCATTGCCTGGCACCCCAGGATTTCTAACATCCTCTTCCAAAAGGTGCAGGGGCACGGGCTGCAGGACCACCAGTGATCGCTCTCCCAGCCATGCACCCCGCTCTCCCTCCCAGACACGTTCTCCGCTACCCAGCACTGTGACATCCCTGTGCCAAGCATGAGAAGTGCCCAGCGTTTCTGATTTGAGCTGCAGAAAGCTCTGGATGGCGCGGCAAGGGCAGGGCCAGGGCAGAAAGCACCGGCAGCAGCACTGCAGTGCAGAGAGAGAGGCAATGCCAGGCCCAGCCGGGAGCAGAGGGTGGGCTGGGGGAGGTGCAGAGGTTGTTCTCATTTGAAACTCTACAGTGAAACCAAGTCATAAGGTCCAACAGCTGCTATTTTCCCTCCCTCTTGCATGCTCCATCTTTTATATTACAAAATAGTGATAATTACACGTACAAAGAGACCCATGGTTTCTGTCTGCAACTGAAGCACGAGGGCACTCATTGTGTAACAGCAGACACGAGCAAATAGAAAGGTTACAGGGTTTGTAATCAATAGGAACACTTTTTTCCTCTGTGAAACACAGCAGCTTTTGGTAGAATCACTTGGCTCCTGTTCAGAACCTCTTGAATAGGAGCAAAGCTGCCACGCTGGCCCCATTCCACTTTCCCTCATCCTTGAGCAGCAGTAAGGTCACACGTACAAGCAGGATGCTCACAAAGGCAACAGCCAGCTGAACACAGAGCTGAACAGGACAGAGTGTGATCAAAATGCCTCAATATATCAGCTAACAGCAGCAGGCCAGGACACTTCTCACATGGCCTGTCCTCCACAGATGTCAGAACATCCTATAGTGTATGCAGGGTTACTCTTTCACAACTGAAAGAAGCAAGTGGATGCTGAAAGGTGAAGTGACTGGCCAGGACTACACAGCAGGTTAAAGTCAGGGCTGGAACACCTTGCCTGGAACACACAGTAGTAGGACAGGATTGCTGAACGGCCCAACACTGTATTCTGCTCTATTTAATGTTGCAGTCTTCCATAGAGGCAAGGTATTAACAGAGAAAACAAGAATACAAGGTTCAGCATGAACAGATAAGTAAAATCTAAGATGTGGGATTTTAGAAGTGCTTTTATGGGGACCCAGCTCAAGTTTCTAACTGAAACAAGCTCTAGGATCCAAGGCTCCTCTGTTCGTAAGGGCAATACCTACCTCTCAATTAGCCATAGGTGACGCTATTAATAAGGTGATGTCTAGTGACCATACACCAGAAGTGCTCTCAGCATAGCCGAACTGAGCTACTCACCAGCATTCAGGTGACAGTCTTTAATCTGGAACTGAAGCTCGTTTTCATTTGGAATATCTTTCCATGTTGCAAGGAAGACTTGGCGCTCTAGAAACAAGAAATACCATCAGCACTCCTGGATTCTCTCAGGACCAGAGCATTAACTAACTCATTGCAGATTGATACACGGTAAAGACACAAAGGATCTATTGGTCACGTTTTTCCCTGCTGTGGTCAGATCCAGGATTTGCTTCTAGAACAAACTCAGTCTCACCATAAAAGCAGCAGAGCTTTGATGGATTTTGGGAGCCCCCAGCCACATGAGCTATTTACAAATGAAGGACAGACGCCAAGAAGGAAGGAGACCCAAATAATCCGTGAATTTGTGTTAGTGAAAGCGGTTTTTCAAGCAACTTCCCAGCCAATTCAAACAAATAAAGGTGACCAGGAACACACGAACCACAGTGAAAGTGGTATGGGGGCAAATCTGAGACCTATTTGAGTGAAATAAGTCTTCAAAAAAAAACAAACCCCAAACAATAAGCTACAAAGAAAACAGATCCACCCCTCTAATGTGGCAGAGAATCAGAGCAGCCAACCTGGGTTTTGGTAACTGTTGGTGCTGCATGACAACGGTGATAGGCTACCACCCCACTACCAGTTCAGGCTGCTGAGATGCACTGGCATGAAGGCCATGGCCAAGCACAAGTGAATCTCAGCCACAGGACACCTGCACTCAGCTGGGCGCTGCTTGCACAGTCTGGCTGAGGGAGGCTGACGCAGACCTGAAAGCACTCACCCATTTTGCCATCCTCTACGAAAAGCACGTTGAGAGGAATTAGGCAGCTGAAGTAAAAGACATCAATGTTGTTTTTCACAGCCACCTGTTATAGAAGAAACAGGGAGGGGGGGGGGAGGTTAAAGTTCCTTTATCAGCATGAAATCCAAAGGGATCCCAAGACTTTGCGGTCTCATTGCCTGTGTGTGCACCCTGCGGGGCTCTTCCCGAGCAGAGGCCAGCTCTGAACGTGAGACTACCTGGAGAGAAGCTGCCAAGTTTCTGGGTAATTTCAGACAAGGATAGGTCTCACCCCTCTGTGCTCACTCCATTTTCACTAAAAGCTGCTCAATCTTCTCCTGCGAGCATTTCACCATGCTGCTTCAGAGCCATTTGCACAGCTGGGGTCACAGCCAGCATCCTTGCTGTTTTCTGCTCCCATTCAGCCTCTCCCCCGCTCCCTGCTTCCCCCTCCAAGGTATGTTCATATCTCTTGGCTGTGCACAGCTACTATCACATCCATCCTATCACACACGAGCCTCTCCATCATCCCCTTTGTCATCTTGCTCTTGTAATTCCCCAGCTCCAAACCCCCTTGCATTCTTTATTTTCACCCCCAGCTCTCAGTCACGTCTGAACACGCAGGCTCCCTGATCAGTCCTATCTAAGCCTGCACATTTTCCAAAAACCCTGAAGAGGGTCCATCGCCTGCACCTCCCAGGTCTCCTGCCTTTGTTTTAGTGAAAGCTACAGAGCGGTGTTGACTCCTGGAAGAAGAAAGCCCTGCTACAGAGCAATCAGGGCAGGTAAGAAAAGATCACTGGCCAAAAGACTTAATTCGCAGTGTCATTAAACTCCACCAGCCGGGGGAACGCACTGGATCGCCCCGCACCGCACACGCTGGCCATGCTGCCCACTGATCGCCCACGGAGCACAGCCTCATCTTCCATCTTCCCCAGGCTGAGAGCTGACAGTACCACAGGAGCACCCTGGAGGTCTGAGGAAGCGCATTGTCATAACACAGCACATAAAAGGGTAGCTCTGGGCTTCATTTCCATGCCTCTCATGCTCTCCTCATGCCATCCCACCCAGCACAGCCGGCCATGGGAGCACAGCTCAGCACACCCTGCCACTGCTCGCAATGAAGGAAACTCAGCCTGCGAGAGCGATGCAGAATCGAGGTCTTGTGGGGAGTCCTGAATTTCAGGAGTCATTTGAACTGCTACTTCTTTTGAAAATCCCAGGAGTTCTCCAATTCATCACCCAGCTGAAACACAAAGTAGACCATGCT
The DNA here is from genome assembly GCA_033558235.1 of Neomorphus geoffroyi. Taxonomy (NCBI): domain Eukaryota; kingdom Metazoa; phylum Chordata; class Aves; order Cuculiformes; family Neomorphidae; genus Neomorphus; species Neomorphus geoffroyi. Next base: position 12,064,340 of record JAUMJM010000018.1, read on the forward strand.
AAATGCCGAGCCAAGGAAATAAATTTGCTGCTACAAAGATTTATGCCAAGACAAACTCCATTCACACCAATAATTACATATATTAGTGTTCTGCTCAGAAAATCTATTGTCTCACAGTGGCAGGTTTAGAAAGACATCCCCCAATGTTGGTAAAACCAGCTGCATGATAGACAAGGGAGGGGAATAAACCAAAGAACTCAAACGTAGGTCAGCAGATTAGACAAAGTGGGCAAACCAGAGGTCAAGCAGTGGGAGACCAGGCTCCCAAATGACCTCCTCCAGTAATTGGGAAGTGCACAGAAGTGCAGTGTACAGAAGAGCAGAAAGGTAGACATGACAACCTGTGGGGTTTCTGCTTTCAGCCATCACTAAAGGTAGCAGCTTATATCTAATTCCCACAGCGCAAACCAGCTTAAGAAAGGATTAGTTTAAAGCCCACTAAAACCACAAAAACGATGGTCCAACCTATAAAAAACTGGAAATGGTCCTGTGTAACAGGGAGCTGTCACACGCTCTGACTGCTGGCGTCATCCTTGCCAGTCAGTGTCTAGTGAGCTGGAGACACCAAAGCCAGAGAGGTAAAAGCAGATTGGTGGATGGACTAACGTGATTCACCTCTGCAAAATGTAATGGAGCAGAAAGGGTGAGCAGCTGAAACCACATCTCTGAATCTGGGAGAGGAAAGCTGGGGGGACAGCAGTGTAGCCATTCCTGGTGCTAAGCTTGGATATAACAGTCATGGAGATGAGCCAAAAGAGGGAACGCTTACACTAAACATCTGGGAAAACTTGATAGTGAGAATTATTAAGCAGCACAAAATTCTCCTGAGGAAGAGAGCAGCTCCCACGCTTGCAGTATTTAAAATCAGCCTTGACAATGCTCTCAATAAGAGGAACTGTAGCAAAACAACAAAGCATAGCAGGGACTACATCGTGTGACTTAAGATCTTTTCCAATGCTGATGTAATGATTAATTGGTTTGCCTTAGAACAACAGAGATTACTTAGCTTTTGTAGCTAATTGCTGTTGCCACACAACAGCAGTTCCCTACAAGAGGGGCTGGAAAGGAGTGTCTTCCCTCCAGCACAGTTCTAGAGGCCACTCCGAATTAACATGCTAACCCTGTCCCTGCAGTTATGAGAACGCTATAAAAAGGTATCTGCTGACCTGCTTCTCAACTCTACAGAAACACACTGAGTAAGCTGCTTTGGCTGTACTCTGGAGAGCTCCCAATTAAGATGCTCTGAAGTGCAATTTCTTCCCAGCAATGGCACATACCAGCCTTCCTCTCAAACTGCATCACTGGGTCAGTAATGACATCACGTGTCACCTTGCAAGCGTCTGTAATGATGCAGAAACCAGCTGTAACAAATCACTTTTGCAAACAGGAAAGGAAGAAGCTACAGTCTTCTTAAACCTACAGCTCTGGGACAAGACTGCTAAGCTTTTCGAGATTAGCTTCCATCATAACACCATGTACTTTGCCGAAACAGCCAGGCATCCACTATTATTGCTGTGGTTCCCAAGATTCGTCTGTGAAAGACACCTACAGATACCTGGATGTGGAAACTTACACCAAAAAGAGGCTAGGAAGCCCTGCCAGTTGGTAACAGCTTTCCAAGGTCATGCTTCAATCTCTGCACTGCCAGATTAGGAGCACCCATTGCCATCTGACAAGTTATAAAGGCAACCGCAGGCAGAACGGAGATCCACGTCAGCGCCTGTGAGAAACCGGGCAGCTGAAAACTTGCCAAACAATCCAGTGCTCCTTGGGCAGGAACATGGACCCCATACAATCAACGACATCCAAAGCGATACCAGCATTTGAGATGTCTCTCCAGGTTTGACACTGTTGAAAGAAACCTCCACTTGCATTCAATAAATCCTCCAGTCCAGACTGACTTTGCCGATAGCTTTGCAGGTTTAACCTGCCGGCCTAGACGTGAACTACTGAATCTTTAACAAGACCTTCAGCTTCAGACATTTGAAAGTTGAAGCAGAAGCATTTTAAATAAAAATAGCTTTCCAACTGTGATCTTTATGAAAGGAGGGAAAAACCCAATATTGCTACCTGGAGAATTTAGTCAAGCAGAGTACAAAACTTCTGAGGGATAAAAGCCAAAAGGTGTCCAATTTTCACGCGATGCTTCACTGCTGAAAAGGTCTGAGCCCACTGAAAACTGGCACAGGGTTCCCAATCACGTCTTGCTCATGATCTGACTGGAGAAAGCAGCACCTCTCGAAATAACCCTGGAACGCATTTGCTCCCCTTGCAGCATGAGCATCCTTCTAATGCCCTTTCTTGCCAGTGCAACCCCCTCAATAGCCCGCACAGGGTATTCTGGGGAGGAGGTACCCCAGGAGAACAATGCTAAGATATTTTCTTCAATAGCATAGGTTTCTGATGCTTTAAATCCCAAACTTGAGCATGAGAACCAACTTTCAAAGTCAAGTCTGAAGGCAACACAGATGCTTTCCATTAGCAGCAAGTACACAACACACCCACTTGGAATCCTATCAGCACCTACAATAAAATAAGGATTTACTTCAAGTTTGGTTTTGCTTTACTGCCGGGTAAGAGCCAAACTGTTAAGGCAAGAACTCTTCTCCTCTGCAGTCTGTTTTGCCTCTGCCAGCACAAGGTCACGGCTCGCTCTGCGACAGCCGGCCGCTCTGCCTGTTAGGTGCCCCAGGGAGTGCTGGCTACTTCACTTCATCTTGTTTGACAGGTAGGGCTCTCGGGATCCTACGGGCTCGAGACAGCTGCTGCCAGCTGGATGTGCTACCTACGGGCACAAGCCTTGAGCCCAGGCAGCGGAGCTGCACACAGACAGCAAGGCTGGGTGCTGCACCCCTGGCTGTGGCTGTCATCTCTGGGCACGCCGCTGACGTCAGTGGGCAGGGAACAGTGAGTTCCTGTGCGGGTTACGCTCTCATGAGTGCCTGGCTGCACTTGAAGTTCAAATGTACATTTTATCAAATGTGCTGCACCATGCGCAGTTCTGCCCAGCATCGGCAAGGCAACAACTTCCCACAGCCGAGCTGGGAACTGGCTGCAGACGCCGAGCTGTGACCGGAGTCCATAACTCAGGTTGCTCCCAGGGGGGTTCTATTCTCTGCTGGAATAAGACCCTCTCCTAGAGAGGCTGTTAAGAAAACAGCGAAGGAAAAAAAGCCCAGAAAGCACCTTCCATGTCCAGCCACCCAAGGTTGCTCTGTGGTTGCTGCTCCGGTAACTCTGACGCAGCTCACATGCAGGTGGACGTTGTGCCATTTGCCGAGCAGGCTCTGAAGAACATCTGCTGGCTGGGCTTGCTGCTCACGCCGAGTCGCAGCCTGGTTTTTATGGAGGGCTGAATGTGTGAAATCTGTTTCCAAGTACCAAGAGCTCTGCATTTCTGACCCAAGATCCATTAACACATGTGATGAATGAGAGCTCCAGTGGGTCTGCTTTGCAAGTGAGACTGAGGAGTGGAGGAGCAGCAGTGATGAGTTACAGCAGAAACGAGCAGGGAAGGACAAACGTGACCTTGTGCATTAGCAAGACTGATCTTTCCCCAATGAAGAAGCTGTACATTGATCTGCCTTCATAGAAATGTTCTGCCAAACCCACTGCAAGAAAAAGAAATGTTCTACACCTCACACTGCTGACAGCAAGGGAGAGGTCTGTGCTTCCGAGCGTCGCTTTTCCAGAGGAAATGCAGCTGGTAGATCCTTTCCTTTCAATACTCACCACATCATTTTACAGGTATTTTTCAAAACCGAAGCTTCTTCCAGCTGCCTGCTCGGTAGCTGCAAACAGCCCTGGCAGCTGCCAGCAGGTAATGCTGGGGAATGCAACACACTGATTGTCAATTGTGAGTGCAGATCCCAAGGGAACAGCAATGCTCCAGGCTCAGGCAGATTCGCTGCTGCTCTGGGAGTACCCACAGCTTGTTTTCGATTGTATTGTCTCCTGCAAGTGGTTACCATCTTACAGAAGAGATTATCTTATTTGTGCCAGGGCCAGGCCCAAGCTGGCTTTATTGCACCCATTTCCAGGGTCAGTGGAGCAATTCCTGTACCCAAACAGAGTATTCTGATTTCACAGCATTTCACAGCCCTTGAAAGGCTGTTTATTAGGACAGTGGTTCTCTTTAGCATAAAAAGACTCTCATCCCAGGCATTTTGTTATTCCAAATTTGACTTGACAAAGTATCTGGGAAAAGTTATTATAATATCCCTCACCAGCGCCAATCCTGATTTCAGAACCCATTTTCCTCTTTATGAGCTCAAAGTCTCTCATCCACCCCAACTCCCCCACCAGATACAAGCCCGACAGCTTACACGTGAGCAAGAGGGGCTTCACTGCTTCGTCTGTGAAAAGGCAACCCGAGGACCCAGGCAAGCCCTCACATCTACCAGCCGCACACACAAACAATTCAGATTTTCTTTAGCAACAGCCAAGCTCCAAAGGCTCTGACAGCAGCTTTATCATCTGCAAGAAGTAAAGAAGATGAACCAGAGAGCAGAGATTAATCTGTTCAGCCCCACAGGGCCGTGCCCAGCCCAATATTACCTTGCTGGACTGAGTGTTGAATCTGAGTCAACAAGTCAGATCAGCAGTCAAATCTCCATCCCTCTGGGGGGGGGGCAGAAGCCTGCTATTCATTATCACAAGACGCAAAGTGACTGGCAAGTGACAAGCAAACAGAAGATCCTTCAGCTGGGAACCACAGTTGCATTTTACCCAGGTAAGGCTCTGAAAATACTTCAGTCTCCCTCGTCTTCTTGTTAAAAATGTTTTTTTTTTTTGTTAACTTGTCAAATACTTCAGTTTCTTTCCATGATTACAAATGCTAAGATTAAACCAACTGTATAGGGTGAAAGATTAGAAATGGTAATAAAAATAACCTGAACAAGAATTTGAATTCATTACTTCTGAAATAGTTGCCTACGGAACATACAACTAAGCTTTGAAGTTTCTAATTAACATGACAAAAAGTTGAAAGCTATCAGTTTGGTTACTTGAGGACTTATTTTTCTTGTTACTAAAACAAAAAAACCCACCAGAAGAGGAGATGAACATAAGGTCCTCAGGTTCAAACCAGGCCTGCATCTGCTTCAATGTTCCCCGGCTCAGAAAAACCACATTAAGCAAATTCAACTTGATGAGTGTTTTGGTTCTTCAATGAATACAGGAACATTTGTATTCTCTACTCCTGTATTATTCTATAAATTGTTCCCTAAGTAGGTCAGCAAAACCATGTCTGAATGTTTCAAGACAGATAATTTCTACATCAACTCACAAAACAAAACCAGCGCCTTGGCTGTCAGGGCAGTGACAGATCCCCATCAAACCCACTGCTGTCAAAAAAGTAAGAGGAGTGCTCTTTTTAACTTGGCATCTGCTATCGTGATTCAACTTTTTGCAGAGAAATATACTATTACTCCATATGGCAGCTTCCCCAGTTGTAAAAGGGCAGCCAGCTTCTATGGCAATGAGAGAGCTAGCAAATTAGCAGCTAAGTCTGGCACTAACAAATGCTCTGCTGTCTCAATAGAAGGTAGCTGGAGGTTTCCTCCCATGTTTTCTCTTTGCTTTGTTCTAGCAGAAGATGCTACAAGAAACAAACTGTGTTCTGATTCCTTCAGAGATTTAATAACCCAAATACTTCACTTCCTTCCTAATCAAAGGAAGCAGCAACTTGAGAATGCCTCATTACTAGAGTGCTACGAAGGCAGATCAGGACCGTCACCTCCTACAGACTTCCAAACTTCCTTCAAGACAGGAGGTGGATTTTACCATAGCTGACCCAAATGCCCTAAGTCAACCTCATCCTTGTGACCTGGATGCAGAGGGAATCCAAGTTTTACACAAGCTGGAAGGGCCCTCTGTGAAAGCACATGTAGTTCATTCTCTCCGCATGTTCCCCCATCACATGACAGCTCAGAGCTGGCATGTAGGACTGCTCGTTTGAGTGCCAGAGAAGCTATTTCAAGCTGTTTGCCCAAAGACTCATCAATAAGTCATAAGTCCCAGAATGGAAGTCAAAAGAAGGGAAAAAACAGTTGCTCAGGCAGAATAAATAGCAACTTCCATCGTGTTCTCTTAATCTAAAAAGAGAATGAGCTGCTTCAAAATATTCCCCTTTATGGGCCGCTACGCTACAGGAACCCAACCCAGGTTTATCTCCTGGAGACTAGAGGCGAGCGATGTGCTACAGTGCGAGTTAACTGCATCTTTGGGATACTGGGAAAATTATCCTGGAGAACAGAGACCAGCAGTGGGAGTCACTCTGAGCTCTACTCTACAGAGTGGCTGCACAGGGCAGCAAGAGGGAAGAGCTTCCTTCCAGGGACAACTGCCCGGTGAGCACTGTGAGACCAACGGCACACCAGGGCTAATGGAGAGTCTCTGCTCCCAACCAGAGGGGAACCTCTCCTTGGATCTGTCGTGCCTTTATCAGACTGGCAGCCCAATAGGATAACAAGCCCTTTGTAGGCAACGCTGTCCCCCGCACGCACTAACAGCCTCATCAATGAGCTGCTCCCATCACTACTCTGCCTTCCCTGGACACATCTTGCTTGCCTTGGATTAAGCTGTCTGGGGCAGGGATGTGCCAGTGCCTCGTAAAGCATCCTGGAATTTAAGAGCATCAGAGAAATATTTGACGATTTTCACCTTTCCTGCTCAGTTCCTGCTGACAGCTCTCTCTGCCGGCTCCACTGCAGGCACTCACTCTCCTTGCTCAGAGCAGATCCAGTTCGTAAGCCCAGCCAAACCTTGTGCCCAGCCGACAGAGTAGTGTTACTGGAGCACAGATTTTGATCTACACAGATACAAGCAGTGGGTTTGAGGTGTCTGAGGCTAACTCACAAAATTCAAGAAGTGCCTGCTTCAGTCCTCCCAGAAGAGACTGGAACAAGGCCTAGGAAGAGGTATTGGCCAGACTCCTGGCCTACATCCACGAGCTCTGACTGCTTACCCTGTACACATGGTATTTCATTACTAGAGTCTCAACACATCGTGCTGAGCTGAACAAACTGGGCTGAGCACCTGCCGACCTTCCCCCTGCCCAAACGAGACAATTCTTACCTGGAGATTGTTCAGGGGCTCCATTTTCATGACTGGTCCCAGAGTGTTGAGGGGCAGGGAGACATCAATGCTTTGGTTTGGCATCAGAGGTGTGTGAATGGCCAGTGGGGTGCTTGGGATGACCCCGAAGCTGGGCAAGAGAAAAACAGAGGAGACGAGAGAAACACTGCATCACCCAACACCTATTCCCTTTCTGCCAGGCACAAACCATTCTTTTATCCCAAGATTGCAGTGAGTGCAAGTGGCAGCAGCAGGAGGGGCGGGAGGGAAGCTATAGAAACTTCCCAGTCACAAACCTTAACATGTAAACCCAGAGCCAGACCACTGCAGCTCTTTCCAATGCACCAGTCACGGCAGAAAGCGGTGACAGGAGAGCAGCATTTGGAGGAGAGTAAACAGTAGTGACTGTACATGGAATATGTGCTGATACACTGCAACAGGAGAAACTGCCAGTTTACTGTACAGGATTTAAACTTCTTACCTCCTTGAGAAGTACCATGTAGGTGTGGCCAGAACATAGCTTGATGTATGGGGAAAAATCACAAGCAAACCAGCTTTTTTCAGGCCAATTTGCATGACACATTCACATACAGCAGCTTAGCAAAACTCTCCAGAAAATACAGCAGTCCAGGGAGAACATTTACTAAGACTGACTTAGCATAATGTCTTTTGTAAGTAAATATTATTCATCCCAAGAAATCTCAAATTTGCAATGCTAACAGTGATATTAAAGACATGGGTTTCAGTGCATCTTTCAAATAGAGAACTCTTTTCCAGTGAAGGGATATTAGGAACTATGGGGAATGTTTCAGACACAAGATAGTTTTTACAGTCTTGATAAGAACTAGCCTGGTCCTTGCTCAGGATAACACACAGCAAAGCACAAGATAAGCTCTCTGACCATGAAGGGCATTTGTGGGCAGACACCATGGCTGTGCTGCCGTGTCACGTCTTATGGCTGAGATGGGCTTCTGAGAAAATCTGTGTGCTCCAAACATTCAAGTGGCTGCTCCTTCTGACAAAATCATTCTGCTGCCAATTGCAGGAAAAGCGTGTGCTACGGGCTCTCACCGTGCAACCTCTTCATTGACAAACAGCCTTATTAATGAGAGCCGTACTGCCAGACAGTCTGAGGGGCAGTAGAGCAATTAAGTCAGGAGGTAGCAGCATTACAGATTGATACTTGTACAGCTCAAACGTTTGCCTGTTTATGTTCTCACTGTCCTCAGGGCATTTACTGGTTATAAAATCACTAACCTGCCTAAAAACTCATGAGGCTGCTTTAAAGCTGCAGAGATTAAATGGGGTGGATGCTGTTTCAGGGCAAGGAGAATGACGGGACTGTCTGCCGCCTGTTTCCTCACAGATTCATCAGCTCGTACTTTCAGCCCTTTAACCCAAATGTGGTGTGATGGAGAGTTCAGATGGTACCACCCAGCTGTTTCCATGACTGCACTGCTTACCTACATACAAGCACTCCCTAGATCTCACAATGCAGAGACGCCTCTCATAGGAGCACACAATCTTTTTAATGCAGCAGACAAAGTGTGTTCATTTCTTACCTGTTCTTATTGAACTGAATGGCAAAGTCTGTCATGTGCTGCAGAGCCTTATTGGTAAAGTTCATCTCCATGTAGATGTGTCCCTGCCTGTGACTGAACGTGCCCGAGATCTCCAAACCTTTAGCCTTCACTGCAGGCAACCAAACCTGGAACACAAGAGATGTCACTCACTGAGAAGCCTGGCCTGAAGACAACAAAGCAGCACAGTTTTCCAAACAACAGAAAAGTCCCAAGCTTAGAAATCCAGCTACATTGGCACATTAAGCCTAAAAACACCAGAGAAACTACAGGGAAGGCAGGATACGAGGTGTCGAAAGGATCAAGCTCACCAACAAGAAATAAGTTTGAAGCTCCTAATCTGTACTTATTCATGCACTCACATAAGAATTCAAACATGCTGCAGACTCAGTGCATTCAAGGAACAGCGAAAAGTTGTGTCCATCACACTAACGCAGACTTACCAAGTCTGCTGATGGACAGGTTTCTCCAGGGACTTGTAGGACAAGACTAAAGTCTGAACCAAATCAAACCACGGGGCTGTTCAGGTTCTGGATTCCCAAACAGTCTTTATGGGAAAAACTCAGACAAATTTGAGTGGTGCAGAATGAAGTAACACTCAGATGAAAGTGTTCTTTTGTACTTGGTCTTGCATTTGGGGTGAGACTTGCGAGCGGCTAAGGACCAAAGCCTTTGTGTATGCTCTGCAGTGCCTCGAGAGCCTGGATTTCATAGGATGACTAAAGTTTATTCATCCATTGACTATTTAATGAGACTGTTAGGATTGGTTTATTCACTTTCAGGCATAAAAGGCTGATCCTGAGCTCCCCATGACTACTCCACAACCTTTCCCAGGACCGCGTTCTGCATCTCATGAACCCTCCAGACTAAGCATGCTTCAAGTCAGCACATCTGCCACCTCAGCCACTAACAGAGCGTTTATCCGCATTACACTGCGGCATGCTCATCTCAATCTAGTCATTTTATGTTCACTGTCACGTTGGATTCCTCCAAATAAACAAACCTTCTATGACAGTCATAGCAAACTGTACCCTGCCTGCAGTTTCCTGAGGAAACTTGCTAAGAAGCAGATCTCCAGGAAAGTTGCTCTGACAAACCTGAAATCCTATCTTATATAAGTCGTTATTTAGAGTAATACTGTTACAGGCAAAATGAGGGAACTCCTTAAAAGAACAGAATTCTGTAACCAACAACATGGTTTCCAACAGTTATTCCACCTGGGAAAAACCCAGGGAATCCCTAATGGGACTGAGTTGAATTAAGGTGTCCTGATAGCATCAGAGACCAACAAAGGGGACAAGTGAGCAATCTCAGACTTGCTGCAGCCTAAGGTAAGGCAGCATAACGAGGACGTTCTTTTTCCTTACGTACAGACTTTGGAGCCACATATCCTCCAGGAGCCATGCCTATACCAGATGAAAGCTCGAAAAGATCGTTGAGTCCACTGCTCACCACCGCCGGGGTGGGTGAAGGGGCAAAGGTGGCTGGCACGGAGGACGGAATGTAGGTCTGTCCCACCTGGAGGAGTTAGAAAGAACATGCACTGATTAATATCACATACAAAGAATACTACTTCTTAAATAAAGCAGAAACTCAGGCAATATCCTAAATATTTTAGAGCTGTTTGCAGCTTCCCCACTGAATTATCAATAATGCTAAATAATGCATTTGAATTCCAAAGCTGTTGGCAACTAATCCCTACACTTGGCTATCACCTGAACCATGCAATAGCTTTCACAACATTTTTTACAGCTCTGGTTATCTGTTCCCACTGTAGAGGAATCCCTCTGCTCTATCTCTCTACATAAACCCAGGGAAAAGAAAAAATGCTTCAAATTCCCCCAGCTATGACAGCCTTCGGGAATCTGCAAGATTTTGCATATCCAGAGAGAGCAAGGGAGTCACAATTGTATTGTGTTCTCCCACCCAAAGCCAGAGCTCTGTGCTTGCAGCACTGTGGTCCAGAAGGTTCATTACATGAAGCAGAATTAGTTGTCTGTGTCTGCCAGAGGACAACCTTCCTGCAAGAAGGGCAATCCTTCCTTCTCAGGGCTTAAATGAGGCCACCAAACCTGGAACATTAACCTTTACATGCCCAGCTCCAGGAGGGACAGTCACACTCGGGTTAGACTCCCAAGTTCTCTACTGTAACCAGGAAGAATTACGTGCTTGTGAAAAGGATTCACCAGAAATAGGCGGAATAACTAAGGCAGGCAGTAGGAAGCACAGATGACAGGTCTGGGTCTGAAGTCTCAGTGCTGCTCTATGCTGAAGAACCCATGGGAGATGTGCTGTTTGATCAGCCCTATGGACAGGGAAGACGAGGTGGGTTTTACAGAACTGCTTGGTGGGTTTCTGCTCTCCCAGGAAGGCAGAGACCTGGCTTGGTAGGTTTGGTCTCTGCAGAGTACCTGGTGTGCACTGCCTGGGGGCTACAGGCACACTGTACCACCGGCTCTCCTCCACCCTCGTGCTGAAGCTACACAGGAACACAAAATCCACAGGGAAAGGAGGAGAGAGAATGACCCCAGCCATAACAAGGGCCTCTGAAAAACCCTCACTCCAGAACTGAGTATGCTTTCCTCACTGAATTACCAGCTACACAGTCCTAGGAAGGGGGACAGGAGCTTTCTCCAGGAGACTGCTTTTGGCTGTGGGCCTCCTGCCTACTGTGTCTTCAAGTCATCTTGCATCCTTTTCCCATATTTTCCTGGAAGAAGCTGATATGCATTTGAAGCCAAGGGTGCTTTGCAAGCACCCTGGAAGTCTCCCATGTCCCGGCAAGCGCTCTAGGCACTAGGACACTCAGAAAGCACAGGCACAGAGAAGGAGGCCGGTGGCAGGCAGAGTTGAGCATTGACCACACCTAGTAAGAAAGCTCAGAGTACCTGATCCTGATGCTCAGGAAAAGTCTTATGTGTTTGGGAGGAGAAAAGCACTGCATTCAGACAAGCCCATGGTGACACTGGGTTAGAAGTGCAACAGAACAGGCTTTGTGACTAGAGGGCAAGCATCCTTGGCCTTTCAGCTGCCAAAGCAGTTGTACAAGCACTGGGGTACCGCCACTGGTGCTCAAATTAACAGCTCTGAGAAAGAGGAGTTAAGCAAATGGAGTCAACAGCTCTGGCCGTGGCTGCTCTTAGGAAAGCCCGGGACACAGCTGAACTCAAAGCAACATAGGTGGGGATCCCTGTGTTTCAGTTGCATTTGTCCATTTTCAAACATCTCCCAGCATGTAACGGGTGAGGTTATATTCAAAACCCTGAGCTTTGAGCAGCTTTTTGATTTGGGGAAAAAAATGGAATGGCACTTACTGCCGGGCTTCCTCCAATGCCCCCGCCAAGGTCACTGCCAAGCTGAAAGAGAGAAGGAGAGAGAGGAGAGAAAGACCGAGTTCATTTAAGCCAAGTGTCAGATGGCCGGAGTGGAGCTCAGTTGACCGCATTGCTGCAAGCATGTCTCACTCGCTCGCCGCATACAGGACAGACAGAAACATAATGATGGGAAAGCACAGGGAACAGAGGGGCTTTTTGGCTGCTGTGTGAGCAGAGCTATTTGCGGAACCACCCCCCACACCTACAGTGGACAGGACTGCTTTGCAGGTTAATAGGAACAAACCCTCATCCCCTCTTGTGTCCATCACCCACACCAGAAACCCTGCACAATTCACGTTTCACGCATCAGTGCTTTCCCTTCAACCCAGCACGATGGCTGCCAGCAGCCCTGAGCAGCTCCACAAACACAGTGGGGTAACTGTGCTAGGGAGTAAAAATAAAACTGACAGGAAGCTCCCTTCCTGAAAGCGTTCATTTTCTAGGGAACAGCTATGAACTACAGGAAAACACAATGCATCTTGGCTACGTTCCTCTGACACGTGGCTCTTCTCAGTTACAGGGAAGAGGAATGGATGCGTGCTGGCTATTACAACAGCTCAGACAGGTGGGCTTTGCCTTCCCATTGAAGATGCTCCCCTCCCTCAGACAGGAAGAAACCAGCTTCACCATCTAATGGGCCACTCAAATAGTACAGAGACCTTACGCCGTGCTAGGGTATTTCAGTACCAATCTCTGCCAAGCTCCAGAGCCACACTGCGAGGCAACCAACACAGCCCTCCATGAACACCAAATCCTCTCTGGAGCCTTTCTGCCACACCATCCTGCAGCCCACTACAGCTGTCCTACCAAAAACTCCCTTTGCAGAGCATCCAGACCACCTGCTCGGTGACAAAGCCCATTTTTTAAACATCCACACCATTCTACACACTCAAGAGAGTTCAGTGATTGGGACAGACTTTGGTCACATTCAGACAAGGATCATGCCTGGTGATGGGCACGGAGGATGAAGCAAGTTCAGGGGCAAGGCAGGAGCCAGTCCTGTGGGGAAAAGGCTGGACTGGCAGACCACAACAACACAGCTCACCTTTGCTTTTCCGTTTGATTTGGGTTTAGGGAGTTTATTTGAAAAGCATTTGACAAGCTGGGCCAACAAAGGCTCTGAGTTTGTTGCTCAAATATATGCCGATGTCTTAAGATACTGAAAACCCCACACCATACAGCTGAAGTAGAAGCTGCCAGCTGTGCTTAGAGCCAAGAAGGCTCCAACCTTTTCCCTCTGCACAAAACACTTGGAAATGCAACTTTGCTCTGGCCCCACTAGCCGGTCCCTGAGAGACCTCGTGGCAAATGTATATAATGCTGGTCAAGAGATACCATAAAGCTCCATACTTCTCTACTTCATAGAACACATAAAAACGATAAAACACCTTGAGAAGAGCAGCGAAGTTGCAAGACAGTGCCTCACTAGATCACCAGCCTCCAAAAACATCATACTGTACAAAGGCCTGTGCTATCCTGGATCCCTCTTCCATCCCCTGGCCCCTTTCCTTCCCCTGGTCCCCACAAGAGCTCCCTGATACAATGCTGGCTATGGTAAGGAGACGCTGCAGAAGTACAAATCATACACCATTTGTCTCTTATTAAGAAGCCTTAAGAGCTGTTCTCCTGTGCTCGAGACTCAGTTTATCCCTACTCAAGGTCATGGCAGAAATCTGTAGGAAGCCCTCACCTTCGGCAGCAGCCACCTCTTCACACATGGCTGCCCACGGCAATCCGTTCTTTCCTGACTTACTTAAGAGATAATAGATAAATTGAGCAATTCCAAAGACCAGTCACAGACCAAAGGAAGCCAGGCAGAGGATGCAAATCCAATTAATACTCAGTTTATAAAATAAGGCTTGTTATAGTGTCTCCCCCCACCAAAACTGCCTGGCAGAGCAGAGCTTTGCTCTGCCGACCGCTCTCCCAGCCAAGCCATGTTTGAGATTAATACATCCAATCACTTACATCTTGTTACTGGCTCACTGAGGAGTAATAAACGCTACTATTACACCTCATTCCTATTCATAGTCTTGCACGTATATGAACTTCACACTTTACTGACAGGCAGCAAAGTCCAGAGGAAAAGAACAAACATAAGGAATCTAGTTCATATCCAGATATTACTGTAGGCGCAGCGGATTTCTGCTGCTGCTGTCTGAAGCAGGAGAGAGCCTGGTTCATCAAGCAGCAACCATTTTACAAAGGGTATTATGGAAATGACTGAATAATTCTGCATAATCAAGCCAGATGTTAACTGTTCTATCATGTCCTACTACAGGGATCACAAGAGGCTGCAGGCTGGGAACCCAGCCTCAAAGGAACCCACGCCGTGCTATCTGTGTGCATGCACTGTGAAGGAGGGAGGAAGGACATAATGGGAGTTCTCAAGCTTGCCCCAGCTGTCGGGCCTTGGGGAAAAGCAGAATTTGGATTTGTTTGTCTTGAGTCGAGACTCCAGCTCTCACCCTCTACAAGGCAGAGAAAAAGCCTTGCTGGCTCAGAACAACATGAGTCTGCTGACTTTTCTAGATTGTACCCAGCATCTCTGCTTTGGGGGAAAAAGGCTCTCCCTCCAATGCCAGGAAGCTCTGCCCGGCTCCTGCTGACGCCGTGCCTCACTCCAAGGAGTAGCCTGTGCTGCCACTTTCATGGCTCCTGCACTGGGGACCGAGCGCTGGGGACGGGCGCCACAGAGCCAGCACCAGGGAGGCAGCAGCTTCTGCAGGTCCCCGCAGGCAGAACCGGCTCCACCAATACAGCGCAAAGTGACTTCAACAGAAATTAAAGGGGGGAGTTAATGAAGAATAAACGGTTCCAGTTGGATCTGGGGAGCACTCACTCTTGCAGCAGCACAGAAGGCCCTTTCTCCGTTTTTCCTGCCTGTCACCCACCCACAGCACCAACGCTTTCCCCTTTCAGAAACTACAGGACCAGTTTACCCAACCCTCCTGCAAGATGCCCAAGACTTAACTTTATTCCAAATTCAAAGTGATTTAAGAGCCTGTAACAGTGTCGTGTGTGAGTAAGAGAGGAGGAAGAGCGAGGGAACAGGAACCAATTACCCACAGCGTGTCCTCTCCCATCTGGAGTGACAGGCAGAGTGCAGAAGGAAAGGCGCAGATATTATTTAGGCGTGAAGTACTGCTGAACCAGTTTCCCAGGGCTGGCAGCTCTCGTTAACCATTTCCATTCATTCCATGGGCAAGAAGACACTCATGAACCTGCCTGCATAGGAGCAGGCTACTGCCCCGTGGAGGGGAGGACCACACTCACAGCTGCGGGCCCTGCCCAGGCTGAGATGCTTGCTGCAAGGTGGGGTGGAGGAGCGCTACCACTCAGTCTCAGCGTGGCTGAAGGGAACTTTTGGCTGGGAACTCGCAGCACTGCAAAGCCCTGATCCTGAGCCCAGAGTTGGCAGGTTTGCCTCTTGCTGAAGAGCACAAAGCCTCTGTTCAGGATGAAGAGCTGCCAGCTTCAGGAGATGAGCAGGGGATGAACAGGAAGCCCTGGACACCAAATGTAACATTCTTCAAACAGGAATTCTGTTCCCTCCAAAGCCATCCTGTCACAACAGCACTCAAGCAGCCGCATGGGTTTAAAGACGCTGAGTTTGACCCTATATCAACAAAACAGCACTAGCACCTCTTCCCAAACAGCATCAGCATCTTTACTTTGCATTAGTTGGCTCAGATGGCATTGCGGCGGCTCTGCAGTTGAAGAGCATTTGCCCTGTAATTTCAGCTCTATGGACGCAGTTATGCTGACTTATGAAGTGCAGCAGCGCTGGAGTTACAGCATTAGGAGGGTTTATTTGCATCTTAACAGGAGCTTGTAATGAAGTGACTACTGAAGTATTCATGTGATCCGGAGGGGTTACAATCACTTCTGCAACACGAGTGAGGCATTTAGTGCTCCAAAACATAACAGGGAGGATGGAGCTAGGCACAGAAGCTGCAACCACCAGTGCTCAGCAGCCACTTTGCCTCGTGCCCACAGCACAGCCAAGGCAGCTGTGCATTTCATGGAGTCATAATTCATGGGTTAACAGGGGCAAATCACTGCCTCCTCTCTCCTTTGCAACCTAAACCTAGAGTTAAACATCCCAGCTCAAGGAGCACGACAAGAGCATGCACTAACCCAGGGGGAAGGAACGCAAGGCATTTACTGAACAAGAATGAGGCAACGGTGCTGACTGAAACACTGAGAGCACAGTTGCCAGCAAGCCACTTGCTCTGGGCTTATCATGTTAGAGACATCTGAGCCGCAGGACAGAGCACGCACGGTCTGCATCTCCTGACCTCCTGATGAGCTGTGCGTGTCTCATGGCAGGTTCTGCTGTGGCTCACACAGAGGCATTTTCAGCACCTCACCTGCTGCCGCCTGTTTTATGTGTCTGCAGTCGTGCTGCCAGAGCAGAGGGGCGACTCTCCAAACCAGAGCCAGCTGTGTCAGAGGTGGAGGAGGACAGGTCACGCTGCCAATACCGTGGCCACCAGTGCCAGCAGCACTTGCTGCTAATGCTCTGCCACACTGAATGTTTTCTATCAGCAAGTAACCAAACATTTTAATTTCCTGAAGTTTAAAAAGCAGGTCTACGAGGGTCTAGCAGTCCCATTACTGTCACAGCAACAGCCTTAAATGAGACATTAATGAGCAACCTACCAGAAGAGCTACTTTTCGGTATCAGCGCTGCCCCAGCAAGCAACACATGCCCTTTGTCAGGAACCCCCATGGACATCCTTGTAGCTCATCACACCAGAACAGCCCAAATGAAAGGAGATGCTCAGCTACTCATTGGAGGCTGGTGGAGCGCCCTGAGGAAGCATCACAGCCATGTCCACCGCGTAAATCGATGCTGGGGCTGACCTAGCACAGACACGCTCACATTGCAGTTCCAGCAGAAGCTAAACGCAGTAACTTCATTAAGACTGTACACAGCAAGTTACTGGCAGAGCCAGGAGAGAAATCTGGCAACCAGGGCACAGGGGGGCTGTAGGGCTCCCATACCTCCATGAGGCTTCCTACTCTGAGTACATGAAATAGCAGTCAAAGGTGTTCTTTATGAAACATCAGTGAGTCCCTAATCAAGCTCAATGAGCCAGGGTGGTGTCCTCTAAGCCCAGACTTTGAACTCTTTGCTTAGAACCAGTTGGACAGGGAGGGAGTGACACTAGCAGCCCCTGCTCTCCAGCCTTTTGGATCAGGCAGGTACTCAGGACTGCTGGTGTGGGCATTTCTTCCCAGGCTGCCAAGCCTACAGGCGCCCAGAACTCAGGACACCCTGCAGGAAAGGACACGCTAGCACTCAGGTCCAGTCCTCCATTACACCTCAGAGCAAGCACAGCAGTGGGACACAGCCCCAAACCACACAGAGGGGATGTCTGGAGTCAGATCCCCAGTATCCAACCTGATTACTGAGGGGCACAGCTCCTTCTGGAACAGCCCAAACGACCCCAGGTGTTACAGGACACTGGGGATATCCAGTGTTTATCAAAAGCTTTACAACTGAGGACAAAACAGCCTGACCAGCTCCCATCCTTGAATCAGTAATATTCTTGTAAATGAGTGGCTTGTGTATTAAATAAAATCCTTACATAACAGACAATCCAAGCCTATACATTCCTACGGATTTACTGCTCTGCCTCTGGGTTTAAAGCCAGCCTCCCCGGCTGCCGGCCCCGGCGCCCACTCCTGCGAAACACATGGGCTCACAGTGAGTGCCACGATGTGCCAGGCAACACGGAGCTCTCACGACTCATGGATTTTCAGGGCAAAGGCAAAATGACCCTGGCTCCTTACAGCACAGACAAGACACCCTACAAAGTGCTGCATCAACAGCAAACCAGGAGCTGGAGGGCTGCCCATAATCTGCATGAAATTTAGCCACTTAGAGCCAGCTTTAAGGAGATAAAGCATCAAACTCCAGCTCTCAGTATGTGCAACTCTGCACCCACCAATCTGCTGTCGAAGTAAGTTTTGCTTCTTCCACATTAGTGACTGCTATCACTGCTTCACACTGCGGAGCTGGAGATCACAAACAGCTTTGAACAGTGGGCTTGGTCACCATCTGACAGAAAGGAAAGCAAAGCAGAGAATAACAAGAAGGGGTGGCAAACAGGGGTATAACTCGGAGCAGACTCAGGGGTGGCTCTGCTCACCAGAGAATAGCTCTCCGTAGGTGTATGGCGAGTCTGCTCTGGCCATAAGCAAAGATACCTTGTTCTTCGCCCTTTTCCTCCATTTTTTCCCCCCAAAACTGTTGACACACACTCAGCATCCGGTCAAGCACAATACGCCTGCAGCATTTAATACCAATCACAGGACTCACTATGGATATAAAATAAGAGTTACTCACTAAAGAAATGAACCTATTGAGCAGCTGGAGTTTCATGGTCATAGGGATAAATAGCTAGCAGTGCTGAGGAAAAGTCAAGCACACAGTATTAATTTGCTATTTATCCAGCTTCACAGCACACAGGCTCTGTTTAAATGCCTGGAAGAAAAGAACCCCATGGTCAGAGAAATGGCCATACAGAATGGCATTTGCCATGGAAGTTAATGCTTCTGCAGATCATTCTGGGTTCCCGTGGGACTTTCACTGGAAGAGCATCCCTCTGAAAACACCACCCCCTCCAAAAAAGGAGCTGCAACAAGTATCTGAGGGGATCAACTTGCGACAAGGAGTGGATGTGACAAGCAGCTGAGGTCCTGCCAGCAGCCCCTTCCAGACCTTCATTTGCCTTTGGGACGCTCACAGTACTGATGCAATCTCGCCATGGCAGCAATAGACCAGGATTTCATGCATCAACTCAAGCACATCCCAAACCATTTTCTTCCACTATAACACAGATGCTTATTCAGGCTTTTTTACATATCAAACAGTTGTATGGAAAATGGAAGTGGGGTTTGGGGTTGTTGTAGTCTGGCAGTGGAGTAACTTCTGTTCTTGCTCAGACTGAGAGATAACGGCAGAGGCACAATGCAGGGGACACAACCCATTCAAATATCTCACACGCACACAGGCCAAAGTGAAGTGAACTGAGGGACCGCTCACATCACCCATGCTCCACACAAGAGCACAGGAGCCTCAGCCTTCCCAGCAAAGCACGGGGAGAAATGCATTCAAAAAGACTTTAAGAGTCAGGAGAGGGAAAGCTCAAAGCGGAACTAATCGGGCAGCAATAGAACACACAGAAAGTGTGTGTGTGAGATATCTGGAGGAGAAAGAGCAAGGAACTGCTGCACCGACAGCGAGGGCGCCTCCTGATACACCAATAGGCAGGCACTGATAAGGACAGAAGAAGGCTGTACTTCAGCCTCCAGCCCCAAGAAGTGACCCAGGAGCAGCCAGAGCAACCGCACGCCTGGCTCCCAGCCAGCTGGGATCCCTAGTGATGGGTGAAGAGCTCAGCCCTTCTTCAAGGGGCACCTCGGGGTGCCTCTCCCCCATCACATGCAGCACCTGTGTTTCGAGGTCATGTTCTGGGACTACACAAATCTGGTTTAATCTGAGCCCAAGATTCCCACTCCCCTTCCCTCATCACCAGCCAGGAAACACTGCCTGACAATTTAGCTAACACCAGCTTAGGGTTAACACAGCTTGAAACTTGTTAAATATGCCACAAGCAAACCACAGCTCACATTCCCTCACACACTAATTAGGCTGATTAGGGAAACAAAAGCCAGAGAAATAGAGATTTACCAGGAAAAGATTTGCTTTTGTTTTATATTGGAGGGATGAGGAGAAGACAGGTCATCTGATGCAACAGCACTTCAAGAGAAAGCATTCCAGGGAAAATCCCATCCCATTCAAATATTTTATCCAGTGCTCATCCTATCCAGGAACTCAGCTGAGACAGCACCGGTCCCAGGCACAGCCACTGCCCATCCAGACACCATCACTGTGTCTGTTCACACTCCATAGCCCCATGGATTTACTTAAGGCTCAAGCAAAATATTAAGTAGCAGCCCAGTTTCATATCAACTCACAGCTCTGCTGCCAACGTGAGTCACAACATGAAGCCCATTAATGCTGACTGCGAGACAACTCTCTTCCCCAAACTGAGCTTCTGCCCTCCTGCTCTGTCCATTTATCCGTCTCTGACACTAAAGAGAAGCAAAGGGTTACTGTAAGAGATAGCACAGACAGAGGAATTTAACTCTGCACCATTCTGAGCCACCACAGAAAGCACCATTTTCTGCTATGCCTTAACACAATTAAAAATCCCAGTTCTAGTAGCACATAGGGCAAAGGCTGCCCTGGGCTCACCATCTGCTTAACCCTCTCCCTGAATCCCCATCTCCCCAGCATAAAAGCAGTCTCCTTGCTAAATAAGCAAACTGCTGCCCAGATGGCACAGACTGAAGCACATCTGACCCCCTTGAACACCACTGCCATTAAGGGTTAGACTGCTCCCAGTTCATCAGCTCATGAAGCGCTGGAGCTGGAAACGTGTTTAATGTCTGCTTTAATAAGACTATGGCAGCTTAAGAAAAATGTCTTTGACAAGTAAGGATTTGTTGCATCAGGGTTCATCCACTGCCTCCCTGCCTCTGTTACTCAGGACTGGACTCAGAACTGAAAGCACACCTAGAAGAGGCACCCAGATAACCCAGCCGTCTCCCTACCAGCCAAGCCTCAAACCAAGCAAGACAATCCCACTTTGGGTCTGAAAACCACCCGGCTGTTTTGGTTGGGGCAGTCTTATTCGGCTTACATGGTGCAATTACACCACTTCTTATCCTTGCAGGTAGGTCACCAGGCTGTTAGGGACCTGTGTGTCGTGCTCCATCCCTCAGGAACAACTTCCAGGTTGGTGACTGCATTCACCACTTCTCAATGCCCACCAGCCTCAGAGTAAGAGCACAGCACCGTGCTCTCTCTGCTGCCGCGATCTCCTTGCTCAGCAACTCTCTCATTGCAGTTCATGCCCACCTTGATCCAGAGCAGTGGCAGCGTGTGATTACTCTCACTCTGGAACCTGACCCTGCCAGTACCAGCCCACCTCCTCGGAAGCAGCCGTGGCATGGGAGGCATACACAGAGAGCTGCCCTCTTGACCTAACTGCAATTAAAATGTCACCGATATTAAAGCATGACAAACCCTGGACAATACGCAAATGGGATGACATGGGGCTACGGCTGCAGCCCTGAGAGCTTTGAACTGAAACTGAGTAGTGCTGGGAACCAGCTGGAACAAACATCATCTTGCAAGGGAGCTTGAATCGATTACAATGCAGAAGGACACTTTACATCCTTAAAACAACTTGGTTTTCTTCTATAGACAGAAAATGCAAGAAACAAATATATTCGCTGACCATGGGGACTGTACAGCATGCA
Organism: Neomorphus geoffroyi; assembly: GCA_033558235.1. NCBI lineage: Eukaryota > Metazoa > Chordata > Aves > Cuculiformes > Neomorphidae > Neomorphus > Neomorphus geoffroyi. The sequence continues at coordinate 12,085,713 of JAUMJM010000018.1, forward strand.
GCAATGTTTGTTTGTTTCATAGCAGCAAAAACTTGCTGCAGGTTGGTACAAAAGCACTGGTTAAAGCCTCTTGGAGTGTTAGGACTCAGCGCTGGGAGCTCAGTGATCCAAGCATTACAGGCACAAATGATCAAGGATTTGCAGAGATAAGCACAGCACCAATTATTTTGCATCAGCTGAAGCTAAAGAGGATGCTGCTTACCAAGCTGTCCAGCCCTCCTCCCAGGAGGTCCACAGCGCCCATCTGCATGGAGGACACTTGGGGAACATTCACTGGCGGTCCCAGGTCCAGGTTGAGAAGGTCGCCCAGAAGGTCGCCCTGCGATGGAATGACCTGTGGCTGCTCCAGGTTTGTAGCGGCCGTTGTGCCCACAGGGCTATCGCCTGCGTCAGTGCTGCAGGTGGGAGGAACAAGAAGCAGAAGAGAGAAACATTAGTCACCCTCCGTCTCCAGCTTCAGATTTCCAGCATGGGGAAACACAGCAAGAGGCGAGCTTCTCATGAGCAGAAGCCAGTCCAAAGTTTATCCTAGCAGCCGATCTGACCGCTGCCACATACACAGCAGTGTGGTAAGGCCAGCAGTTCTTCAAAACTTGGTGCTTTGAGCACAAGGACTTCCCGCACATTGTGCATGGTTTTCAGTTCAGAAAAGAGAACCTTCAAGGTGTGAAACCTGCCCACCTTGAGAACCACAGACCCCTCCAAAAGTAACCCATGAGTACTATATGGACTACAGCACTGAAAGTCATTATTCCCCACAGCTCAGAAGAAATCTGTGAACATGACTGTCAGCTCACTGGGCCTGGAGAACACGTGAACACGAAGAAAATCCAGATTTGCTCACAGACCAACACTGAGACAACACTTGGGCCCTCGCTCCAAACACTGCAAATTCAGCCACCCCACAAGTTTGGATTAACCACCTTCTACTGACCAGCACCGACCTCCACAACTCTCTTCTAACTAAAGACCTCAATCCAGAATCAATACCTGCCTTCCACCTCTCATTCCCCTTTCTCGGTGTTAGCAGGCACAGCAATGCTCATCACATGGCTTCCGAAGGTTCCCACCCTATGCAGTCTGGCTGCCGTTCATACTCACTTGACACTGAATTTTACAACAAAAGGTGGGGAAGTAAGATCGACTGTGGCTCTGGAGGTCTCATTACAATGTATTTATTCTTTAAATCCAGAGACACTGATATTTCAGAAAACTAAAAATCTATCTTGTGTGCTGTTGTCAGCAGTAACTGACAGAATCATTCCCAGCTCCCACTACTGCAGGTGCAGCCAACAGGTCACTGCACAGAAATGCTGTGGGAATCACAAGCTGACAAGTCATTTAACACTGGGGCTCTTTTGTAAGGATCGCAGCTCCTGATTTTGAGTAGCCATGATCCCCCTCCTTATCCTTATCCACTTACTGAGGAGAAAGCTTTAGCAACAGAAAATAAGCTGCTGCTAGCGTCAGTGCCAAGAGGAAAAGATGCAGCATAAGGAATGCAGAATGCATTAGTTACCAGGCAGCAGCAGAGAGGGTTGAAAGCTTCCTTGCACTTAAAAGCTTCAGACCCCTAGTAGCACTAATATTAGTCGTCCTTTCTGCTTCTGCCTTTGGCACGGAGACTTCCAAGTATGCTGAACAGCAAACTGAAACATTTTTGAAGAACAAGTGGTTACCGTGCTCCACTCCCAGCCTCGGAGCAGGGAGGAACAGCGTTTCTGAGCAGAGGCACATTATGAGCCGGTAATGCACACACTCGGTTCGCTCTCAGCTTATAATCCCTTTAGCACTACACCTCTTCAACACTTACTCATCCTACTTCTGATGGAGATACAGTAATCCTCCGAGGTCTTGTGTAACTGCAGTTTCCCCAAAGCCCAACAAGAAATTAGAAAAGGACAAAGCTAAGTCAATTTACATTAAAAAACAAAACACCAAGTGCTCCATTGCCTGTACAGAACAGGCCTCTTGGAAGAGATCCATATAAACAACTCTGCCTTTCTTTGAAAGAAAAAATGAATAAAGAATATGTGGGTTATAAAGGGTAAAGAGACTTGATATGGGGTCTCTCACTTGTCCTTTTAGGCCATGGCCAGCAGCTGGGTTTGCCCATGCGAGCTGGAGATGTGGCCCCCTTGTGAGCTCAACCTAAAGCAGTTCCAAGACATTTGGTGTCACGAGGGATGCACAGCCTGAACCAGAATTTAAAATTCCTTGCAGGCACCTGCGTGGGTGCAGGGACTCCTGCCAGAGTCTAACCAGACTCCTCCTCTTCCAGGAGCCCTGAAAACATCTCCCCAAATCTGCACTATAGCTAAGCAGGGGTGGTGGGAGCCACCACAAGAGGAAATGCTGCCAAGCCACCAGGAGATATCTCCCCCACCTTTAGGATTCATCTGCAACTCTATGACACTTGGGCTCATTGAAGAGGCGGGAACATCTCATCATCTGTGAGCTTTTCAATGGGTCTCCTTATCAGCTGAGAGCTGAAAAGAACCTTTCCTACACTGGTCTCAATGAAAACGAAATGAATCAACCGTTCTGCCCACCATAATACCTCCTGGGCTTACACCGGGGAAAGCACCACTCAGCTATTTCTGCCCATCTACTCAAGGCAACACTATCTTGACTCCCATGAGCCACATCCATGACAGACACCTCCACGCTTCAAACTCTGCCTCACTGCACAATCTGAAGGAGAACCTCAGTCTCCAGCAGCTGGGTCAGCCGCTGGAATGGTCATTACCGGAGTGCAGAAGTAATGACAGTAACTCCAAATAGCTGGGTGAGGAGGCTGTCTTTCACCCGGCACCCTTAACTTGCCTTAAACTACCGAAATTTTACATATCTTCTCATGCACATTCAGCACTAGAAAAAGGCAAACCAATTTCTTAGCCATCAGTAAAACCACACTTGATGCACAAATTCAGGCTCCCCCACAGCCACGCTTCGGCAGAGCAGCTCCCTATAATTCCCAGGCTGAAAGGCGCAGTTTGGTACGGAGTGACGTGGCACAAGGAGGCCCTGGCAGCAGCTGGTGCAGTATCGCTGTCCTTTTGGGAACAGCGTGGCAGAATCGCACAATAATGGGGCCTCTCTATGAGGTGAGCTCACTTCAGAGAAGCCTGGTGGGCCACTGGGCAACTCTGCTTATTTTTCTAACTTACCAAGCAGGCTAAAGCCCTGCATCGGCACACAGCACACTCTGTTGAGCACCCTCGAGGCCTCCCCCAGCTCTGGCTTCCTCAGCTTGCCACTGCCAACTGAGGCCTGAAGGCTTCATGCCGAAGTAACAGATAATCCAGTACAGCACCGCTACAGACAGAAGAGATCTGAGGTCAGCAGATTGAGCACGAGCCACGGGAGTCAAGCCACGCAGAAAGAGCTGGTAAAAAGACCACTCACTCCTTGCAAAAACCAAATTCCTTGAGCTGACTAAAACCCCTTAAAACTTAGGGGTTGGCTTCTGTAGTGACCTGACACAGCGCACACAGAAGCTGGTGACACCAGAGACCAAAGCGGCCCCGTGCCAGCTCATTTATTGAGGTAAATCTTTGACTCGGAGAGGTGCTGTGCAAAGCGGCCACTGTTTTTCTTCTCTGACTGGTAGATTTGTGCCTGCTGGTCCTGGGTCAGCACAGCCAGACTTGATTTCACAGGCAGGGAGAAAACAACTCTGCTTCCCAAAGCCAGTCATTACAGAAATAGTTTCAGTTGCTAAGAATAGCAGAGAACAGTGTCAGAAAATAGAAAAGGAGCAGCATCACACACTGATTTATCAGTGCAACAGCAAAAAATAGCATTGCAAATGTCAATTTGGGGATATTATTAAGCGTGAAGCCTGGATTCGCTGCCTCCTGCTGTACAGCACGCTTACTTTGGTAATTAATATCATTAGTACAAACAGCACTGCTTACCTGAATGAGGAACCATGGGAACAGGCTCAAAAGCAGCATTGCCACCCAGGACACTGTACTGCCTGCTCTTGCAGGTCCAACCCACTGCCAAGACCGCGATCGCAGGGAAGCATTAAAGCTCCTGACAACAAGCCACAGCACCACCCCCACCCCAGGGGTCACACAGAACTGTATCAGTTTAGCCATATTCCTTAAAACCCAGTTTCCAGTGATGGGGCTTGGATGGCATTTACACTCCCCCTGCTTTAGAGGCACCAAGTGAAAGCAGTAGTTTTACCAGTCCTTCCCCATTTCACATTCCAACAGCAAAGGATCCCTGTGCTTGCCTGTTCCAGGAAACTGGTATTATTCTACAGAAGGCTTGTAAAGCTCTGCTGTTGCTGAAGCAAAAGCTCTTATAAAGCGTACCCTTCTGTAAGACACTTCCTTTTACCACAGTCATCCTCCTCCTGGAAGTTAGCTCGTGCACCAGTTACCCAAAGCTGCTGCTTTTTGATTCAGACTCTAATGTCAAGAGAGTTTGGAGTCAGTGTCTTTCCAAAAGCATTATTACAGCTTCTCCTCATCCAAGAGCTTTGATACTTCTTCTGTCTCCTGATCCAGGACCTCAGACATTCCACACCAGGATTAAACCCTACAGTGAAACAGCTCCTTGAATGACCTGCGAGCTCCTGCGCAATTGATAAAAGCACAAGAGTCTTCTGAGAGCATCTTTTGGACTGTTTGCTGGAAGGGAACAACAAATCCTGCCCACTGTCACCACGGTTGCCTCAACTTACCTTCCATGGTGAATTGGTAAGTGCTTGCGGTGGATCCCATGGCTCCCCTCCACAAATGCATTGGGTGGTTTGTGGTACACAGAAGCCAAAGACCCAATATGGCAGATCAGCTCATCCAGCAGAGTCGGCTCAATCAGATCGGTCTCTTCAGAAATAAGTGGCTTTTCTGAGAGCACCACTTCTTTGGCCGTCACTGGGTCCGTGGAAAGAAGGCGCCAGTAGATGTAGCCACGATCCCTCAGGTCTGGGTTGTCAGAATCCTGCAACAAAGCAGTACATCAGTCACAGGTTTGAGGCAGACCGACACCTGTGATCACTTAACTTTTCTGGCAGTGATTCTGCTGGATTAAAAACCCAGCTACCCAGTAGTGACAGTCACCAAGTTCAGGATGATGTTACAAACTGCTTGTTGCCATGAACATCCCAAAATTAAAAATGGGAACCAAAGTCTTAATGCCTCGCTTCCTGCAAAAAAAACGCCCAGGATTTATATCCCACAATTGCCCCAACCCACAGAGCTGTCAGACTCTCCTGCCACTCAACTCGACAGCATCAGTAGAACTCCAAGGGGGTGCAGACAGGAGAAAGGACCGTTAGTTGAGATGACTGTCACACACTAACAGTAGACTGCATATTGTAACAGAACGATCCAAGATTCCTGGAAAGACACGACTTACCCAAGGGCACCGCTAGACAGAACGATGCTGCAAAGCTACAGGATGGATCTTAATAAGCCACATTCTTCATACAAAAAGAGACCTTATTTATCCTGCCTCTTAGTTATCTAATGAAGTAGGGAAAGATGCTAATGATACAGTTAGTACATTTCATCAGTTCTCCAATTGTCAATAATACCCTTGCTTTATTGTGATACTTCTGCCTTCACATGAAGTCCTAATTACTTCTTCCTTTTCAAGCAGCAGAGCAGCAAAGTGAGTGGTGAGAGCAGCTCACGCTCCAGGGAGAGGGAGGTGGTGTGCTTTTATGTTGTAGTGCAACATGTTTGAACTGTTCATGGAAACAAGAGCTGGGATTTTAATCCCCACATCAGCAGAGTTACAGGGTAAATGTTTCTGAGGTCTTTTCCCCATAAAATTCTAGCAACACATCCTACACCTCATCAGCCTTCCCCGATCGCCATTTCTTTTCTGTGATCTCACTCACACTGCTGCTGACCTGCCATAACCTGCCTCTCTGCCCGTCTCAAGACACCCTCAGGCACACAGCAAGACCTCTATTTGTAATGAGGCTGAGCCTGCTGAGCTTGCTTTACTTGTAAGGTCTGGGTCAAGTGATAGATTTCTCTGCAGTACTGTTTTTCAGTTTGGTGGTGAAGTCGTGGACTCTGTACAAGACTCTTCACAACCTGCCTCCAGCAGACAGTCCAAGATCAGGCAGGGCTTCTGCAAGGGCAGACATGAAAGACTACATGCTCCTATGTACTTGGAGGCACACACAGATTCAAGACTGACTGTTTCTTCCCTCAGCCAAAGAAACAGACTCGAAACTTTAGTAAATCTCCTGGAAGAGGCTGAGATCTTTCCTTTCCACACTTCTCCCAGTTCTCTGCTCTCCAGGGTCTGCATGCACACCCGTGGTGCATCCCAATGAACCCATGCCAGCTCAGTTACCCACCCATGCCAGACAGACAAGAGCAATGAAGATGTAGAGGCTCTGCACCATCCCTTAGGTTACGGACTTGCCAGGAACCTTGATCACCGCTGCACATCTGTGTACCTCCCAGCCCCAGCTGCTTCAGTGATATTTTTGCCAGTGCTGGCTGGACTAAGCTGGCTCACACTACACTCACACCTGCATTGACTGCACACACAGACCCTAAGGGACAGTCAAAGGGCAACAATATCTATGCTGGGAAAGAAACACACATGCAATTATTCTCCCACTCAAGTGTAAAACAGTGTAAGTACCTAGAAATCAGACCTTGAACGTAAAGCTCTGCAGTGTTTTACAGCCAGTTACTCTACACTGATTTATTATTCATATAAAACACAAAAAGTCAGACTGAATCAACATTTGTGACAAACAGAGAAAAAACAGATGCCTATTATATTCCTAGGGTGCCATTAAGTGTTTTGTGACTCAGCATAGTGGGTTTTAACACTTAGTACCTTTCTTCTGTTAGCTCAGACAAATGGTGCCGCACGCCCCTGGCCCATCCCTCTCCAGAAAGGAGCCAGAGCCAGGCTAACAGAAGCGTTTGAAGTGAGAAAAGCAGGACACACATTTCTTGCCACTGACCAATGTGACACACACAAAGGAGGAAACAATAAAAGTTTTAGAAGTGCTAACAAGTCCATAGCTGTGACTTCTTGCAGCCAAGAGGACCAAAAAGGCGAGCCGGTGATTGACTCCAGGTTTTCTGCTCAGAAACAACGGCAACCCGTTCCAGACAGTCAGGAGACTGTTTTCATCACTTGACCCAGCAGGTCTGGAGAGGAGCTGTTCTTTTCAGACTACATCATCACAAACTTCCCCCAGTCATTAAAGCCAGGGAGTGCAGGAGGACTGGCTGGGGTCTCACCCACTCCTGCCACCAGGACGTCTTCACTTCTCTCCTCCAGAACGACAGCACTGCCATCTGCCAGCTCACACCCAGCCCCGCCTGCAGTGATCTGAGCTCATAACTCAGCACCTCATGCATAATGAATCCAAGATCTTAACCCACAGTTACAGCCTCCAACAAAGCTGCCACACTGGTTGACGGCATCCAACTACAAAGGAAAACCACCTAAACTTCAGTTCTTTCTTTTTTCTTGCACTACTTAAGCTTTGCTGTTCACAGAACAAAGTCTTCGTCAGCCCCTTCCCCTCTGTCATCATTCCAGATATTTCAACTGAAAGACACCTTCAAGGTGAGAGCACTTTGGTTTCGCCATAACTCTACCCTGTCCCTAACTTCTCATTTGTTGGGGGAACTGGGAAGGAAGCAAGAAGCAAGAGCTCAGAAGACAGGAGATGCCAGAGAGCATAGCAACAGGCACAGAGCAGCCCCGAAATGGAGTCTCTCTGGGAGAAAGGGAACACACTTGACGCCAATCTGCTGCAAAGCTGAGTGGCCTGGCAGAGAGCAGACACCACACGGCAGGCTAACACAGTGTCTGAGGGCTGTGGGTTACTGGGTATCCTGGCTTACCTGTGTAGCCAGGCTGAGGACCTGCTGAACCAGCTCCTGTGTCTCAGAAGGCTTTTTTAGGAACAGCTTCACTATAGCAGTCAGCAGGGTGAGCTGCACCTGAGGGAAGAGGACACAGCACAGATTAGAAAACTCACCCATGCTTTAGCAACATCTCCCAAGTCTCAACATCCTGTACTGATACAGAACTCAAGTTCTATGCTTTATAACAGCATTACACTATTCTTTGCTAGTGAAACCCAGTACAATGAGACTCAGACTCTTGTCTGTTGCAAAACACCTTTGCAGACAAGCCCCTGATCAGCACACTGACATTGCTGTTCAGTCGTCGTGCATCTCACCACTATCCTTCTGGACGTTCTGGTCCCTTGTAGGGCGATGCCCGAGGAAGTATGCAACATCCAGAAACCCCTCCTGCTCTTTTTCATCCTTTCAACAAGGGACATTTGTGAGATATGGACAACAGAGCAAGTCTACAGGCTCCCAAGAGTTTTATTTTAGCCAAATATTAATGTTGATTCACTGGGAGGTACTTTCTGACTGCTGAAATAATATTTACTGTTTGCCCCATCCATACACTGCATGAAACACTACAGATAAGATTTTACACAATTTTACCTGAGTGCTTTCATCATGGAAGCCCTCCAAAAAACTCTCCAACAGCTCATCTGCGTTGTCAATTCTCTCTGCATATTCGCCCACTATCCAGATCATGGCAGCTCTGGCATCTGGTTCATCCAGGGAATCCAGGTTCTCGCACAGAGTGGCGATGATGCTTTCATACCTGAATTGAGAGAGCACAGGTGGATTACCGTGGTGAATGCAACTTGTGTTACTCCATCTCTGCCCACACCATTCTGCAGAGAATCCTGCACCGAATTACAATGTCTGGTATTTCTACACAACCAGCAACATTTTCACTCAAATAGAGTGAATATTTTTCTTTTTCCAAGCAGAGCATTAAGATCTCATAGGGTCCTCAAGGTCTTTGCAGTTTGGTGAATCAGCAAAACCACCGAGATGTGGAATCCAAGACAAAGCTGCCTCCCTCTCTGTTTTGTTAAAGGGCACATTTGATACAGCAGTTCAAACAGTGAATCTGTACCAGATCCTGCAGCTTTGCTGGCATCTTCAGGCTGGTAACTCTAAACTGGATATTACACTTCCCCAAAGGCTTTGCTGTAAAACAGACAACACCACACACATTATTGAGTTTCCCCTGTTCCCATGCGTGGGTATCCCTGTCACAAGCAGGCAATCTATCTTCTGCCTGACAGCAGAAATTGCCAGAGAGGCTGCAGACGTCCCTTATTACTTTCAAGGTGATCATGAAGTCACTGCCGAAAGACACTGCTGCTGTTCTGCAGCTGAAGAGACAAACTGTTAATGCAGAAACTGCTTGAAAGAAGCTGAGCACTGCTCAAGCCAGAGAGAACACTCGATGGAGAAGCCAGCAGCCTTGTGTCCAGCACAATCTGACTGGGACCTCAGACCATGAGAGCCATGAACTTTCATGGCCTTCTAGAGGAGATGAGCAAAACCAGAAGTCTGATGCTGTGAACTTGGTCAGATTTTCCTTCAGGTGTTTTCTGTAAGAGCTTTTCCAGCTTTTGATCAAGGCTTACACTCAGCACCGATACGGAACAGTGTGGAAGGTAAAGCTTTCAGTTCAAACTAACAGTGTCAGGCTGATATCTCATCTAGAGCCAACAGGGGAATTTTACCGCACTAGGACCTTGAGTCAGAACAGACTCTGCTCTTCAAAGGAACGGTCACCTTTGCTTCGGAGCCCTAGTAAGCTACGCTGAGCCAGTGTTACATTGCTCTCCTCTGACATTGGCAGACATAGGCTTCCAAAAACCTTACTCTATTTCACGTACTTGTTGGGGTACTTGCGGAAGATGTCTCTGATGACAACGATGGCCTCCTGGACCACATAGTTGACCTTGGTCTGGATGAGGTCTAACAGTGTGCTCACGCAGCGCTCTGCAGATTGCTAGAGAGAACAGAACAGCACAATTAAAAGCTGAAGCAATGCTCCTTCCCAGCCCACAGCACATTCTGAGGAATGAGGCATGCGTATGAGGAAAGGCCCAGGGGGAAAAACAAAAGGATGATGGCTACCAACTCAATACAGGTGTCCAGAAAAAAACTACAGGTTGACAAGTGCTTGTGTTTGATAGTGGAGACACTAGCTGACTCCAGCTCCTGCAAAAATTACCAGCTGAAGCAACCGTGCCAGTAGACAGCTGGATCACTGCACAGGAGACCTTAAGAATATTGCCTATGTCACTACTTATATCACACAGTTGAAACAGGGCACCAAATGAGCTCTCTTGGACTTGCCCAAGCTGTGGCAACCACAGCTGGGAGAGTTTTGCTAGGGACTGCTGGACAGTGTCTGGGGAAGCTGAGGGCAGAAGAAAACCATGCCGTCAGCCTTGCTGCAAGAACAGCAGCAAAAAAGCAGCTCACACCAGCAAAAAGCTCAGTATTTTTGAGGTGAAGTCACTAGCAACATCTGAAGATACAACTACAAACAGAAACGCAGCTTTTGCTAACGCAGCTTTCACATTACTCAGTTCAAAATTCCCAGCCACAGGCACTGCAACGTAACAAGGACTGGACACTGGCTCCAGGATCCAGAACTGGAGTCAGAGGCAAATAATTCAGTAAGGTCTATTCCCAAACAGCATGGTGAGGGAGGACGTCGCAGGGGCACCAAACTCCAGCACAGGAGCGTCTCAAATACGGATAGCAATGTGGCCATTAGCAGAGCACATATGAAGCCTCATTACACAGCTGGTGATTAATGTGAGCAGCAGACTGCTCACGACACTGCCAAGGCTGTCACCATCAGAACATTCATAAAGCAGTCAGGATCGAGACAAACATCACAGGACACAAACAATAGCAACGTAGGTGGATTTCTCAATTCAAGTGAGCTAACAGTCCCCTGCTCTCTCAGAGTGCTCGGAGGCTGGGCAGGAGGAAGAAGAACAGAATGAAATCTAATTCACAGGAGTTGTTTTTTTGAGAATGGGCAACAATCTCCAGGACAAGCTCCAAGGCTTGTAGAGCTGGATTTGTGACAAGCAGAGACTAAAACCTCTTGGTGAATTCTTGCCCTTGCGACTCCAGCTGTGGTATCCAGCCTACACGTGTGAACGCTGGAATACTGTGGGGATCAGCCAAGAGATGAGATGCTATAAATCAGAATTGGCTCTCTCTTTGTAAACAGGCCGTAACAGCCATCAGACTCTCCCCTGAAATCCAAATCAGACAGAAAAAAGTCCGACACAACCAGTACTAGAGTAAGGAAAGCTATTGGGTACCATTGTATGACTGGTATCAGATTTTTTTATGATACTTCTCCCTCCTCAGCACGGCTTTACAGGTACCACGTTCACTACAGAGGCACTGAAACAGCAAGCTGGCAATGTCCTGCTCTGACCTCTTCCCCTGCTCGAGAGATTCAAGGCCTGTGACCTGGAAGACTTTTGTTTCATGGAGACTGACCATGGACCTGGCTCTGCACAGCCCAACATGGCTCATGGTGGGAACCTTGCTCACTTGCAAGACAAATGTTGCAGAGCCTGCAATTTCAGCTCTCATCAGCTTGTTAACCTTCACAAGATGTTTTAACAAATGGCCCTGAGAGGCACCTGGGGTCTGTCCTCCGCAAACTCTGTTCTACAGAACCAACAGCATCAGTCGCTGTTCCCAACAAGCAGTCCAAGAGCTGACAAACAGCAATGCTTTAAGAGCTGCAGAATTAAAGGAAAAGCAAATTAAGGTTTATTTTTCTTTTCTTTATAGACACTTCAAAGCATGATTTTTCCAGGAAAAGCACAACATCCACTTTGAAATCTTCAGTATTGATTTTCAGCCCAAGAATCCCTTAGAAACCAAGCAGTCATGTGGGCACGCGCGTAGCAGAGCAGCCCCTCTAACAAAACTTCCCTGTAACAAAGTACAGCTCGGCTCACCCTACCCCTGGTAAACACATTGCTGTTTGACAGGGGACATCCCTGCAGACTGCAGTGCTGCAAACTGAGGAACAGTTTGGAGTGAGGAAGGGCAACCAAACAACATCAAAATTGCTTTGTTTTTCTGCAGAAACCCAATGAAAGCCCACACTGGGCCACACTGATTACTGAAGCAGCACATACCACGCTCAGCCATAAAGCTCAATGGTTTCTAAGAACCAGGCTGCTGACAGAATCTCCTGGAATCGAGACAAATCCCCCTCTAATATGGCTCCTTCTGCTCCTCCTCTGCTCCAAAGGAATGATCTTACTGCATCCACTTCATTTCATTTCCCATAGGAGTGGTGCTTTGTTTCCTTACAATCAAAGCACCAGCGACTTCATTTAGCGCTGTCAATGGAGCAAACCAACACACGGGCCCGATACCTCCACCTCGTGCTGTCAAGTCCAGCTACACCACACAGTTTGCTGTAGACACACTCAAGGTAACTCAGATCCCAGCCAGTCTATCCATGCAAAGTGATGTTGTTCTGACACCCCCCAAACCAATATGACTGCTTAAGCCTGGGAAAAATCCATCAGCCTTGCTATTCAGTATGGGTACTGCTTACATTTTCAAAACGAGCACTACCTCTGCTGTTAGAACCATACACTCCTGCGCAGAAAAGGTAATGCCACACTTGCTCTACAGCGCACGTCACAGCAGATAAATTTATTCACTGTCTTACTCTTCTAGGGGAGACAATTAGACAAAGGGCAGTATCCTTGAAGGCAGAGATGAGGTTCCCGGTGAATACTCATGCATCAGCAGCTCCCGATGGCTGTGCCCTATGTCAAAAAGCAGATTTCCAAGCCTTGGGAACCTGGACACTGATGGCTGTAGGAATTTTCTTCCATGAGTCATAACTTGCAGTGCAAACAAGCTCTAGTAAACACAGATGCAGTGGGGACAGGGATTAACCTGGAGATGAGGACGCTGTCATGAGTGGTTCTGTATTTGCCCTCTTTAAATCTTGCTCATCAGAGGAGCAAACAGATCTCATCTTCAGCAGCAGCGTCTTTCAAGGCGCGTTGCTGAAAATCAAGGTTAACACCAGGTATTGAGACACACAATTACACAGTCAGAGATCACTGCCTGTTTGTTATGATGTAACATTATCGTTGGTCCTTCGCACACTGAATGTGACTGTCATGGTACCAGGGATGGGAAGAAAGAGTATAGGGAATGCAGGCAGGAAAAGGTAAAAACTTCTAAAAACACCTGGATACAGCAAGCAATTCATCACCCTTCATGGTAAACCAGGACAGACACAGGCCAGGTCCTAGTGAGAAAGTCCTGGCTGAGAACTAAAGCGAGGTCCCACCCCTACCACGACAGAAAGGGCTGCCAGCACCTTTTTGCTCCCCAGATGCCCCCTTCCAACTCGAGAGTGTTTTGTATTGTCCAGCACACAACACGGAACAAGTGCTCCCGTCGAACCGAGCTCCTCTGCGCACTCTTCTCCTTCCCCCTTCAAAAAGTCAGGGCACATGTATTAAAGAAGATCCTGATGGACAAGGGGTCACTGCTCCCTTGAAGCCAGCACAGTAAAACACTGCACCAAGGATGATTTGGCTGCCTTGCTCTGCCTGTGAGCTGAGGTCTGAGAGGAGCACACCACCCTCCGCCGGAGCGTACAAGCCCGGCTGGGGCTTTGCCCATGAGCGTGATGCACGCAGGCCACTTGGCTGCCAACATCGGAGTGAAGAAAATGTGTGTAACAAAGGAGATGGCAAAGCCCATTGTTGTTTATGAAGGCAGAGAGCCACAAACCCCCTCAAGTTTCAGGTACTTGCCTCAACCTTGATGGCACAGCGCCCAATGGCTCGGACAGCCTTGCGCACAAAGTCAACATCCACCTCGGTAGCGTATTCCTTGAGCTCTGCCAGGACCTGCAGAGAAAGCACATCCATGTGAGCCCCTGGAGGTCACACAGAGAGGACATCCCACTCCGACAAGTGATGCTACTTGAACACCGGGACACGAGCAGGATGGATTCTTCCACAGCCACACACACTCAAAGCCAACAGAGTCAGGCTCTGTGGTCAGTCTCTATCACAAACCCACTGGCTTGGGTCAGCAGTAAGACTTGGTTCAGGCTGGCCAAGGCCAAAAGATGGCCCAGTCTGGATTATTTTCAAATTTGCCTGAATAAAAGCTAGGGGCAAATACAGCCCTGCAAAACTTAAACATTGCTATTACTTCTCACACTGAGAATGCAGTGAAGTAAGGCTCACATCCATACACACAGATTTTAGGGGTTTTTTTTGTAGTTATTGTTCTGCATTCACTGTCTGCAAAGCTCTGAGCTACAACCATTTTTGATGTCTCCTTTTTTGTGCAGAGATGAACCTCCGGGTCCCAGAAGAGGGCAAGGAGGATATCTGAAGACACTCTGGAACATCTATACAGAGATTAATAATGGTGTGAAGATTTTTTCCCCCTCTCAAGAATAAGATTTACTCCTTTGTCTCAGTTTTTTTGCTCATGAAAATTGAACAAGGGCTTAAACCAGGACCTGCTGGGATCTTACAGACCAGTAACTAAAAGGCTACTTTATCTTAAACAAACCACTTCGCTTAGAAAAAATGATTTTACAAAAAGACCTTATGCAATTCATATCCCCTGAAAATCTCATTTGTTTCAGTTTCTCAAGTCAAAGGTGACATCAGGGATTTCATCTTGATGTCACATGCAGATGGCAAGGGAGAGGTGAACACCACAAAGTGAGACAGTTTTTTGAAAAATCTCTGGTCAATGCCAATTGCTCAGAACGATGACAAGATAAAGAGGCCTTGAAGGGCCAGACTGCAGACAAATAAATCCGCAAGGAGGAGACAAGACATCTGTGTTTTGAAGTTTTATTATTTCCTTGGATGATCTATGCTGCCCAGCGCTTGGCGCACCCTGGTTTAGGAGCTCATGCTCTCCAAATACTGCCTGAGTCCGAGTGCCTCTGATCCAACCAGTCTGCTGCCTTGGTCTGGAATGGGCACAGAGACAGAGCGCCCCAACAAGCCACCCAGGGACGATGCGAGCAGAGCCCTGCGCTCCTCAGGTCTCAGTTCAGGGCCTGTTTCTGATGGAGGCCGAGTTGTTTTTAGGAATGCCTCTTTAGAACCAGGACGAGATTCACAATCCCAGACTCTGCCCTCCAGACACCACTGCCTTTCATCTAAATCACCTGCATTATCCAAACATTACGCATTAAAACTGGGATGGAGCCTACCAAGAGTAAATAGCAACTTCTGAATACATTCTCATGAAAACTGATTTTTAAAATGTTTTCCATGTCCTCAGCGCAAAAGGGGGGTGAATTAACTTGCTCTGTTCAAAAAAACCATCAAAGGCAAGAGAGCTGCTTAAAAACGTCACATTAAATGAAATTGCTTCGTGACAACCAGGACAGGACAATAATAGCACCAATCAGAGGCATTAACCATTCTGCATTAGTGTTAGGTCTTGTGGCTAGGGTGGCACTTGAAAACACTTCCTTTAAGAAAGGAATGTGGATTAAAACTACATCAAATCCAAGGAGAATCTACTCTGTGAAGCAGTCTCTATTTAGCTTTAGTTTTGTGCAATTTCCACTGCAAGAGCAAGTTAAGAAAAATAAAGATTATTTGAGCTCTGAGAAGTGCCTATGCAAGGGTTTAACAATTTAACTAATACACCTGAAATTCACACTTGGGCAACGTCTGGCCTTTCTGAACGCCTCCGTTACAAGTGCATTTCTCTCATGAAACAAGCCTCTCATTCCAACCTCGGCACTCGCAGTGACTCATCTGACAGGAGACACCAGCTCTCCTCCTGGAACTGTAATCTGTAAAACAAGATCTACCTAAAGGTCACAACGCAAGGCAGACCGTGCAGTTAACATCTCCACCACGGAGGAATCTCCAGCACCTGCCATGAAGGAGCAGCACAGAGCAATGTACCAGGGCAGTGGTGCCTAACAGCCAGGACAACACCAGCAGTAGTTGCGTACATCCTCGTGCCAGGACCATGAGAGGTTTTCCATCCCCAGAACACAGGCAGAACACTTCAGAAGCTCCTCAGCTGACCTGGGCAATGTTTGCTTGAGAAGCAAGGCGGATCATAATGTCCAGTTTCTCCAGTTTGACATAGATGGGGTCGTTATACTTCACAAAGAACACCTTGATTTCCTGCTTCAGGATTTCAGGCCTGGAGGGAAAACAATGTTATTGCACTCAAGACCGACAAAACCACTGGGCTCTACCCTAACCAAAGGTATCTTTAGTGTAGAATTCTACCCAAACGTTCACTAAGAAACAGAATGGTGTCATTTTGTGTCCAGGACACACAAACAATCATATGAGAATAACAAGTCTAAGAGAGTTGGAAGGCAGCAGAATTCAAGTCTCTAACCATGCCTGCACCTCCACCTCCTCCACTTGAGCCGCTGAGCCAACCCTGCAGGCACTCAGTGGCTGTCCGTGTTTTCAGTGAACAAACAACGTCCTCATCCCAATGCAAAACCCACCCAATAAACCAATTTTCTGCTTCCCTTGCAAGATGCCAGTGCACAGTAACTGCTCTGAACACAACCACAAAGGGCCATCCAACCTAGCCCACCTTTCCAGCAAGGGATAACAGTATTTAAACATGCACATGGGAGTAAACCAGTGAAAAAACCCACCGGCTGTACATCCGTGTCACCAAGCCTGGTGGTTTCACACAGAAGAGAACAGCGTCAGTGCACTGAGCTTCTGCAGGTCACTATGAACTGCACAGTTCCACCCTCCAATTTGCAATCTGATCTATGGCCTAATGCGAAGGCAATTCTTACTGCTCTTAAAAAGACGGTGAAGAGAGAGGCAGGGAAAGAGACAGCGTATGCTACCGATATCACAAGTTCACTGTAAAGAAAATTAATTCAGGCTACCAGAGTTGTGAGCCCATTTCATCTGTCCCTCAAGGGATCTGAACCTGGATCAAATGAAGTTCTGCGCATCTGGAAATATTTGGGAGGTCTGAGATAACCAGATGCCCTTCAGCAACCCAGGAACAACACTCCCTGAGGCTTTACCTTTTCTGCACAATCAAGTTGATGTTCCTCAGGGCAACATACTGAACTTCGGGCTCTCCAGACAGCAGGGTCACCAGTGGAGGGGCAAGCTTCTTCAGTAGCATGTTGTAATAGTCTGAGTCCTTGGGAAGGAGCTCCAGGAACTTCATCAAGACCTTCACTGCTGACAGTACCACTGCCGAGTTGGCATGAGACAGCCGCGGGGTCACCCGTTCACAAATACTGGACACAGAGGAGAAAGAAAGGGTTCAGAATGTCCGATATTTCAGCTCTTGTCTGAATTTATGAGATGGCACATGGCTGAAACCAGCTTCCTCAGATACTTATTTGGTTTTGCCCACAAAGAGCAGGCAAAGTCCTGCTCCCCTCAACACAGCAGGAAGCAATCCAGAACGACTTTTCTCACAGCTTCAAGTTTCTCTCCTGCCAGTGAGCTCAGGGACCCTCTCAGCTCTCAGCATTACAGTCCCAGCACACGTTCAGTTATCAGTGCTCCCTGCCTTTGCATGGTGGCATTCTCTGTTTCTGTGATCTCATCCGTCACTGACAAACACAACACTAACAAAGCAACTATCAGAACAACTCTTCAGGACCCATACAATCACTTGGAGGTGATGCATGCTTCTGGCTTGCTCGGGGGTGCTGCCACTTCAACCATATGTTTCTTCAAAAATGGGTTTTATCGCTTTGAAGATACAGGGAAAGAGTGACCTAAACACCCTCCTGAGTCTCAGCTTCACCACTTGCCTCAGTGGATCCTGTGATTAGCTGCATCCTGAACAACCCACCCCAAGCAGAAAGGAAGTTTGGGTTCATATCATCTTTCTTACAGCATCTGTCAAATTTCTTCCCACCCCCTCCTGCAAATTGCTAACCCGCAACAATATGATTCCCATCTGTGCCTTAAAGTTTCTTTCCCTGAAAGCTCTGCTTTCAGCCCCCCGGAAGGGAAGCAGCAGGGCTAAGGGAGGAGCAGAGGAGTCTCAAGTCAGAGCAGGGGGCAGCCCTCTGCTGCTGCTGTCCGAGGCACCCGGCGGCCAACCCTGCTCCATCTCCCTGTGCCTGGCTGAGGAGAACACTGGATAAAAACAGGTGCTGTCATTCTGCTGTCTGAAATCAGGCAGGCTCTGAGAGTTAAACTCCACACAAAGGAGTTTAAGCAGTGACTGCCCATCCAGTTTCATGCACGACTCTGAAGAGGAGTTACGGATGAGCAACTAGGACGCGTTCACAGTTGTTCAGACCAGTGGTCCCTTTCTGACAAAGCCAGAATAATACCAGCCTGGCACCCTGGAGATCTCCGCAGGTCTCTAGCACTCATTAAGAGCTGTTTCTGGCACAGAAACAGAACACAAGGGGAAGGAGAGAAAAAAAAAAAATCAGCAAGGCTACTGGCAAGCTTTTTTAAAAAATGGATTATGTGTTGTGTCTCAAAAAGTCACTGAGGAAACCCAACAAATTCAGAAGGCTTGCCCAGGATTTTGCTTGTGCCCCTTTCTCCCCCTCCACATCCCACATCAACTACACAAAATATATCATCTCTGAGAATTCCCCTGTTTTGAGTCATTCAAAGAGCAGGAACAGCCATACCTCTGAGCTTCGCGATCATCCTTGGGGTTGTAGTTGGACAGGCAGTCCAGGATGAAAATCTGGCCCCACTCCGTGCACTCATTTAAAGCTGTCAGCAGCTTGTTGATGTTCTGAGGGTTCAAATCCAGCAGGTTGCTGTTGGGATGCGACTCACTAATTTCCGAGAGGGCAGCCACAGCATTCGCTACCACCTGGGGGAAGAGACAACAGCAGCACTCTTTGCTAGCATGCCAGCAGTGGCTTGGCGGGAATGAACTTGGGCTGAGCAGGGCTTACACATGGGATGTCAGTGTGTGCTCTCAAATGCTCACCAGCAGCCACCACATCACTCAGTCATCCACCATGTCAGTCATTCAAGCCTTTAGGGAGCCAGTGCAACATCAAAAACAACCCACAGAGCCCAAAGCTTGACTGTAATCTTGCTCTTAGCCAAAATTTGAAGAGTCCTTTGGGGAAGAAGTGACAGAACAGCAGCAAAGCAGGAGGTGGGTGTCAACACATGAAAAGCCAGCATGGGTGCAAAGAGCACTTTGCTAGAGAAGCTGCAAGTTGCAAGTATTTTTGTTGAAGATAAACAAAAGTTCAAGTCGCCTCTGGACAGAATGGGGACCTGGGACCAGGATCTCACAAGAGCCTTTACTCTGGAGGGAGCTAGAGATGGCATCAGTGCCCACATGGAACAAGAACATCCCACCTTCCTGCAGGCTCCAGGCTTCCAGCCTGGCTTGCTTCAAGTAGGTATCATCTCCCCCTACTTCCAGGAGATGCTCAGCTGATACAGTCAAGGGCTCAAAATCTCTAATTGCCCTACTTATTCAGGAACTAATTTCCCCTTGGCAGCCCCACAGCACATGGCTTAACGTGATCGGAGAAATAAGAACCATCTCCTGGGTAAGAGACATCAGGTGCCAGGCAGCCTCCAGTTCTGCATCAACACTGCTAGGTCCCCCAGCCTGAAAGCAAACACACAGTTTCCCTAAAATGGACAGTTCCTGCTAATTTTTTAATAACCCGTTTCAATTCCAAGTTGCCTCCACAGTGTCCATTTGCCTGCTTTACCACGTCCCGTTAAAACAAGCACTCCAGCACAGCCTATCACTGGAAATATTCTTCCTACATTTAAGCCGAAATGAGGTGTTTCCTGTTCTGAGCATGGATGAGGGGAGGCACAGAGGAGGTCAGGGTCCAGTCTGACAAGAGCGAGAAGTCCCACACTCAAATTCAGCAGCTGTTGCAGCAGAGGCCATGGGAAGATTTTTGAAACAGAAGAGTTGCAGAATATATAGAGAAAAGCAGAAAATCTGCAGGCAAGCCTTTGATTTATTTAACTAACTAGAAAAGGGTTTTAATCCTGAGTTTGACACCCAAAAGGCATTTTCAGGATATTTTGCAAGGTATAATTGTGCCCAGCCCGACTCGCAGCGCACACCTGCTAAAATGAAGGTTTGTAGCATCATTTTCTATGGGATTAAGGCAAAGAAACATCTTTTCTAAAATCATCTGATTCTTTGGGTGACTAAAGATGCGTTGATGTGGCACAACGAAAATAAGAACAGCAGGACCAGAAAATGCTCTGCATTGTTCCCATTGCTGCTCATCATCAAACCAACGTATTCCAAAGTCATCGCACAAGCACAGTAATGTTGACTGTTCTGCATTTCACACCTAGAGGTCAGAGATAGGATTTTGATCCAAGATTTTATGAATTTCATTAGTTGAATGAGCCTTCTGTCACCAAAATCATCAGCAATCAGAACTGCTGTCTTCTTGTACTGATTTAATCAGTATCCTATTAAGATACATTGCTTATTCTTCCCATTATTTAATTTGCCTGATTACCGAATGGTTAATGTGAAACAGCTTTAAACTGAAATAAAAGACAGTTTTAATTTCATTACATTTTGGAAAATTACAAGTGAAGAAAAAACCTAAGAGCAATTGAGGAGTTCCAAACCATTACGAAAAAGCACTTATAAAATGAAACAAGGACTTGGAAAGAAATTTGGAGCAATTAAATAATGGCAGAGCCAAAGCACGGCAGAAAGGTGCCTGTCAGTTGTCCTACGGAACAGGGCTGAGCTTTGGCAAAGGCACAGGCTCTGCCTCAGCAGCAGCAACCAGGCCACGTGGATCCAAAGCCCTGGGGCAGGTACAAGCCACAGCAGCTGTGCTGAAGCATCTTTCCTCACAGAGCGAGTGAAGCCTGTTACCGACTCTGCCGCGGGCCGGGACGTGCAGAAACACTGCGACCACGGGCTGCCTGGTCCACAGCTGCTGCAGCCCAGGGACCTGGCTGGCAACAGGTCTGGCTTTTAGGATCTTTGCGCTCCTTTCAGGAATAGTGTGGCAGTGTGAACGCACGCATCCAAAGCAAAGCTGAGGACGAGGCACCACATGGCAACCCACCAGGCGTTCAATTTCCATTGAAGCGTCCCTGACAGCGCTAGGGGGCAAGATGCACTTATGAGTACGGGCTGCGGTCCCTCGGGTGCTACAAAACAGGACTGGAAGGGGCTGTGAAGCATTTGGAGGCAGCTCAGTTCTGCCAGGCAGGCTGGGAGACACGATCTCACTGTCCACCATTGCAGCTGATCCTCACTGGCTCCCTCAGCAGAACAGCGCTGCCATCAGCTGGGAGACAGGACACAAACAAAGCCAGAGGGGACAAGGGAATGGAAGGGGAATATCTTCAAACTTTAAGCAACTTTTATTAAAAAAACGTACTTGCTGGTGATTGGTACTGAACATATCGATGTGTTATGGCATGCAAACAAAAATAATTAGCATCTTCAAGGCTTTTTGCACAGCCGCAGCACAGCTGAAATGAAAACAGATTTCAGGAACCAGTCCAACATAAACACTGGCTCAAGTACGCATGCTCACCTCGCCATCGGCTTTGTTACGAGACAGGAACACAGAGCAACACAAGCTGGCTCGGCATGGTCTCATTCCAGTACACAGACTCCTACTTTGCTCACAGCTCTCACTAAGTGACAGCTCAGGCAACATGTAAACGACTGAAGTGGTGTCCACAATTCAGGATACTCACAGTTATCATTCAGGGATGGAAAACAGTCCATTAAGAATCGGTCAACACCCATTCAAGTATCACATGCTGGAGAACATACTAAAAGCAGAGCTAAGTTTTACAAGAAGGTAATAGGACAAAGCCCTCCATGGACCTGGAGAAGTTTCACCATCACAAGCTTCTTTAGCAAAGTCTTCTCTGCCTTTCAAAACATGCAACGAGTTTGTTTTAATGAGAAACCAGCCAGGAGCTGGATAACTCATTTCACAGATTGGAAGGAGGAGACTAAAAGGACAAGAAACGAACATGTGTACAGACTTGAGCTCTCAAAAATAGTGAAAAAAAACCTGGGGTCAACCCACTGGCCAAAGACACATAAGCCCAAACAATTATTGCCCAGGGACAGCTTTCAAAAGCCTAAACTTATAGGTCAGCTCCACGGCAAAATGCTTCATTTGGCTGACGATTAAGAATGCTGTCTTTACACTAAGAGTCACCAAGCAATGAAAATCAGCCTAAAAACCACCTAGAGAGTGGGAACGCAGAGCAGATGGGAGATTTAATAATAGCAATAATAGGCTCCTGGCTTGCTGGTTCAAATCAGTTCACCCTGGATACACTTCAGCATTATTCCAAATCAGTCAAAGCAGCGTCCTGTTAGGGTACGGCTGAGTCAAATGACAATAAACTTGGGTTTTGGTTGGAATTTCCCAACAAATCTAGACTCTTGGAGATGTGTCATTGGGACGGGGATAAGTAAATCTCACAGGCACTTGTTAAAAAAAATAAACCCTGCACTTAAAACTACATTACAGATTTAACAAGAGCCCAACATTTTTACACCCACCTACAGACAAACACCCTCTTGTAGCCAGAGAGACCAGATCCAGCCCTCACGGAGAGCTGCTGAAATAGGAACACTGATTTGCCAGTTATTCCTTCTGGCAGCTCAAACTTTTAGCTCAGAGCAAATTGTATAAAAGGCATCAACAAGGAGGAAAGGGAGTGGATGAAAACCTGAGTGTCTACCCATGAGCCCACATGGAAAAGCTCTGCAGGGGTGGGGGACAGGAGGGACGCTCGGCAGATCTAGGACACCTATCGGATAGTTTTGCTGGCATCCCAGGCTAACTAGAAATTAAACCAAGTGCGTAATGGAGTTAATGAAATACAAAGTTCTGCTGCTTAAACCAGGAACCTCTGGCTCATCATCCCATTAAAGTGAGGAGAAAAGGAGGAAAAATTGAAAGGCTCTGAGAAGATGCTGAGGAAAGGCAGCCCCTCCCACAGAGCTCCAACTCCTGAGAGAGCCAGGCGCCATGTGATATTTTTGAGAGCAGAAAGGTGCTGACATTTCCAAAGAGCGCGTCGAGCTTGCATGGTACCTCCACATCCCTAAGCATGGACTCCCAGATGGGACATCAGGGGCATCCTCATGGCTGAGTGTTTCACAGCACCACTTGTTTCCATGGCTACATAGCTTATGTGCCTGAAAGGTCTGTGACACATACCAACACGGACGAGAACAGGACTCCTGCTCCTGCTGATGTTAGCTATATCTTTCATCTACAAGCCCCTCTCACTTTGCTTCCCTAGAAATGGTCTAGGAACTACTAAAATGGCCTAAGCAGGTAAGGCGGAGAGCCCCTGTACAAACCTCTCGCACTGTTAATGCATGAAATGTGTATGGCTTTGAATCAAAACCCTGGGAGACTAACACATCATCAGCCTGTGAACAGTCCTGGAAAGCACCAGCTCACCTGTGCAGCCTTAACTGTGACAGATTCCCAGGGCTCTGGGCAAGCCATTCATCTTCTGCCAATTCTATGGCAGGAGGTTGGACTTTAGTGCCTAAAAAGTTTGAACCACATGGCTGGATACGTGGCCAGGAACTGATCACGTCCCGAAAACTGCCTGGGGAAGACCTCCTGCTGGCTTCGTGCAAGTGGGATGAATTTTCCCGGAGGTGGCAATGAAGGAAAGTCCAAGCGTTACCCTTCCCGCGGCAGGCTGGCCAGCAGCTGGCTGTCACACCTTGCCACTCCTCCCATGCACCGCAAAAAAATCCCCACCATGACAGCAACAACACTGCTCCTGCTCTCCAGTCCTTGCAAAATTAGATGTGTTATTGGTTCAGCACTGAAAACCATCCCTGCCCAGTGCTGAACCTCCGGAGTGGGTGGGCAAGAAGCTGTTAGGGATGGCCCCAACACATAGGGTTTCTCTTCAGTCCAGCTGCCCCAGTTAAGGAAACGGAGCCCTGCAGGAAGGCAGTGAGGGTCTGCCACCCTCTATGCTTCCTCCAGAGAGCACTGCGATCTGATCCCAGCCTAGATCAGGCACCTGGTACCAGGAAGGAGTCTTTTCAGGTGTTTTTGTAGGGCCTTTGCAGTTTTCCTTGTGGAGGTTCTCACTGGCACCATCCAGTGGCAGACAAGGCTGACTCTGACCCAAGCGCCTACTGAGAAGAAAGGCACACACAAAGCATCCACAAAATCCTTACGCAGCCCTTTCTGGGGCCGCAGAGTTACAGACCAGCACAGCCACAGTGCTTTCTGATAAACAGTGCTTGTCAACAGCTCGACGGAAAATGGAACATCCAGACATATCAACAAAACTCTCCGGCTCCCTGACTGATACAAAAGATCCTGGAGTGATCCATTCCGTAAGACTAACACTTTGCAAATTAGACACGTACTGGTAGCAGTAATTGGAAGGAGATGGGTCTCTGATAGATGGATTTGTCAATTAAGCTTTATAAATGAGGGCCCTGGGAGGAAAGACTGCAGAGTCATGAAAATTCAGGTATTACCATATACACTCTGCCGAAGCGTCAGCATTCAAAGCACAGGGAAAAGAACAGCCTCTACACAAAGTGCTCAGGACCAGCACCCCTCATTCACTAGCCTTCTATAAACAAACAAACAGCAAATCAGGTCTCACATACAGGCTGGAAATCTCAGACCTGTTTTGGACGACCACCTGAAGCAGGTAGCTGCTCAGTACAGCAGGGTTCCATCTTCCTCTGGAGGAGGAGCTGCAACAGCTCAGCCCTAAGCCTGAACTGGTTTCCACAGGCAGAGTGAGCAAGGTCAGAGAGGATGGTGCAAAATGTGACCTGTTACTGGAGAGCACAGGAGTGCTCTGTCTACACAGCCCACAGAAACACAGGAGCACAACAGCCACACCCGTGAAAGTTTGATTAAGTGCATCATAGCGGCAAAGCAAAATATGAGGAAGAAGAAATGCTACAAGAGGGAATTAAAAGCCAAACAGCACTCAAAGAAGAACCCAGAGAAGGTGATGTCAACCTAATTTAAGCAATGTGGATAACAGGTAGATTGACAAGAAAATTATTTCATGGGTTAAGAGTTACAGAAGGCTGAGGACTGAAAATATTTGGAGAGGAATGTTGCTCAATTCAAATATTAAAAGATCAGCAAGTCTTAACATGGGTTTCTTCTTATGTTTTTCTGCTAATATTTACATTCCTGCAGAGAACCAAGAAATGCAGCGACAAATGCCAGGAGGGAACTGGTTACAAAATAAGGTGTCTAATGAACAACAGCCTTGGGTCAGCTTGAAACTTCTGCCACCTCGTGGGCTTGCTCTTTGTCGCCAGGCTCAGCACTCGCAACACTCTACACAAGCAGCCCTTGGGTCTGATTCACAAACGTCAGAAAAAAGACAGTATCAGGAAAAAGGGGGAAAAAAATCTGTCCAATATTTTCGAATGGCTCTGGCTCCCAGGAGGCATGGAGCAGCCCCCTGCTCTCACACTTCTCCGCTGCTGCGTGTGGACGGTGCTCTGCAGTCACCTGCTATCCTGTGTGCGAGCAGGAGTGCACAACAGTCCTGGGACACCACGCTGAAACTGTGCTTTGTTGGAACATCACAGGATGAGAGGCTTCCTGAGTTGCACTGCAGCAAAGTTACCAGCAAGAAGAGCCCTGAGGACTGAGTCCAGCAGCAGCAAAGTGACAGCCCAGCACCAGCTTTGTGTTCACCCAGACCTGGCTCTGCAGAGCCTCACGCAAGGAATGGCAAGGGTTTGCCTTAAGACAGCTCAGGGAAGAAGTGAGGGCTCCCTCTTTGGAGGGAAGCACTGCAGCAGGATCCCAAGTGACAAAAGACAGCCACAAGCACGTTAGGCCCATCTGTAAAACGAGATTAAAAGACTCCATCCACAATCAGACTTCTGCAGCAAAAGCGCCTAGGAGCCATACTGTGCCCCTGCATTTGTTACTGGCCCGTCACCTGCGCAGGGTAAGACATCTCTAATAACTCAACTGAAAAGCAGTGTAAGCCACCACCCATCCAGTAAGTTGCTATGTATATCCCTATCAATATACATGCAATTAGAAGTTATTGATTCATGCAGGAGAAACTGCAAAGCTTTCAGAAGCAGCCAGTGCACCACCAGCCTCAGAAGTCAGTCCTTCAGTCACAGCTACAGCCAGCGCATCTGGAAGGGTGCAACCTACACCCACCAAAGATCACTGCTCTGCTGCAGGTGAACGACGGCCGGATCCTGCCAACACCAAAGCCCAGATAAAGGCAGAAAGCACCTTGGCTGGACACCTGCAGCACCTCGGCCAGACTTCAGAGCAGCACCCTGCACATCCCCAATCTCTGTTCACATGGTTTTATGATAACAAACCACTAGTCCAAAAGCTATGAAAAAATCCCAAACCAAAACACCTCTGACAAAGTCACCTCCAACTTAAGACATCCTTATGATGAGGGTTATTCCAGGCAACAGAAACATGCACTCTGATCTCTGCACAATTACAAGGCAATTAGCAAGCCACAGATGGAGTCGTTACCCAGCACCCAGCTAGAGTGCTCAGTGCTTGCTCATGTGCTAGAGGCAGCTAATTACAAAACCACAATAAAATGCTTCTTGAAGACTATTTTTCAACCAGAGTATTTTAGCTCCTGCTCAAACCCCTCATTTCTCAGCAGAAAGAACAAAATTCTGCCTCATTAAGTGTCTAACATTGCCTATTTCCACAAGTCATCAAAACATTTATCATATAAACACAAGTGAGTGTAGATCAGAGGATGCAGTGAGATGCACCCTTTACAGAGGAAGAGTCATAAGGACAGATCCATCTGTTCCATTCTCTTCAGTAATCTCTCTTTTGTTGGCAATAATGATACTTACATCTGACTTAAAAAGAGCTTCCAGGCAGGACTGCGTTCCACCTGATCACAAATACCTTAATAAATACCAAACTGCACACAAATATAACTTATCTGCTAAACAACTCCTGGCTATCAGGAACCCCCACTGATTCCACATGGAGAAAGCAGCAATGAACTGGGTGATTTGACTCGGAAGATGAGCCTTAATTAGGGTGGATCACTCCTGCACTTTTGAGGGAACCACTGTGCTACAAAGGCAGGAATTTCTAAGGGAATCAAAGCAATAAACTTACAGACATTCCTTCTAGTTATCTACTAAAAATTGTATCCAGATTAAATATTGTATTAAGTTCACAGCTATAAGAGGCCCAAACCTAGTGATTTCCAACCTAGTGATTCTATGATTCTAAACCTGATGAAATCTCTCCCCATGCACCCTTAAAAAGCAAGAATACAACAGTAAAACCTGGGAAGCCAGTACACTGAACCCCAGCCATGTGATCCTCTCAGAGCCTGCAGATCTGAACACACACTGCAGGCCTCTCCTCTCCATCTCTATCCCTCCTCCAAATCGCGTTCTCCTGCTGCGAATCCTCAGCTTCAGGAAGAGCAGGTGAGCACGACACGAGGCAGGCACTGTGATGCTGCACAGCTTCAGCAGCAGCAGAGCTGCAATCAACTGCAGCAGCTGCAAAGGCTTCGCTGTCCCAGCCCATCCTCATTCCCACCAAGGAGTTCATTAGTTGCACTGATGTTTTATTAAGAATCCCTGTGCCACTTGCGGTGGTTTATTTAGCAAATGGAGCATACCCTGCCCTTTGGATTTTCTTCCCTTCTCTCTATTCAAGTCAGTATTAAGTTAATGTACTTTTGAAATAGATATTGGTGCTCTCATAACAGCCAATGGCTCATTTGCCAAAACAATTAGTTCCACAGAGATCAGCAAGCAGAAAGGGCAAGAAAAACCTTATTAATTTATCCTGAAGTACTCTTTTCAGCCTGAGCTCAACTCATATCAACGTGGCTGTAATCAAAGAAAATTAAAGAGCTGAAACCAAGGTGAGGAGAAAAGTCAGTTGTATCTCTGTCCACAGCACACTCCACTGCTGCCTGCAAGCTAGGGAAGGCCAGGGGCCAGTAGTCAAGTGGAACTGAAGCAGCCCAGTAGAGTACTTTCATAGACCATAAGGCACACCCTCAGGATTAAATTAAAAGGGCAAGTGTTTCCCTGTATACCTCAGAATTGCCTAGGCTTGACTGCTTCAAGCAGTCATCAATATTCACACCAAAACCTGGCATAAAAATAAATAAATCAGGCAGGCATACAAAAAAAAAAAAGCAGTTTATAAAAGAGTTGGATATGAGAGGTAACAGGCGCCTCTGACACGCAGCACCGCTCACAGACCCACGCCTGTGAAAGCCAGACACCTTTATTGTCTTTAGAAAGGCATAAGAAAAGCCATCAGTCACTTTCATTCTCCTACTAAAGGGACTGGAACCTTACCTCCTGCACTTGACTCCTCCAGACCCGCCCAAGGACAGCTATAACAGCAATTTGCTTTATGTGGTTTGATTCACACACCATAGAAAGAGCTGCCCTAATAACATGAAATGATGCCATTAAGCAGGGTTAAATCAGATCTGTGCTCTGAAAGAGCTGAAAACGTAGCAGTCACATACTTAAATTGAGAGTAAAACCGAGATGCAGAAGCTTTCTTCCCTGTTGGGAGCTACAACAATACTGGTTTGGTCACTGCATTCCAGCAGATCACAGCGAAGAAAACACTGAATGAAAGGAATACACTGGGCACTTCGATCCATTGCCCACCTTCTTTTAGTTACAAAAGTGTAAGATCCTGGCATGGAAGAGCACCCTTTGTCAACAGTGATTAAATAATGACTTAGTAATAATTTACTCCTGTGAAGTTCTTGGTCTTGATTTTCACCTCTGCTCTGATGACTCATTTAACTTTATTAAAAACATAAGCATTGATTTTCTCCACTCATTACAGGCCAGAGAATTTCTCTGCATTAGCGAATGAATTAATCCAGCCTCTTACTCCAGGAAGAGCCCAAGCCTGCAGGAAGGCAACAGCTACGATCTGTCACCAAGGCAGCAGCACCAAGTATGTCTTACTCTCCTGACTCATCTGATCAGGAAGTTAAGCTGCTGCAGCACTCCAGACAGGAAAAAGCTGAAATGGAGCTAAGAGCTGACAGCAGCCCCCGTTTTCTAAAGCAACAAGTGTTCTTTAACCAACGCATTCATCGAGGTGCATTAGCTGCAATTAAAAAGCCTTCAAGTTCCTGATTATGTGCCCATTACAAACCCAAGCAATGTGCTACAGGGACGTATACGTTACCATGGGATTGGAGTCTGCAATCAGGTCACGCAGAGAATCCAGAAATCCTTGGTCCTCTACCATCTGGGCATTGATGTCGTGCAGCTTCGCCACACAGACAGCTGCGGTCTTCCGCACATAAGGGTCTTCATCCTTCAGACACTTGCGAAGAGGCTCACACAAATACTCTGTGATCTTGTCCACCCGGATGCATCCCATCGTACGGACGGCCAGAGCACGGATGAGAGGGTTTGGGTCCTCACAGTCCTGCAAGGGGACGGGATATACAGTAAGCAAATCTGTACCACTAGCCACCCATATCTTCTCTGCAGCCAGAATCAGGAAAGGCTGGACTATTAACAATATAAAATCTCTTATCCAATACCAGAGGCTGGTCATTAATGATGATCACTAAAACAACAGAAGTAGCTCTTCCTGGAGCAAGCTCTTTCATAACCACTTAATGCAGCACATAAATCATCTCCTCCGCAATAACCAGCAGCAAGACAGAGGACCTGGATCTGTTGGATTCAACACGCCAACTCCTTATCTTCTGCTTCTACACAAGCACCCCCAGCCCAGAGACTCAAGTACACAAGCAGAGATAAACAGCAGCTCACAAAGGGTGATGGACAAAGGAGATTGTGGTGACAGCCCCTGTGCTGATGAGCGATGGGAATCAGTTACCTTCACAAAGCTGTTGACAGCCATAATGGCCATATCTGGCTGGCTTTTGGCGTAGTTCATCAGGTACAGGTAGACCAGCTTCTTCAGCTCCAAGTTGTCAGTCTGCATGCAGTTCACAACATCAGGAAAGAGTGAGCTGGACAGATAACAGTAGGCAAAAATAGAGAAGCAGCAGTGAGACTGTATGGCATGCAAAGGGGATTCTAAAAGTGTTTTAATTGGAGAGTTCACCAAACAAGGAAACTCAACCATGCCAGGCTGGACATGAACCAACAAGAAAAAAAAAAGTTGCTTAAACATGTTTTGGTAACGCAGGACATCTACAAAGAACCTATCAAACTTCAGACCAGTAAAGTCTAGAGTGATTCGGAGCTTAAACTGACAAGATGGATTTCATTCCAATACCAAGCAGCAATCTGTGAACAGCACTGCAGAACCTGCACAGGACACCTGCAGTTCCCTGTAGGGACCTGACTGAGAAGGGCAAGTGCTGTTAACCAAAAAGATTATTCTTTGCTTCCTTCCAGTTTATCTGTTCTTTCATTCTATAACGAAGTCATGATGCTAGATTTGCAACCTTATATTAATTTCTGTGACAACGGAACACACTTGCTGTGAATCCAGGATTACGACTTATGGTAACTCCAGAAACAGAAGCTGGAAGGGAGAG
This sequence comes from Neomorphus geoffroyi, assembly GCA_033558235.1. NCBI lineage: Eukaryota > Metazoa > Chordata > Aves > Cuculiformes > Neomorphidae > Neomorphus > Neomorphus geoffroyi. The sequence goes on from JAUMJM010000018.1 coordinate 12,116,110, forward strand.
CACATTCCCTTAAACAAGTTTTCTGGGTGTCTCAAAAAACGCCAGAAAAACTGAGACAGTGTTGCAGAAGGTAAATGTCTGTATCCTTTACTTGCTGTAAGGCAAATGTTCAATTTAAAAATCACTCTTTTTAAAGTGAAGTTTAAATTTATACTATGACAAGTAAGGCTATGAAAAACCCCTTGGATTTATCTTTCTAACACTAAAACACAGGCTGGCAAGCAGTGAGAAAATCCCATCTAAATTGACACATAAAACGGTTGAACTCTGAATGGGTTTTTAAATAAAAAGGGCTAACAGGCACTTAGCTAAACCAGCACTGAAAATGGCTGTTTCATTCACTTTCAGTAACGGGAAGGAGGCTGAGAAACCTGTGACTCAGGCATCACGCAGGGCAACAGCCAGGCTCATCAGCCAACCTCAGCACTGCTCCATGGGGATGTGTGCCACTGTACCCGGCTGAGTCCCAGGAGAACCAGTGCTGTTACAGGGGCCACAGAAGTTGCTTTTACCTGACATCCTTCCCCACAGTCATGGCAGCAATAACCTTCTTCACAGCTTCTTTCCTCTTCTCTTTCTTTTCATTATTGAGTTCAGCCTTCAGTTCAAAAATCTCTCCTGGCGAAAGACAAAACAGATTGAGTCCCTCGGGAGAGGAAAAGGGTCTTGCTTAAGGGATAGCTCAAGAGTGACTTTTCACTTCCCTGGCCTGTTGTTCCCATAAAACCAGTACAGCAGCACATGGGAGCTGTGAGACCTTACAGAGCACATGGTTCACCAAGAAGCAGAACTGGAGAAGACGAGCTATTACTTGCTAAGGGGACAGCAGCTAACCAGAACCACGCCGCATGCTGCAGCTCTCACACTCCCAGAACATTGCACCATATCCCTGCAGCGTCTGTTTCTCAGAGGCGACTATTACACAACCAGGATAGAAAGACATCCGGAGACACCAGAGTAGTGCCAGGAATTATGCCCAGACTTTTTAACTTTTGCTCATCACCGCCTGCTTCCTGCAAGTGCAGAGAGGAAAAAGCAGACTGCAGCCAAAGTGCCACGATGCACCAGAGCAGAAACAGGAAAGCACAAATCTAGTCCAGTGTAATAAACTCCTTCCAAGCTATAAAACGACAGATCTACTACTGACAAAAGCAGCAAGTAACAGTCTTCCATTCTTCACTGCTGCAGCTTGTCCCAAGACAAGGCAATCATCACATCCACGGTGAAGCCAAGGGAAAGTCAGACAGAGCACCTCAGTCAGCTCTGAGGAAACAGCAGCAGGAACCCCCACCATCTTTGCAACAGGCTGAGGTAGAGGGATACACCTATACCGTAAATATTAAAAATCTGTCAGCCAACTTAGTCGTGTGATGCCCAGTGGAACAACCATCCTTAGTTTCAAACTTGTAAGCCCACAACTAAAACTTTGTCTTGGACCAGATCTGCACTCAAGTCCTAATGTTTTGTTCTCTGATCGTCGAAAAAGCAGCAGTTTGGGTCATTTTGTGCATCGGTTTTGTCTTCTGTCACCATGTGACCTACTTTTGGAATTTCTCCCTGGATGATTAAGATGAGAAACAGGGGCAGAGCTAACAGAGAAGCACAAGTTCGTCTGCACGCAGTTAAAAAAGCTATGTAAAAATAGCCACCCGCTACCTCCAATCCTCTGCACCAGCTCAACACTCACCTTTTTTATTGGTCGTGAAGTATTTGGAGTCCGTCATGGTTCCAGTTCCTTAAAACACCTGAGAATAATCATAAAAAAAAAAAGAAAAAGCATTCAAGCAGTGTTGGGAGGTGGAAACAGGCAGTTTGCAAGGCAGGAACCCAGAGAAGGGATGGTTGGTGAGTGCACAATGTACGTCCACAGGCACAAGTTTCACAGGCTCCATTCTGCACCCACTGATATAAGGCAGCAAAGCCAGGGCTTTAAAGGGCTCAGATGAACAATGTGGGTAAAAACAAAACAGCCCGAGGCGGCCAGACTGGGAAAGCAGACTGCTCAGCCCAGCTTTTGGAACTCTCGTAAGGAGATAAACAGTATCTGATAAACAGTATCTGATAAACAGTAGATCTTGACATGTTCTGCAGCTGTCTCTCCCCTAGGTGCACAATTTTTTTTTCCAAAAGGGCACTGCACATTTAACATCTCGACTGGAAGCAGAAGTCCACGTTTCAGACAAAGGGAACTGTCAACTCCCCCTCACACAGCATCTCCATGGAAGGAAAAATCCACCCTACTTGCAATACCCAGCCCAGGCCTCTTCTTTTGTTCCCAGGCTATGCAGAGCAGGTTCTGTTGAAAAGAAAAGCCATTACTTTTCAGTTCTCTCAGGTCTGAAATTGAAATCTTTCTCTGCCAAGTTCCAACACCCCACCTCTGGCACACACAGGCTTCTTATTTCAGTGCCACACTGCATTTTTATGGACAGACCAAACAACGCTGCTGGGCCAGCAAGTGCTTAGCGGAGCTGAGAAAACCCTCTCACCAGCACTCTTCTTACTCGGCAGAACTGAATTATTAATACCTTAGAAAACAGGGATTGCCCAAACACAAGTGGATCTCCATCACTTTATTCTTACAGTTGCCAGCTCTGTGAAAATCATGACTCAAAACAATTTTCAAGCACTGGCTGGGAAACAAGCATGAGAGTGGGCAAGTTTACTGGTTTTGTTAAACAACCCAACATCAATACTAAGAACCCATGACCCTGAAACCATCCCAAGAATGGGATGGTTCCTACCTCCTTTTTCTACATTTTTGCCCAGCTTCCCTTCTCTCGTACAAACTTCCACGACTTTAAGTGCTGCTGGGAAAGCACCAAGCAATCTGTTCCCTAAACACTGCCCATTTTGCCTCTAAACCTCGCAGGTCCTGCTGGCTCAGCAAGAGAAACAGAAGCTCGGCTTTGAACTCCAAGACACTGCCCAGTAGTGCAGCGAGCGCAACCAGCCTGCTGGTTCTTAACACTTTCCTTCCTCATTCCTTAACCAATCCTACCACCACTCTTTTTTCCCCCATCCACCTTGATCAGTTTAATACTCCACCAGTTGGATTCCCAGCAGGAGCAGCTGAGGGGTAATGTCACAACTTGGACCCCTTTCATTGTGCCCTTTAGCACAGCAAGGCAGCACACCCGTAGCCCTGTCCAACTGCCATGCACCCAGACGAGCACAACCTATGGCTCAGTCCTGTGCCCTGAAGCTCCTGCCTGCCCTGTGCCCACACGGTTGCCGCCTCATCCCAACAAGGCAGTGTTACCAGCTTTGGTTTGATTTCTCTCTTTTTCCCTTCCAGTTCTGGAAGTTCTCTTCCCTACAGAAGATGTTTTGCCCTCCCTCCAAAACAGCAGCTGGGCTGGGAAAGCCACAGGAGCCACATTACTGCAATCCTTCCAGCAAAAAAAAATAATCACAGCATCCTCAAAGAAGCAGCTGCTGTGAGTCCTGTTCTACCATGGAAAACACAGCCCATGTTCAGCTCCCACAGCATCATTGAAACAGTCCTTCACATTGCAGCCCAGCTTAAAAGAGGACTTAAACCTTTTCCTCCACGAGAGCTGCTAGCAAGGTGCCACGCAAAAGGCACTGGCCACAGCCCCGCTGTTATCATTAGGCGTGGGTTTGTCAAGCGGCACAAAGGAAGAACCCTTGCTCGGTTTCAGAGATGACCTTTAAACCCCAAAGCATGACCTCTCATTGCTTTTCTAACTTTGATTGTGTACTTGGGGATGTGAAGAACCGTAGAAAGGCTCATTGCTCAGACGAGACTGAGCACGGTACATCCTTACAACTTGCTTCAACAGTTGCAAACGAGATCCTACCCAGGACAACAAGCACACTGACGTGTTCCAAGGGCACCCCAGGAGGAAGCCCTTTTCCTCACGAGCACACACATTTTTGTCTTGTGTACATCACAGTGCGCTTCGCACATTGTTCAGAAGCAGCTCGCTGCTGGTCTGAGCGTTATCTCAGCCACCACGCAAACACAGCATGGCTCGCAGCAAGGCCCAGATGAAGCCAAAACAGCCCAGATATACAAATAGCAATGTTTTAAATAACTCCAGAAAATGCCAGCTTCTCGAACACAAGTCTAAACTGAAGAGAGTCAGGATAAATCACAGCAGCATCACAAACACCTCTGTATTTTGAGAACAAAACCTGTGCCAGCTCGCCCCCTCCTCATTGTCGCCATGTGCCCAGCACTTGCTACAGTGGAAACAGGTAAGAGGTGTCCATGCTCCTGTTTCAACCCCAGCAAACCAGCCACAAAACAGAAGAGTTTCTCCAGAAGCCCTGGCAAAGCTGAGTGCCCTAAGCATTGGTTTGACATTTAAGTGTAAGCTGGACCAAAACCATGATTAAATTAAAAGACTAAGCAACCACCATAACCAGAACGATAAGCCTCCTCAGGCCAAAAGCACACAGAGAGTCGGGTGCCATGTGTGACCAGCGCCTGCTGTGCCCCACACACTCCGGTGACAGCCTGCCCAGCTCCCTGCCACCCATTTCCCGTCGGGGTTAATAGGAAGGTGCAGGTCTGTGGCCTCAGTGCTGATCCATGCTCCCCAGCACTCAAACTATCCAGCGTTGCACCCCTAAATCTCTGGCATGATCTTGGTTTAACCTGGCTCCCATTGCTGCCATCATCTCTCTTCTGCACCCACACCACCTGCAACGCCTCTCGAGCAGCCACACAACAGCCCAGACACGTCCTGGGGCTGCCATGGCACCAGGAGACCCAACAGAGCACCTGGACACAGATGGCAAAGGGCAAGCAGCGCCTCGGCTCCAGGATCCCATGGCGCTAACGGCACAGCCAGTAGCAGGGAACTGGTTTCCATCCTGAGGGGCAAACGCCCCTCTGGTGCCCCCACCCCATCCACCAGCGCCCTCTGCCCCCCACTGCCTCCACACCCCTTGGATGCCCCCTGACACCCCCCAGCCCACAGTACCCACAGCCCTCCTCGCCCTGGGTACCCTGGCCCCTCCCACCTCCCACCACTATAGCAATCCCAGCTCTCCTCCCCAGTGCTCCCAGCTCCAGCCACCCAAGCTCAGGGCCCCCAGAGCTCCAGCCCTCATCCCTGCCCAGTCTCACCAGTATCCCACAGCTTGCTCTACTCTGCTCATGTCCTTTCCCTGGCCCTGTCACCCCCGCATCCCTGCCCACTGCCTCCTCCCAGAGACCAGGGCTCACCCCCACCCCGGTCCAGCACCAGCTTCCAGTGCCCCTCCCAGTCCCTCTGCACCCACCTGCCCAGTCCTCCCAGTGACCTGTAGCCCCTAACAATACCTCACCAGTGGCCCTCTCCACTCCACCCCAGTATCCCACCAGCACTCCTCACTCCCTCCCAGTGCCCCAACAGTGCCCCTCCCCACCCTATCCCAGTCCCCCTTCCCAGTACCTCACCAGTGACCCATCCCCCCCATTGCAGTACACTTCCCAGTAACCTACAGTGCCCCTCAACCTCCTCCCATTCCCCCTTCCAGTGCTTCCAGCCCATTCCAGTGACCCTGAAGCCCCTGCCAATACCTGCCCTCCCACTCTCCCCACACTGTCCCAGTCCCCCCTTCCCAGTGTCCCCCCCTCTATTCTTGCCCATCCCATCCCAGTACCTCCCCGCACCCCACCAGTGCCTTCCACCTCCTCCCAGTCTCGCCCTCCCAGTGCCCCTACCCTATCCCGGCCCGCCCTCCCAGCGCCCCCCAGCCCCGGCCCTACTCACGCCGCCGGGTCGCTCGCACAGCTCCGGGGGCGGAAGCGGAAGCGAGCCGGAAGCGGCGCGGGGGGCGGGAGGGCTCGCGAGAATCACCACCCCCCCCGCAGAGCAGCCGCGCCCCTGCTACCACAGAGCGCAGCAGAGGGACAGAGCGCCGCCCGCGCCGCACTTCCGGTGGGCGGTGCTGGGGCGCCCTCTGTGGCGCGGCGGGGACCATGGCGGAGCGGGGCGCGCACCTCACGGCGGCCCCGGCGCTCGGCAGCCGCCCCTCCGCCTTCGAGGCCGCGGCCCAGGACAGCCTGGCAGCCGCGCTGCGGCCCGCGCTGCGCCACCTGCTCCGGGTGCGGCCTCCCCTGCGGGCCCTGCCGGGGCGAGCGGGAATTCAGCTGAGGGGGGCTGGAGGGGGGTTGTGAGGGGCTGCACTGGGGCTGGGGGTGGAATTAAGCAGAGAGGGGCTGCACTGGGGCTGGGGGAGAGATTCGGCTTAAGGGGGGCTGCACTGGGGCTGGGGGGGGATTCGGCTGAGGGGGGGCTGCACTGGGGCTGGGGGTGGGATTCGGCTTAAGGGGGGCTGCACTGGGGCTGGGGGGGGGATTCGGCTGAGAGGAGCTCTGGGGGTCTGCTGCTGCAGAGAGGGGCCCTGTGGGGGCTGTACAGCTCCGTGCTGAGCTGTCCCTTGCCAGGCTTTACCTCTGGCCACGCTCACAGGCCAGCTTTGGTGCACTCCGCTCACATTATGAACTGGGGACATCACTAAGACAGCATTCAGCACATTTCTCCACTTCCAGCTCCTTCTGATTCGTGTCCCTTTCCACAGGTGCTTGCTGAGTCAAATCCTGGCCGATACGGCTTCCTGTGGCACTGGTTTGATGAGATCTACCTCCTTCTGGATTTGCTGCTCCAGCAGCACTACCTGGGCAGCTGCAGCGCATCCTTCTCCGAAAACTTCTACAGCCTAAAGAGGGTTCCCACAGGAGCGCGCGGGCAGCACGCTCTGGCCACCGCTGGCCTGCCAAAGCGGCTGCACTGCAAGTCTCTCCTCTTGCTGATTCTTGTTCCTTACCTGAAAGGAAAGCTGGAGAAACTGGTGTCCAGTCTGAGGGAGGAGGATGAGTACTCCATCCACCCTCCATCGTCAGCCTGGAAGCGCTTTTACAGAGCCTTTCTAGCTGCCTACCCCTTCATAAACATGGCCTGGGAGGGCTGGTTTCTAATCCAGCAGCTGTGCTATATCCTGGGGAAGGTGCAGCACCACTCACCCCTGCTGCGCCTGGCTGGTGTGCATCTGGTCAGACTGACTGCAGAGGACATCCAGGCCCTGGAGAAGAAACTGACAGGAGCCACCTCGAGTCAAACACACAGGTATGTCAGAACGAAGCTTAGCTGCCGCTTTCTAGAGGGTTCTGTGCCTGTGTTAATTTGAAGGTGGTGCTGTAAGTAAATCTGTCTTGTTCTCCAGAAGTTCTTCAAGGTGAAGTTTACCTCTGGCAAAATGTGCTCCAAAAGGGTATTTCATTAGTGGGAACAAGAGAACAAGTAGCAGGGAATATTTTCACAAGGATTTTTGGTAATGAGCTTGCCATGTTTGGGGGCCTTTTGGCACTCCAGCCTTTATCCTTCAGTCCTCCCCTGCACTTCGCCAACGAGGGAAGCGAACTGCAGCATTACTGCTGAAAGGATGGGAACTGAGCTCCTTGTCTGAGCAGCAGACCACACTTCAAGTCTTGTGAAGTGAGGCTCCATGAATGTCACCCTCTGTGGTCCGGGTCCCCTCAATTCAGACTCTTCCAATTTAGACTTCAGAAAAAAACAGGTCTTGAAGCTCATTTAAAATAACAAAGAATCTGGGAGAAACGTCCTAACAGATTACAAACAGGGGATACATTGACCAGCATACTGGGCAGTAAGAACCAGTGTAAAGCAGTGACTCACATTCTTTTTTGCCTTGGTTTGCAGCTGGATAAATGTGCAATAGTAATGATTTCTCCTTATCATCTCTGTTTTACAGCATTAAAACACAAGTGCAGGCAGCAGTGAGGAAAGCATTGGGTGGCATTGCCTTCTCCCTGTCCACCGGGCTGTCTGTCAGTGTGTTCTTCCTCCAGTTCCTGGACTGGTGGTACTCCTCAGAAAACCAGGAGACAATCAAATCTCTGACAGCGCTCCCTACTCCTCCACCTCCCGTGCACCTCAACCACGAGGCTGGCTCAGCTCTCTTACCCAAACTGAAGACTGTGTGCCCTCTGTGCCGCAAAATCCGTGTCAATGCCACAGCCGTGTCCACCTCTGGCTTTGTCTTTTGCTACCGCTGCGTGTACAGTTACGTGAAGACTCACCAGCGCTGCCCGATCACCGGCTATGGCACAGAGCTGCAGCACCTTGTCAAACTGTACTCTCCCGAGAGCTGAGAGGCCTGCCCTGTGCTTTCGGAGAGATGCATGGCTGAGGCCAGTGGCTCAGTAGCAGCGAGCCCAAACTCACCCTTTCCTATGTCCCATAAAAGACTGAAGCAATACAGCTCATTGGTGAGCTCTAGAGCTCCTTTGAACTTGGAGGTGCCTCAGAGCTTTGCTGCCTTTGTGAATTCTGGTAAGGCTTTCCCCTTTGTTTGTTGGCTCTTCAAACATTCTGTGAGAACCCCAGAGGGACTGGACAGCCACAGCCCCGTTAGCCGGCACAGAAATGCCTTCAAAGACCAGCCAAAAGGAGAGGAGTGTTGATATGGATAAGAAGAATGCAGATGTGAGGATCAAAAAGCATCACTAAATTCCTCCCTCTCGAGGGCATAAGCAAGCAAATTAAAGAGGTAGGGAAAAGTATCCAGGCGAGTTATTCCTGCCTTCCCAGGCACTGTGGCAGCCTGGGGCAAGCTGTGGCACCAGTGCTTGTCAAAGAGATAGAGCCGGGCTTAAATGTTCTTCTTGAGTCTCTCTGTGTGTCCGGGTGACTCGCCTTTGAAACGAGAACATCACACCCCTAATTCCCATCAACAGTTCTAAATTAAGACTTCTGGCTCTTTAAAGGAACAATAGGTGATGTGTACACACAAGGGAACAAGAGGGAGATGACATTTTCTGAACAAGGGAGAGTGACAAAACAAATGAAAGCAGCAACTTTGCCAAACAATGAGAGTTATTTTTTGTTAAATAAGTCTTTGAATCTCTTATTATCGGCTTTTATAAAGCAAAATTTGTATTGAGAACCTAACTTAATTCTTTTCTGGTTATTGGAAAAACAGAGTTAGCTCCTCTAGGGGCTCTGGTTACGTAAGGGAGATTGGACTGAAGCTGCTTTCATCTTTGCAGTTGATAACGGATATTAGGATAGTATTTTTAGGCTTTGAATCTTCAGTGTCTGTGTTTAAAGTATTATATTGCAGTTACTCATTCCCAACCACGTAGCACATTCATATCATAACAAAGCATCCCTACGTTGAACACAGGAGAAAAGGAAACGTGCAACACTATGCCAGGTTCTTGCCTGGCACCCAGTTTTTCCCAGCTTGGCTCTAGGGAGCAGCGGTTGGCTGCTCCAGACATCACAGTGACTTTGCTTAGAGGAGATGAAGGGCAAAGTCTGCTGCACAAAGTACATGTATTTCCATATCAAGAGATATGTTCTAACACTTAATCCACTGGACCAGTCATCTCGTCATTCTCCCAATTTAGCTCTCTGCTTCAGAAGATACAAATCTCTCATATCCTCCCTCACCTGTAAGTGAGATAGCAAGGTTATTGTATAATGTGGAAAAACACAGTAATTTGCATCCTCCCAGAGATGTTCTGGAAAACACCTGAGATTTGTTCCCAGTGGTTGTCTTATCTCTATACAATTTCCAGACCCTTCTACCTATGCCACTATGGAATAATAATAATAAATGGTCTCATTTCTGCTTTTTCCAGTCATTATGGATTCCTTAAAGACACCTCTCTGCCTTAGAAAGCCAATAAGAGCATGCACATCTTACTGGAAAAGAAATCACATCAAGGTGTGAGATTGCAGTCAATTTAATGTAGTTGGCTCTGGGCTGGATATGAACTCGTGTCACTTGCTGCATCTGGTTTGCTTCGCACAGACATCATCCCAGACAAACCATGAACATTGCGTTAACGCTCATGCAACTGCTTTTTCAAGTAAGGGCTGAAGGATTTGACTGACTGTTATTTCAGGGTAGGTTTGTTTTCCTTTGATCCCTCTGATACTTTCCGAGTTACCCGTGTATTGCTTAGCAAGAAGCTGGACACAAGACTGACGGCTGCTGACTTGCCTGCCAGCACTGGGAGCTCTTGGGCGTGTTCTGTGCCATCCTGCCCTCTCATCCAGAGGGAATTGCTGAGCAGCACAACCAGGTTGCCCTCACACAGGCTGCTCCAGGGCCTCCATCTCTCCTTCTCCCAGAATGAATCCCTCTCTATCTCCCCAGACATCCATCCCAGCTGCCCTCCACTCCCTCTCCCCACACCACACTGTACAACACCGTGTTCCTGCCTAATTTCGATTTGCTGGCTCCACAGCAGCCCCAGACCTGCACAGAATCACCCACCTCCCTGCCTTGCAGTTGGAACAGCTGTAACGACTCTCCGGACTGCTGAGCTGCTCTTTAGTGTCTGGCTGACCAACAGGCATTGAGCCCACACGGTGACAGGCTCAGCAGTTACCCAGCAGATTTTATTAGTGTTCCTGCAGATGGCTGCAGAATAGCAACTGGGATTTGAGTGCTTCCAATGCACCTCTCCTTAGCTCAAACCATGCCTGTTTATTTGGTTTATTGTTGTCCAAAACATGTCAAGAAGATAACACAAGTTACAAAACTGAGTCAGGTTATATAAATATTCCCTTTGATCTGTTTTTTTTTAACTGTAATAGTGTTATTAAAGCAGTGTTAGTCTAAAGATAGACAAGAAAAGACTTTTCAAGGAACTTCTCAACTTTATTAAATGAACCTTTGGACTTACACGATAGTACAGGGTCACAGACTGCGTATGCATTCAGGGTGCTTTGTTCTGTTTAATGCAGTTACATTAGCAGCAGCGCTGGAGTTACCCTACTTGTTACTGTTAGGCCTTGACTTGCAAGTCTTTTAAAAAACACTTAGTGAACCCAGGCCAGATTCATGACTCACCTTGATGCTCTCAAAAGAGGATGCATTAGCATCAGAGTTTTTCCCTGCTTCCTTAACAGAAACCACGGAGTTGTTTTCCCTGCTTCCTTAACAGAAACCATGTGGCTTCTCCTGTTCGGAGAAAACCACCATAACCGTCCTCCTAGGTATATACTCCCCCAAAGAAGCTTCCTTCTCCACAGGAAGAGAGAAATGAAAGTAAAAGTATCACCGAGACCTGGAAGAGAATAAAAACTAGATTAGAGAATAGCTCTGTATCTTTTCCTGTACTTGATGAGTGCAGCCTTTGCCCTGTCTCCTCAAAGGGGCTGCACTTCACCCAGAGCAGAGCACCAGAACCAGGCCCAACACCACAATTCACTTCCAAACCCACTCCTGCCTCCCTGCTGGCAATCCCCAGATGACCATACAGTTGTGCCAACTGCTAGTGAGGTGTCTGCAGGACAGACAGCTCTAACTCCATTTTGCAGAGCCTGCATCACATTTACAAGCAGAGAAGTTGCAGTGGCAGAGTACCTGGAGTTCGTAAGCCACATCACATGCAGGAGGAAAAACAAGAAACCCCTCTCACTGCAAGCCTGGTACTAAACCCAGCGCTGCAGCAAGATACACAAATCCAAAAAAAGTATTTGCACTACTCACTTTTTAAATCAAGGTTTCGTTTTCTGTAGGTAAAAGAAATTGCTAAAAAACCCTAATATACCTAAATAATTTTTATAGGGTGCCTCAAAAAGTTTCCAGCAGCAGCAAAGCTCTTTCCTCTGGATGAGCTTAGCCTAAATAAGCTCAGAGAGAAGATTACGTGATCATGCCCTGGTCAAAGCAAAGACGCAAAGTCTCAGCAATACCAGTTCAGAGTATACTTCGCTCATCATTGCTTTGGGAGAATCTTTTTCCAGTCAAAAAGGAGCTTGCTCCCAGGTCAGGAAATAAAACAGCAAAGGATTATTTTCCTGAAGACACACACACACACACTGCTCCTCACCCCCAAGGAACACAGATTAACTTGGGTTCTGGGTTAACTCTTTCCAGGATCATGTTTTCTACAGGACAGGGTTTGCAGTAAGTTAACACTGACCTTCGGGAGGTGACAGGAGCAGCTGTCAGGACACTGAAAAACTGAGCCCCGAATTGCTGTTCCCAACCTCCTGCACCCACCTCTATCCCACAGCAGCAGGAGGTGGCACTTCCCACCATCAGTGTCGACGGAATCTCTCCACATGGAGCTCGTGTGTCCAGCTGTGTGCAAGACAAAGCCACGTTAGTAGAGTAACACAGGCAAAAGCTTCCCCTTCCCCAACACCGTTACCAGAGCCAGCGCCCCCTACTCCCCCTGCCACGTGGATACACAAAGCCACCCCGACACACAGCGCCGCCCGCACAGCAGAAGAGACCCCAAACAGGCATCAGTCAAAGCTTTGGCTGATATGCAGCACACAACAGGTAAAAGGAGCTGGTTTACGTTTTCTGCTCATCCATGAAGGAGGGGTTTGGGTTTTTCTCCTTGTACCAGTAAGAGGTGATGGTAAACAGGGATGAGACGGGAGCAAGGGAAGGGAGGAGGGTGACGCGCTTGATGGAACCAACCCGGGAAGACGGGTCACAAGCTGGGATTCCAAGCAGGCTGGGACAGCCAGTACAGGGCAAAGCCAAGCGGAAAAACCCTGTCACACCTCGCACCCACAGGCGCCGCAGCTAGCAGCCCTCCCGGAGTCCAACCCGTCCCACCCACCCGGACCCCGTTTCCCTTCTCCTTCTCCGCACTCTCCCCCAGCTCTTCAGCGCCCGCCACCCCGATCCCCTCCCGCTCACCCCAGAACCATCTGCAGGGCTCACAACCGGCCCCCAGCTGCCCCTCCTCACTTCTCGGCCCCCCCCCCCCCTTGCCTCCCGCTGACCCTTCAGGCCCTCCCAGGCTCCCCTTTTTCAAACACACACCCACACTCCTGCCCTCTCTCGCAGGCCCGGCCACGCCGAGGCGGTGCTGCCTTCATTTGCCCCGCCCCCAGCGGCCGACAGCAAATGGCAGCGCGAGGGGCCGGAAGGAACCAATAGGAAGGCGCGCGGAACCGGCATGCACCAATAGAAAGGGGAGCGGGGCCGGCAGAATCCAATAGAAAGGTGCGTTGGTGGCGCTCGGGGTGGGGTGTTTCCTGCGGCCTCCCTTCCCGCCGCGCGGGGCAGCACATAGCTGTCTCGGGGCCGGCCCGGCCCGAGGAGGGGCACGGGGGGGCGCAGTGTCACCGTGAAATAGCGGAGGGAAACGGGGGGTGGGCGTGGGGGAAGGAAAACCCGCGGGAGACATAAACCCGTTGCAGCCGTTGTGCTTCGGGGCGAGAGGCTCAAATCAAGCGTCGGCTCCTTCCAGGCCGGGCGGGCGAGTCCCTCCTGCCCGGCCCGAGCCAGGGCCGCGCCCCCGAGCGGGGACTCCGACACTGCTTGGAATCAAAAGCAAACCGCGTTTTTATGTTGCACCTGAAGCTGCAATCCTGCCACGAGCAGAGCGCGTTCCCGTACCCCTCCCATCCCGCAAGGAGGTCCCTGCTCTCCAGCAGAAGCTTGCACGTTTTTCCACACTAATTTTCTGTCATCTCCCGTTGAAAAAAAATCCCCTTTGTTGACCCGACATCCAGGACACACTCACAGCTTGCCCTCCACTCACCTCCTGCTCACCCACAGCTTGCCCTCCACTCACCCTCTGCTCGCCCACTGCTGTGCGAGGTTGCTCCGGGTGCTGTGTCAGGCCCCAGCCTCCCGTGCTCTCAGCCCTCTTGCCCCAGTCTCAGTGCCTTTGCTGGAACTTCACCCCAGGAAGAGAGGTGAAGGTGACACTGAAGATGCTCCAAAGCAGCCCTCTGCATCGATTACTTCCATGGGGAAAGGTTATGAGACAGTTTTAACCCATAACTTCCATTATTTCAGCTGAAAGTTACATATCGGCATGATTTCAGTATATTATTTGGTTTAATGTGCTTTGTCAGTACTAAAAGATAAGAAAATTGAATCTCATATTCCATAAATTGCAAATGAAGATATGCAGACCATTCCTTCTTCACGGGACTTTCTAGCTTCCTATCCTGCTTTCCAGCTCCTAGAACTTTATCTGTGACTTTGCAGCTCTATAAGTTTAATGGAACACTGACCTTTCAGACTGAACAAGCGATGATGAAGGTAAATGCTGTAAGTCGGGGGATTTCTTCTAAGCTATTTTTTTAATTGTCTCTTTCCTCTGATAGACTTTGGCCACTGGAAAAGTGCCAGGGGAAGGGAAGCTGTAAGGGGAAGGGGTGGGGAGCAATAGCTCAAGGGGGCTGGCCCCCCGGCAAAAAAACAGTTTTGAACTTCAGCTGGAGCTAGAAAATCCATTGAAGGCTGCAGGCACTGCTTTGTCACAGGCAACACGGAGGAAAAGAAAACAAAACCAGTGGAGAAGAAACGAAATTGGCAACAAAACACTTCCGTTTCTCATAGATTTTAACAGCAGGAGGGGGCAGAGCAGAAAACAGATAACATGCTCCAGGTGCTCTGTACTTCACCTCTGCTGCAGATTCTGGGACTTAAATATTTCAGGATCTAAAACTGATGTTTCAAGTAGTGACGTTTTAACCGTAAGCTAAGAAGAAGAGCTGGGTAAGTCCTTTTCTCTGTCACACCGGGAGAGTCTGAGATCGCGGCATTCAGCTGGGCTGTTCTGTTGCACCAAACTAGAGCGGAGCTCGTGGAACTGGATGGGAAAATTCCTCTAGCTGGTAGCAAGAATTATCCCACGCTAAAACTCTCACTGCTTTAAGCGGTACCATAACCCAGAGCTGCGAGGAGCAGAGCTACGTTCCTCAGCCGAGCTAACTCAGAGGAACGGCAGGCAAAGCAAGAAACTTGTCTGCTCTATCGAATCTGGAGGAGGTGCTTGTTGGAGCTTTTGTGCCCTGCAGCACTCAGGCTCAGTATTTGGCCACATAGAAGGCAAACCTGTGCTACTGGACACAAGCTGCTCTCCTGCAGCGAGATCTCTTCTAGGCACATTTCATTTAGCTTTTGTGCCACAGGTATGTTTTGTAGCAAGGGGGCTGGAGCTGGATTTCATTTTAAGGAATCGGCTTAAATTTGATACGGATGCAGTTTGCCACGATTTCAATGAATTTGCCTGCATGCCGAGTGGCAATCGGCTGAGATTCAGCACCTTTTGAGCAAGGCTGGCCAAACAGAGCTGAAACTAGAGGGATCAGTTGTTATTTATTAACTGGTAGGATTACTGGATTCATAAGGTGAAGGAGAGGCTTGGTGCAGTGTTTCCGAGTCATTACAGGGGGCTGAGCAGTCCAGGAGCGCGTAAGGGGACGGTGTTGAAGGAGACAGAAGCCTGGCTATAGAGAAACTATTTAAGGCTGCTTCTGTGTTCAAAGGGACAAATGGCAGCAAGGTCCCTGCACCCCTTCACACTCAAGTGCAAAAAGTAAACACCCTGACACTGGGGACAAATCTGGGTTTTAAGGAAGCATTCGGTTTGGGAAATGGAAGGAAATCCCTGGTGCTCTCATCTCTGCGACTCTCTGATTTATTGTTCAGAGGATGGCTGCTGTTTAGACAATGTTTTGAGGAAGATTGATGTTTCAGCATAAATAGTGAGCAATTTTTTTCCCAATCATTTCAGGCCCAGAATGGCTCTTGAAGACAATCCACAACTGGAGAAGGTCTGGGTTAATTTTTTAACGAAGTATCCTGAAGTGGTTCTGTGTGTTGGAAAAATGTTTTGGTGAAAATGTGAGAAAAAAGATGCCTAAAAATTCAAAGCAAGCTCAGAAATACACTGTTGCCCGTGCCATGTGTGCCTTGCTGAACTCTGGAGGGGGTATCATAAGAGCAGAGGTTGAAAATGAAAACTACAACTTAGAGAGAGATAAGATCGGACCGGATTTAGAAGAGATTTTTCGGTCTCTTCTTTTGTTTCCAGACTGGAGAAAATATGCGGACATTGAACAGCGAGACAGTTACCTCTTGATGTTTGTTAAAACTTTGAGCAGTGAAAACATATCCTTAACCTCTACAAGTGCAAACCCACGTATCTGTAGCCTGAGTACCGGGCTGTATGCAAAATGTGGCGCTTCTCTTTCCCGCGTGAGCCCTGCTGAAGCTTTTTCATTCCTTAAAGAAAAGCAAAAGGAAGGCATGAGTGAGCTTAGCCCAGGGCTACCTGCAAAAATCAGGAAGACAAGAGCTGTTGAAGGAGACATGGATGTTATAAACGACACTGTTGCCGAGTTGTTTAATAGAGACCAACTGCAACAAGGAGAGAAACTGATTTTCACAGAGTCAGGAAATGTAGAATTTAAGGACTTTTCAACTGACCATTTTTTGACTCGTGTTGCAGAGATCTTACCTCAATATATCGCTGGGTTTGCAAACACAGGTGGCGGGTACTTATGGATTGGCGTGGACGATTACAGCATAGTGAAGGGATTCAGCAGTGATGATGAGCACCTTAAAAAATTAAGTCTCCTAATCAATTCCATGCAAAACAAATTAACTATCTTCCATTTCTGCGGGAGTAGATACACACACAACATGAGATATGAACACAAAATCTTCAAAGTACACTGCGAGGCTGGCGATCACTGTGGCTACGTCTGTGCGGTGAAGATCCAGCCATTTACTTGTGTCGTGTTTTCCGAAGACCCAGACTCACGGCGAGTGGAAGGCAGTAATGTCAGGAGACTAAAAGCGGGCGAGTGGGCTGCGTGGATGACGGACACCGATCCAGGTCCAAAAGAGCCAAGACAGCTTTTCCATTTTCACTATTTCCCTTTATTTTCTTGCTCCTGGTCTGGCAGTGTCTTTGCCTCAGTCTTTCCCACTTCTCAGCGTTCTCTGGGGGCCTGACCAAACCAGGCAGTTTGACTGCTTCAGGTCCTCGCTAAACCCGTCTTTCTGCTGCTTATATTCCTTAATGCTTGCTTCAGGCTGCAGCACGTCCTGGTGACTGGGCAGCTTATTAATGCCAATGTTAGTGCCCGCTTTTGCAGCATGAGCTCTCTGTGCCTCAAGTTGACTGCTTTTGAGGTTGGACCCCAGGCCACATGGTTTTTTATGTAATTGCCATAGTCCATGGTAATTGCAATTACTTTCCGTCCTGCATTCTCCACTGCTACGGCCAGCCTAGGAAGCTGAGAACTATGGATAGATAAATCCTTTGTTGGCCAACTTTTGGGCAGTGAAAGGGCTATCACTAAGAGACAAAGGTCACAACAGCAGCTAATGAGATAAAGAAACCAAGAGCAGCTACATGGTCCGTGACCTGGGCCCATTCTGTTCCTGATCAGCTGCTGCCCACATGAGTTGCAAGATTTCTGTCTATGCATTGTTATTTTATGTTGGTTTATGTTTATTTTATTACTATAAAATTGTTATTTCAAGGAAGAGAAAAAGATTTTAAACCAGCATGAGGACAGCAATAGCCATCTTGCACTGAGGGGCAGCAAATGCTCATGCTGTATCACATTCTTATTTCTTTTTTTTCCAGATCTTTCAAAGTTTTCTGAGACATTTAGGCTAGAACTCAGTCTGACAGAGGGGACGCCTCTCACCAAGCCAGTTTATTCACAGCAGGGCCTTGACGATGTTGATGGTCTCTGTAAGCAGCTGTTTCCAGGTAGGTCTGTGCATTGCTTTCATCACCGTGTAGCTTTATGAATGAATCTCAAGGGCATGATCAAGGTCAAAGATGAGTTTGAAGACATTCTTTAAACAGGTGAAAGAGATGGAAGTTTGCAGATCTGACAGCAACGTTGCATTTAAACGTCTAGTGACCCCTTTCCCAAGGACTGATCTTTTGCCGGCTATTCATACGTGCACACAATGGAGCTCAGCTAGTTAAACTTCTCTGGGGACCAAGCACAGCCCTGCCAAGGTCTTTTTATGATCCATTGACACCTGGGAAAGACAGAGGGGAAAGTGACTTGGAATCAGCCCGATGTAAATAGGTAAAGTGACTGGGGCTGGGACCAGAGTGGAGTATCAGCTGCTGGTCACAGCTCTGTATTTTTGTGGCACTGCAAGATCAGCCGGGTGTCAGGGGCTTTTGTCTCTTTGTTGACCCACCAAGTCTCCTGAACATGGCTGGCAAGAGCTGGTCCTGCTCTAGTGTTTTAAGCAAGGAGACCGAGACCTGGGTAAATGAGGATTAAGTTCCCTGACAAAGCAGTCTTTCTGGGAACATGGAGTGGTTAAGTAAAATGCTGAAGAAGCAAAAAGTGCATTTCAGGCAGCTGTGGTCTGTATTTGTAGCCTTTCACCAATATTAATTAATCATTTCAAAGAGCTGGATTTGCATATCTTGTACAAACACTAACTGTTTCTTTTGCTTTGCCTTGTTAGTGAAACCTCATAGCATAATACATAGTCCAGAAAAACTCAGTCAGTATCTCCTCCAAGAGCATCCAGGTTTGGATATTTTAATGAAAAATCAACTGGAGCAGCTTTCTGGAGGAGTTCTGGTGTTTTCCAGAAGCTGGGCTGTAGAAGTCGGCTTGTCAGAAAACAGAGACATTATTTGTGACGTTCTCCTAGTAGCCAAGGACAGGCCACCTATCCTCTACACGGTCTGTAAGCGTGGTATCTCAAAGGATCTGTTTGAATACTCAAGATGCGTAGCCCAGAAGCTGAAGGAGAAATTAGTCAACACTGGGGGCTACGTTCACAAACTGTGTATAATACCAAAGCTGCTGGCTTTGCCTCCCTCTGTTAACTATGGACAAGAATGGGATCTGAATGTTCAAGAAATGTATCCCCAAAACTACAGCTTAATCAACAGCAACAACTTGAAGGCCCTCTTGCGTGCTCTCACCATAGCTCTGCTGACTTTTAAGTCCTTTTTAAGTGACCATGTTGGTTCCGAATTTTTGAACCTCTTGACCATCAAGCAGTACCAGCTGTTGTCAGAAAATCTTCACAAAACTAAGAAGCTCTATGTTTATGGTCTACCAGGAACAGGAAAAACTGTAGTGGCCCTGAAGATCATAGAGAAAATAAGAACTATGCTACAGTGTGGACAAGAAGAAGTTCTTTATGTGTGTGAAAACCAACCTCTGAGAGATTTTGTGCGGTAAGTATTTCCTCTAGTTATTCATGTCAGCATCCTGTTATTTCACCAGCACGTTGAAAAAGCCAAGTCCTGATCAATAGATTTGATAAGCTGTTTGGTTCACCACCACTGCAGTATTTGAAGTGTGTAGCTGGGATGGGGGGAGTGTGAATGAAGCACGATGCATTTTTAGTAACACTCAGTGCTTTCTGTGACATCCGGAGCATCAACTAATGAATGACTTCAATATCATGGGTATTCACTTTGTTCTGATGAAGCGTAAGCGGTAGTTTGCAATACAGAGATTGTTTTTAATCTACTTGCATCTCTTCTGAAGGAAGAAAAACATCTGCCACGCTGTAACATGAGTAGCCTTTTTGAAGACAAACTTTTATCATGTGAAGCACATCATAATTGATGAAGCACAGAATTTCCAAGATAAGGAAGGAAATTGGTATGAAAAAGCCTTGACTCTGACTTCATCATCTGATCTTCATGAGCCCGGCTTCTTCTGGATTTTCTTGGACTACTTACAGACAAGTCACAGCTTCCCAACTGGTCTTCCAGAAGCAAAATCGCACGATCCTGTTGAGTCACTAACCAAAGTGGTTCGCAATGCTAGCAGTATCTACAGCTATCTAAAAGAAAAGATGGTAATGATCATAAAGAACCCTACCCTAAATATTCCCACCCGACGGTTGGAAATGTTATTATGCAGAGCCACGTGTGCTCATGCTGTGCAAGGCTGCATTAAAACAGTAAGTAACCTAGACAGAAATGGAATAGCCAAGTACGTGGTGCAATGTTGTTGTGCATATCTTGAAAATGGCTACTCTGAGAAAGATATCGCTATTGTGTGCTACAGTGATGAAGAAGTAAAAGCATTCCTAGGGATACTGGCATCAGAAACAAGGCAGTCAAGATTAGACATAGCACTGGGAAAACTGCAGGGAGGGCTGGATGAGCACATTGTTGTGGACAGTGTCCGTCGTTTCTCTGGCTTAGAGCGAACCATTGTGTTTGGCATCATTCCTCAATATTTTCCATTTCAGAAGGAAATTTTAAGAAATATATTGGTCTGTGTAGCATCCAGAGCTAATTTAAATCTCCACTTGTTATTTGACAACTGAGAACAGGGAACCATGAAGGTTGCCAGCAAGGCCCTGGGTAGGCCAGTGCATGTTTGCAATTGTTTTGCTTGGTATCTGAACTAGGAAGGATTTCCTTTGTAATGGTCAGTTCTCTCCAAAATCCCAGGCATTCTCGGGAAGCCTCTACAATCTGTTTTAAATAAAGTCTAAGGTTCCAGTAATGCAGAGAAAAGAGATACTTTGAACGTCATTAGAATTACATTGTTCTCTGAAGGCTCCTTTCAAGGACCTGCAAAGCCTGGCGCTCGGCCTTTGGCTGCAGGCAGGAGCGTTGCCAGTGAAAGCCACCATGCCAAGACAGGAACTGGGAGACTTTCTGGCTTTCCCCAGCTCATTCCCATACTCATTGTACTGCTCAAAAGTTACCAAGCAGCACAGGCACCCAGAGTCAGAAGCACATATTCACATACTGGGTATCCAAAATTGAAGGCTAGTTGGAAACATGCTGTATTGTTTCCCATCACAGAATGACTGTGGTTCGTCTGATTTGGAAGAGCAGTCCTGTATCTTGCTAGCATGATTCTAAAGCACCAGTGATTTAACAAAGTGTGGGTACAAGAGAAGACACTGCACAGCTGGAATCACCTTCCAAATAAATCTGCCTTTTAGCTTAAAAAATCCTGCTTTTCTAGCTTCAGGAAGCTTGAATTCACATTTAAATCACTGCTGAGTATGGTTATGTTTACTGCAGGCTTAGATTTTCTTCCACCCCCGGGGACTAAAGCAAGGGTCTGATTTTTTGTGTTGTTCACAGCATGCATAAAAAGTCTGTGCTTGAACGTAAATGTTTTTATAACAAAGTTTAATGTGATGACCCACTGATGTGTTTGCTTCTCATTCCATTTCTTCAATAAATGAGATTTTCAGCATTCCCTGTTGAACAAAACGCTGTGCCCTGGTGTGAACCTCGCTTAACCCATCAGTGCCACCTCTGTCCAGCCTTTCATGGCAAGGCTGCATGTTCAGTTGAGCAGCACCGGCCAGTTTGCAAGTGGTGCAAATTGAGCCTGTGCAGCAATTATTCCAGCTCCCTGAGTATGATGCATGGTGGGTGTTGCCTTAGAGTCTCCATTTGCTTAAAGCAGAACAGGAATTCCACATGGAAGAAAGTAGTGGATTTATTGAGTTCACCCACCATCCTCACCTTGGCACAACGTGTAAGGCTGATTAAATATACCATGAATGAACAAAAAAGCACACAGCTAAAACCCAACCTGGACAGAAGGCATCTAACCCTATCTGCCCCACCATTGCTAGAAACTCCTGAAGCACCAGGAGCTATAGACAGTTCCAGAACAGATGTCAGCTCGGTGGAGTTTCCTTCCAACAGCCCCCTGGCACATTCCCAACACAACCAACTCTTCTACAGTGGCTCGCTAAGCTTTCATCATTATCAGCTTATTGGGGCAAAGGAAGGATTTACACCAGGCAAACGTCCCCCTTTTCCTCATAGGTTTTCTGATCCTCCAAAGTTGTGCCCAAACTATTCCGTGCCTTGACAATGGCACTGGATTTTCCTGATGTCTCTCAGTAACCTTGTCCTCCCCAACATTCAGTCTTTTTCCATGCTGTTCATTACCTCACACCTGAGAGAGAGGTTTGATCAGCCCATAATCCATGCACCTTGTGAGGCAATTACGTGCTGCATTGATGATATGCTGCTTCTTGGGGTCATCCTCCTGCTTGCCAATGTATGTCAGGATCTCCAGAAGCTCTGTCTCCACCAGCTTTTTCGCCAGCTCTTTGTCAGCACTGACTAGGTTGAAGGCGATGACCAGTCCTCGATGCTGTACTTCCATGTTATCGTGCAGGCAGAGCCTCTGCAGGATTTCAAGCCACTGGGTGGTCTTCAAGGGAGAGATCAATCATTAGTATTGACCTGAAGAATACCTCAACCAAGAAGGTGAGTTTGGCAAGGCATTCTTCAACAGGAGGAAGTGCAGGGACTCACCTCTTCGTGTCAGGTACAGTTATTGGATTCTTTAACTAAGGAAACCTGACTCCAAACTTTGAACCCTGTTTCTGTTAATGCTAAAGTCAGGAGCTTTCATGGCACTAACACCACATGAAGCATATTTCATGTTTAGGCTGCTGCATAATCTCTATGGAAAGAGCACGGTCAGAGTATTGATACAGCTGAGATGACCAGAAGCAGACTACCCACCCCCCCACTGATTTTCCTGAGACCCTTCCTTTGGCTTAATTAATAATTTTTATTCTAACAAGCCTCTCAACCCCAGCTCTTAACAGATACTCAGCTATGCAGGCTCAGAGTTCTCAGGACCTACAGGTCTGTGCAGGAAAGGGAGATGTTTGGGGATCTGTAAAGCTCAATAGGTTACCTATCAAGCTCTTCTGATTTCTGAGTGAAACAAGGTTATCTATCAGAAGCTTTAAGGGCCTATAGAATACTATTCTGCCTTCCTAACTGTGCTGACAGCTCACTTCTGGACTTTGCTTGAGGAGCAGCTACATAGAAACATTTCAGCTCTGAGATGAAGTCAGATATAAAGGCAGGCTGGACGGACCCAGAGTGTGCACACCAGATCAACTGCATCACTAAGTTCCTCACTATCTACATCTTCCTTTTGAGAGCCGTTTCCATGACCGAGCCAGGCCCCCCATGGGTCTGTCTGCACTTGCCAAGAACCAGACTTAGGGTCTTACCACTTCAGTCATCTTAGAGCAGAGTCTCTTTTGTGCTGCTGTAAGCATGGCCAGGGCTCCTGCCGCTGCAACCTGGACTTTCTCATCATCCTCACCACACAGTAACACCACCAGCTTCAGCCGGTCATTTCCATCAGCCACAAATCGCTCCTGAACCTGAAAAAACACAATGCCAAGATACCCATAGACAACCCATTCTGGAATGCCTCATCGCAGGGACTCACAAACTGGTGCACCCAGCGAGTTGAGTTACCTCCTTGCTGACCACCAGGTTGCACATGCACTCCGTGGCTGCCTGTCGAAGCTGGTCGTGGTTCTCAAACATATAGTTTTCAATATCTGGCAAGGCCTTCTCTTTGAGTATCTTCATCCTGCATTGAAGAGCAGTCAAATGAAATACTTCATGGGACAAGCAATAACCAACTTATAGAATAATAACTGTAGGCAGGGAAGGCCTTGAAACAAAACAGTGCCTGCAGCACTAGGGCTCATGGTGTGTAGTTTGTCCCCTATCTAATGGAGATTAGGTTCATATCTTTTCTCTCCTGCCATTCTCCTCTTCCTGGCTACTTTTATGATCTCTTAGTTCTGAGACCTCTGTAGCTCTGCAAGAGGCAGTTCAATCCAACCACAAGCCTACAAGGAAAGTGTTGAACTGAAATTCACTCCTGGGGAAGAATGAGCGTCAAAAAGCAGTTAAACTCACCGGAGTTTATCACTTCTTCCTGCAAAGTTAGTGAGACTCAACAGAGCCTCATAATTCTGGAGGCCATCTCTCTCGGTGTTCAGCAGACTGACAAGAGGCCTCACCACCTCGTACACCTAAGAGAAGGCATATTACTGCTTTTCCGGCTTGCAGATTTTGGCAACTTCCATTTGCTAAAGGAATTATCAAATTTTGTTGTTTTGTTTTGTTTTTTTAAAGCTTACCCTCTCCCCTGGGAATGCCATGTCAGGATTAGAGACAGCAGCAATTTTCGCCAGAGCATGAGAAGCCTTTATCTTGCCAACTTCTGTGCCTTCTACCGCCAGAGGTATCAGGGCCTAGTGACACACAGGAAAGGATGGCTTAAATATACTAGAATAAGTTAAAAATATAATAAAATGTGTCTGTTGAAGAAATCACAGAATCATGGAATGGTTTGGGTTGGAAGGGACCTTAAAGCCCATCCAGTTCCACCCCCTGCCATGGACAGGGACAACTCCCACTGGATCAGGGGACTCCAAGCCCCATCCAGTCTGGCCTTGAACACCTCCAGGGATGGGGCAGCCACCACTTCTCTGGGCAACCTGGGCCAGGGCCTCCCCACCCTCACTGTAACAAATTTCTTCCTAATGTCTAATCACAATCTCCCCTCTTTCAGCTTAAAACCATTCCCCCCCTTTTTGTCCCTGCACTCCCTGATCAAGAGCCCCTCCCCAGCTTTCCTGCAGCCCCTTTCAGTACTGGGATGCTGCTCTAAGGTCTCCCCTTCTCCAGGCTGAACAACCCCAGCTGTCTCAGCCTGTCTTGGTACAGTAGGTGCTCCAGCCCTTGGATCACCTCCATGGCCTCCTCTGGACTCACTCCAATAGCTCCATCTCCTTCCTGTGCTCAGGACACAGAGCTCCAGGTGAGATCTCACCAAAGCAGAGCAGAGGGGCAGAATTCCCTCCCTCATCCTGCTGGTCCCACTGCTTTGGGTAAAGCCCAGGACATGTGTGGTTTCTGGGCTGTGAGCGCACCTTGCCGGCTCATGTCGAGCTTCTCATCCCCCAGCACCCCAAGTCCTTCTCCTCAGGGCTGCTCCCAACCCATTCTCCACCCAGGCTGTGTTTGTGCTTGGGATTGCCCTGACCAAGAGTCAGGGACTGGAGCCCACAGTGATGTCTTGTTTTCATTCTCAAATAGGCATCACACCAGGGCTTAAAACTCACACACATTGTTTCAAGAAGATTGCTTCACTGGAAGCTTGTAGAGAGAGGACTGGAGCATCAGTCTGGGCCCCAGGGGTTACTAAGACAACTCATGCTCTTCTGTCACTTCTTCTCACTGTAGACAGGTTGAAGGCTCTAAATAGGCATTAACTGCACACCAGGTCAGGCTACAAACATAAAAATAATCACCTTTCCACCACCCTGAGCAACAATGGTGCCACGGTCCTTGGGGTCTTCACACAAAGCAAGAAAAACCCTGCAGAAGCACAGCATCATTTAGTGAAACAGCCACGTGGGAAGGCAGTAACCCACATCCCTTGTGGAAGGGGACTAAGGTTTGCAGGGGGTGCCAGATCCATGTGTGAATTCCAAGTGTTTAACCCAGTACCCACTGCACTCCAGGAGGAAGCAACAAATGCCACTGTAAAAAATTTCCAGGCCTGTAAGAGAAATTCCATTCCAGCCCAACCCAGGACAGAGGACTAGCAATTCAAAATGCATCCTATCAAGGCAGCCCTGTAAGCCAGCTCGAAGGTTAGAATGTAGATTTTCAACACATTGCTTAAGCAAAACTTTGGGTTTAAATACTTTCTCCATCTCCCTTTCATCATGCCCCCATAGGCAGAATGCAAACCTCCCCCTTTAGGCAGGGAGCCCACCCCAGCACCCAGCCCGGTGACACACAGGCTGGCGGGCACTCCTAGCTCCCACAACAGCAATGAAGGCACCTGGCGATGAGCTCCTTGCTCTGGTCCGTCAGGATGGCACTGTCTGCCTTCACCATGCAGGCCAAGGCAGAGACCACACCAGCTTTCAGCAATCGCTTCACCCGCTTCACAACAAAATCCTTCTTGTCCTGAGGGTGGACATAGAAAGGGATTAGCCCCTTGGCAGATGCCATCCCGCTGACTACAGCCACATCTGGCAGGACAGCAAAGCCATTTCAGCCTCAGAGACAGGAAACCTCAGGTTTGTGACAATGGATGCACCAAGGAAAGTCTTCAAATCCAAGCCAGCTCCCTGGCTGTAGACAACCTACCTTCGGATGCTCTTCAGGAACGTGCTGCTTGGAGAACTTTGCCAGTTGCACCAGCTCTGGGACTAGCTCCTTGGTATCATAGCTGTTGGTACAATTCACCAGTGCAGAAGCCACAGAGTACAAGATTGTCTTGTCACTTGTCTGCACAGAGAAACATCATGGAATCATAGAATCACTAGGCTGGAAGAGACCTCTGAGATCACCGAGTCCAACCATACCTGTCTCCTTACTAAACCATGTCCCTCAAAACTCATCCATCCGTTTTTTAAACACCTCCAGAGATGGCGACTCCACCACCTCCCTGGGCAGCCTGTTCCAATCCATGACCGCTCTTTCAGTAAAGAAATTCTTCCTAATTGTCCAGTCTAAACCTCCCCTGGTGCAACCTGCAGCCATTTCCTCTCGTCCTATCGCTTGTCATTTGTGAGAAGAGCCCAGCACCCACCCCGTCACAACCTCCTTTCAGGCAGTTGTAGATAGTGATGACGTCTCCTCTCAGCCTCCTCTTCTCTAAGCTAAACAACCCTAATTCCCTCAGCCGTTCCTCGCAGGGCTTATTCTTCACCCCTGCCCTCCCCCAGCCTCGTTGCCCTTCTAAAAAAAAAAAAAACAAAAACAAAAAAAAAGCTTGTGTGAGGGTGAGGAGGGCACGGCAAGGAAACAGGTCCTGTAGCACTGCCAGCGTTGTGGTTTGCACTGCCTGAAGTGTTCTTAGGCTGATCCCCAGCTTCACAGCCCATGGCAGGGAAACCCAAAAGCTTTTAAGGTCAAACAGGCTGTTGACATCATCAGATGCTGCCAACACCAATGCCTTTGGCTTTCATGCAGTTGCTGACAGTTAAGTTAAAAGCAACCTTCCTCAAACTGCAGTTTTACCAAATCAGAGGTGATGGGCTGGGGTAATAGCTCCTCCTGCCTGGGGAGACAGCGTTGAGCTGGAGAGCTGGGAAGACCTGACGCTACCAGAAGAATGAGGGAACAAGGTAAGGAGATGGACCTTGGCTAATTCAAACATAGCCTGCAGGGCTGGCTCATCTTCAACAAAGTCATCTTTCACATCTGCATCAAAGGTTAGATATGCCATCCCTTCCACAGCCCATTTCCTGGTGCGGGTGTCAATGCTGGTGTTGCATAACCATCTGAAAGAGAGAAAAGCAGCCACATTTGTTTTGGGAGCCATGACTAACCTCTCTGGGAGAAGAGGGGGGAAAAACAGTTATTGAGCCTGTTTCAGGCCCGAACATGGTCCTCAGGTTCTGCTGCAGCTCCTAAAGACTGTGGGTGCTTCCCTTGAGACATGACCTTCCTTCCACGGCCCAGCTCGAGGGATTTAAGTGCTGCAGGGGAAGACAGTCCAGACAGCTGCTCAGCTCTGCTTTGCCTTCCCTATCACATAAAACACAAGATGCCCTGCAATCCAGTGCCAGCTGCAATCATCACACACTTGGTCATTTCCTAACTTCATCCCACCTCCTTGGTTACTCCACCTGATAAATTCACCTTGCACATATTCTATACCACGTCTGACTGGGCTGCACCACTGTGGCCAAGAAGGAGGCACCATAGATGCTGTCTCACATGGGGAGGGAGGCAGGGAGGGAAGGAGGGAGAGGGCTTAACTGGGTACTGAGGCAGGAGGAACACATAGTTGGTTCAGGCAGAGCAGAGCTCCAGCTCCTGGTGCAATTGCTCTGAGGGCACTGTCAGCTGCCAGGCAGCCACAATAAATGAAGGCAATGTGTAGGCAGGATCTCTTGTGAACACACTGTACTTTGCAAAGTATAGAGCGACAGAAAAAAGTAAAATCACTCACTTTCGGCACTGCTTGGCTAACTTCTCAGTGGAGCCCTCAGCAAACTGCCGCAATGCATAGTCTGTACCTCCTGCTGAGCCCAGCTTGCAAAGACCCTGAGGAGGATGAAGAGGTTACATCACTGAGAAAGGTCGTTAACCCTCTAGTGTTGCTGCCCCAAACCAGCCCATTCTCATCTCTAAAGCGTGAAGTCAGTTCTAACAAAGAGGAAGCATTCCGATTCCCAGTAGATCCTTCAGCTCACAGCACAGCAAAGTGAGGTTTTCTGCTTTTATTGGATGTCTTTAATGGAAAATTAACCAGTTTTTCCTTTGAAGTTACCAATAATCCATGTGCTGTCCTGCTCTGCCATCACCCCCTTCCTTGTAGGGGGAAGTAACATAAACCATTCCACAGCTGAGATAAGTGAACCAAATACATTCCAAGGATCTCCCCCCTCTCCCAGATCCGGGATTAAGCTGGTGAGCATGGCAGGCAACAGAGGCAGGGGCTGCCATCCTTACCACCAGGGCTCGGATTTTGATCTTCTCGTTCTTGGTCTTCTTGTAGATCTCCTTGAGGAGTGTCACTCCATTGGAAATGATGAAGGTGGCCCGGCTCAGCTTGGTGGAGGCATGGATGAGGGCTTCCACAGCCACCAGCTGGTCAATCTCCCTCTCAGACCCACACAGGGCAACCATCATCTCCATGACTCCCTTCATGCCAAGCAGCTTGTTGCCCAAGTCAAAGGGCCCTTGCAGAACTCCAGACACCATCTGGATGGCATGGAGTGTCTTATCCATGTCCTGTGGGTCAATTTTGCTCCTGCATGGGATAGAGGGAGTCAGCATGTGAAAGAGTAGTTGCTTACAGTTCTCATTCCCTTGGGCAGAGAATGTCCTCCCTCAGACTGGAAACTACGCTATACAGAGGTGTCTGGAACAGGACTGAGCCCAAGCTCATGCAAAGGCTGTGATCCAGCAGGTTGGAGCACAATGTGAGGATCCAAGGACCCCGGCTGGAGCATCCAGCAGGATCTCAAGCAAATATTTATCTCCTAGGGCCTTAGTTAGGTTCCTGAGCAGGCTGCGAGTGCCTCATCTCCATCTCAAGACCTCATACTCCTGCACCCCTCAGCCGCAGCGAGGCAGCCCCAACTCACTTGATGTACTCCTCGCAGATCACCCTGTAGTTGTCACGCTCTGGGTCACAGCGCAGGTCATCGTAGAGTTTATTTAGGAGGACAGAGGCAGTCAGCTGGGTGTTCTCTGTCAGCGGCAGGCAGTCAGGCATCTCAGGAATCTGGCCCACCACTTTCAGGATCTTTTTTAAGCCTGGGAACAATGGAATGACACGGCTGGAGAGGGGAGAGGTCTGTACAAAACTCTAGGCACTTTTTGCTGCATGACACAGCCAGCCTGGACAGTTCTCAGTTACTTTGCAGCCAAATCACAGAAGCTTTGAACAAAGGCAGCAATCAGATATTTACTGGGGAGGAGCTTCTGCTGGTGAGATTACAGGTTTGCATCCAGGCTTTTATCCAGCACTCAGAGTGAGATAAGCAAAACTGCACATCTGATCCCTGGCTGGATCAGTTATTTTTGTCAGGAGGTGTTAAACTTACAGAGTCCCAGGCCTGGAGGCTTTGACTGAGGGAAAGTCAGTGACTTTCAAGTGATTCTGGATGTCTCAACCCTGCTTTTGCTGAAGTTAAATTAAATAACTTCTGCCAAACTACTAAGACACACGCATTGGAACTGGCATAAGAACAGACCTCTCCCCCTTTCAGTTTTAGGAATGACCAGTTTGAGGATCCGGCAAGTTCATCTCATCCTAACTAGACTATTTATCCAAGCCATCCTCCTAACTTTAGCAAATACATCAGAACAAACCCACCAGCAATGTTAAGTCTGTCCTTTAGAAACCAGAAAATCCTTGTTCTCATACACAATTTTTTTTCCTCAGACTTAAAACGGTTTCCTGTCTTTAAGTTTGGTTTTGCTCCAGGGCTGCAGGCACCAAAGAAAGTCAGAGAGGATTCATTTAATAGAGAGGATCAGTTCTACCAGCATTCAGCTAAGAATACACAGCTCCACATCTCCCAAACCAGAACAAGGTCGGAGGGGAAGGACTCACCATTGTCGATGACAAAGATGGTCCTGCTGTTGTCGTGGTCTTTCAGGTCCTTCCTGGGTATATTCTTGTTCAGGAGGTTGAGAGCTCGGTCTCGTCCCTGCCCAGATACTTTCTTACTGACCAGCATATCCAGCAAGCGCATTGTTATCATCCTCAAATCTTTTTTAGTATCTACAGAGAAGGAAGGCAGTAGCAGCCAGTTATAAGAAATTATCTTCAAAAGCTGTTGAACCCAGTGAAACCCATTCAAAGCCATTGTGTGGCTGGAACACTGGTATTTAAGTTAACGCCATGAAGGTAAGAGCTGTGTGCAGGTTGTCACCCTGGACAGCTGAAGGGTAAAGTCCCAGCCTCATCAAAGAGCAAGGAATAAGGTGGACAACCCAGGAGCAGAGACTTCCCTGCTCGCCCTGCTTCTCCTCCAGCAAGACTGAAGGACCACCAGGTCACGCGCTGTTACCTAGCACCACAGCCTCCTCCTTCCCGTGCTGCTCCTCTTTCCTCTGGCCCAGCAAGCAGTCAGTGATGGCCTGCAGGAGACTGCAGACAGCCAGGGAGATTTCTTCATCGTCTACTGACATCCACATGCAAATGTTGTCAATGCCCAGGTAATGGAGAATGGCGGTGGCCTGGCCCCGGAGAGGAGAGAGCAGGTCAGCCGTTAGTACAGGGTACAAGCCTCTCCCTCCTGTGTGTGTTGGAACAGTCAGCCTCAGCTGGCACAAAGAAAGGATTGTCCTGGGTGAATACCCAGTCAGTACAAGGCAGATTTTTGTTTTCAATTCTTATTTTCATTTCATTCGTTATTTTCATTCATTTTTTCCTAAAATCCAGATTTGCCAATAATGCAACTGTTTCCAATGAGGGTGCTGAGATGAGCATGGCTGGGTTCAGAAGAGGACCTTGTGCACGGCTGCCAAAAAAGAGCCTGTTTAGTGCATAAACCCAACCTGGCTGTGACCAAACCTGGTGTCACCATGCATCCTGTCTCTGTGTGTGGCGGGACACCAGCAATTCAAGGAGGCACACGCAGCTCTCATGGGCTCCGCAGAACAGCCTTTGCATAGGACAACAGTTAATGTTTCAGAAAAAGAAAACAGGTCTCCACTGCTGGACTTTTCTCCAGCACATCTTTTTGTTGTGTCATAGCTCCCTGTGCTCCTTTGTGCCCTTACTCTGACATGCCTGTTTATCTTGCACACATTCATCTCCTGCTTCCAACCATCTAACGCAGACAGAGCTTCTTACAAGCTGCTTTACACTCTGTAACAGCTGTCTTGGTGTAGAGCAAGATGCTAGCTGGACCCTTCCCAGAAGCCTTAACGTTTTTGTAGATCCTCCCTGCTCTCCTTCAACTAAGCCTTGGGCAAAATGTTCCCAAAAGTAGTTGCTATTTTTTGCTTTTCTGATACCTGTGATGAAGGACAGGGATTTGACCCAGCCATGCTCACCCCCACTTACATGGGAACAGCTTGGGGTCAGTCTTACTCACCAGCACACATAGGGAACATGCACAGCTTTGACCCCGGAGATCAGGAGAACAGTAACAGGGACAGTTTCAATAATCTGTGTTAATCCCACCTACAGAATTATTTGTGTTTCTCCCCCTTCCCCAAATTTAAAATTCCATTTGTAGGATTGCATTTCATCCTGCTAGAACCAGGAGGAAGAAAAGAAATCCTAAGTGCTCACAAACATCCTGAACTACTACACTTTTCCGCTTCCCTGGCACAAGGCAATAGCAGTGACAGTCTTGACCATTCCATCACTTACCCGAGCCTTGTGTCCCGTACACATGCCCGAAAGCGTCCTCACAGCTGCCAGGATCAACTCAGCATTTTTGGTTTCTATAAGCTGCAGAAGCAAGCTGACTCCATCGTTCTGAAAAATCCTCTCAGCACCTGCTTCTTCCCGCCCCAGGACTATGAGGTTGTTGGCAGCCTGTGTGTGAGAGAGAAGGACAGGAGGTCAGCAGTACAGCCTCCAGAACAGCCCCAGGATCTCCCAGTGGGAGCCATGGGGTGGCCACCTCCTGATGGATGCAGTGGAGCCCTGACCCCACCAGGCAGTTTCTCCAGGTACACCTGGGGATTGGCTTGGCTCTGCCCAGGAGAAGTGGGTCCCTGCCTGGAGAGAAACTTGGGGAAGGTGGCAGAGATGGGCCTAATCAGAAGTCCAGTCTGATCTCACCTTTGGTATTTTGGGAGGTTGCTCCACCTTCCCACAGCACAAGGGGGATTTCTCCTCTCAGCTGTTTCTCTGAGTACCGTTCACCTCCCAGCTCCTTACCTCGTCCTCCACCCAGGAGAGGTGGGGAAGGGAACGTAGCCTCTAACATTAAACAAAGGCAACTTGTCCCTGTCAGGTCCAGGACAGCTCTCACCTTCTCTCGCTTTTCTTTCTCACTGTTCTCATCCAGCAGGATTTCAAACATCTTCTGCACTCTTGAGTCCGTGGAGAACTGGATACGCAGCTGTGCCAACAGAGTGCATGGAGCATCAGAGGGAGAAAATTGAGGAGCAATTGTCCTTTACCGCTCCAGGGACACCAGAGACCCTCAAATCACAGACAATCTAAGCTGAATGGCAAAATGGGTGTCACTTCTCAGACAGCATCACTTATCCATCTCAGACTGATCAGCCTGGGCAGGGCCAGACCTGGGCCATCATCTCTGAGACCTCATGGTAACTAGTGATGCAGAGACTCCTTCACAGCACCCACACAAAGGCAACTTAAGTCAATGCAGTAACTGCCAGACACATTCCAAAGCTGGTCCAGTTCCTCACCAGGACATTTAGGGCCAGGCCAGGCACAGGAGTGAGCTGCTGCACTTTTTATTTTAACTATTTGATCTGTTCCTCAGATTTATGTACATCAAGCATGAACTTCCAGATAATGGAGCCTCTTTATCCCCCTCCATTGTTTCCAGTTTGACCAACAATCCCCCAGTGTAACCCAGAATACAGACTTCCCATGCTTGGTCTGTTGTCCTGGGACTGCTCCCCCAGCCTTTACCTTCTCCTGGATGTTGGCCCCCAGCCGCCTCAGGGTCTCCTGGAAGTTCTTGTTGCGGGGTTCGATGGTGGCACATTTCTGAGCATCTTTGAATGCCTGGTCCAATTTCCCCAATTTTTCCAGAGCTTGGCTGCGCCGATACAAGGCTTTGATATCCGAACTATTGATGTCAATAGCTGGGAAAGTGACCCAAAACCAGGCATCAGAGTGTGTTTCTTGGAAATTCTCTGTGTAAACTGTGATTTGCTGTACAGTGCCTACATCTCCTTGAAACACAGCTAACACTGTGAGCAACTGATCACACCAACACACTGATTCATGCATCTTCTTTGTAACCTCCTCCATTAACTCCCTGGTGGCCTCAGCACTTGGATGTCAGTGGACACCAAGGAACTAGACCACAGTGCCGCAAAAGCATAGATGCATAAAAGCAGATGTAAGACCCAGAAACACAGCTCTCCTTTCTCAAAATAGCCCCCTCCTTACCTCTAGATGCATCTGAGGCTGCCTTGGCATATTCCTCCTGTTAAACCAGAAGGGAGGGATGAGCCGTTAGCAGAGGCACAACGGGGCACATTCCATCACTCATGCACACTGTGACCCCTCTGTCCCCACTTACTAACAAGACACTCCAGTGAAACCAGCAGCAGCCTGCAAAGGAAAGATGGGGCTTAGGCACCTTTTCATCACTGACAGGGGGAGAGGAGAGAGGAGGTCTGTGATGCAGGTGAGGCAGCATACGCAAGTGACGATGCAGCAGTGGGCAGTGATGGGAGAGGGAATACTACAACAGCCTGTCTGCACCTTGCTCGGGGTTGGTGACACTTCTGGATCACTGAAAGTTCAGAAACATGCAGCAATCTGCTAAAATTCAACAGCTACAAACCGATCACAGGGAGCTGAGACAATTGTGGTACAGATACCAGTAACTGATTTCCAAAATATCTTCTTCTCTTGCACTGGGACAGACAGAGTGTGATGCCTCAGCACCCCAGCTGGCGGCTTACAAAGCTTTCCCTTAAGAGTGGAGCAGCCTGGCTGCCAAAAGCTTTTCCTTTCAAGTGATAAAGTGGGACTATCTCTGAGCTGAACGTGTGTGCTCAGCTCCATCAGGATTGAAGCAGGGAGGGAGCTTTACAGCTCCAGGATAAGCCCAGAACAAATAATTTTAGACCAGTCTGCAAACACTCTATTCAATTAAATGGACAAACTGCACAGCCAACAGCTGGTGAGTGCCCTTGGCTGCCTCTCCATCTCCCCTTGAGCACCGCCCAGGCAAGCAGGGAGATTCTCTCACCTTTTTGAGGAAACACGCTGCCCTGTTCCTATAAAGCACCGCCTGCAGCACCTTGTCCTTATTGAGCTTTATGGCTTGAGTGTAGCTTTGCACAGCTTTCTCGTAGTCACTGGCCTGAAAATACTTATTGCCCTCCTCTTTCAGCTGGATGGGATCCTCCATCTGGGGAGCTTTAAGGAAAAACATCAATTTGTGTCACATTTCCAGCTGCCTGTGTCACTGGGGTCACCTGCCGACCCCACTAAGCTGCATTTCAACATGAGACCAACCTAAAATTCATGCACACATTAATAAAAGCAGCTTACCAGGCTGAAGAGTTTGGAAAATGAAGACCTGAATTGCTCCTCAAGGCTATGGCTTCCCAGCAGCTTTTCCCACAGCTGTAGATCCTTAGGAGTCAATTAATAAAAGAAAGACAGACAACAACAACAAAAAATTATAGCCTGCTAGCACCGTGGAGGGGCTGTGTGGCTCAGGAAAGGGCTCAGCTCCCACTCCAAGTTTGGGCAGGGTCTGGCAGCTCCTGCTGCCTGTCAACGTCACCTGTCACCGCAGCCTGTCCCGTCCTCGTCCCCAGTGCTTTATGGCCCCTGGGGAGGGCTGTGAGCCAGGGCCCCTGCAGCCAGCCCAGTGCAGGGGGGGCTCCTGCCTGCCAGCGGGCAGCCCACCTCTGCAGCGAGAGGGTACTCTCTCCCACCCTCCAGGGCAAATCCCTGCTTCTCTCTGCCTGTGGTGGCACAAGGGTTGGGGAGCAGGAATTGGGGGGTTCATGACAAAACAGCCCCCGCCTGGGCCGGGTGACCCCCACACAGTGCTCAGACCCTCTTCCCTGTCTATTTAGGGAAGCAAGAGACAGCTGAGCCTCAGGGACAGGCGGACGCATGCCAGCAGCTGTGGCGACACCCAGCACCTTCCAGAAAGCCCTAGCATGGAAAGCTGACCCACACCCAGCACGGCTGCCTCCTTGCCAGCCCCAACCCCTGAAAACCCCACATGTCCCCTCTTGGTCTGGCAGCTCACCAGCACAGGCTGACACAGAGTCCATACTGGAGCGTAAAGGCCCACTGCTGGGATGAGCTCCTTGGGTCTCAGTTTGAGCAATACTAGGAGATAGAGCAACGCTGAGCTCCTAAAGAGCTGAGTCTTTCAAACCCTCCTGTTTCCCAGGGTTCAGTCCTGGAATCATGGAATCATTTGGTTTGAAACGACCTTTGAGGTCATCAAGTCCGACCTTACAAGTCCACTACTGAGCCAGACCCCCGAGCACCTCACCTGCCAGTCTTTTAAACCCCTCTCTGTGCAGCCTCTGCCAGTGCCTGAGAAACCTTTCTGTGAAATTTTTCCACATGTCCAATCTAAACCTGCCCTGGCACAACTTGAGGCCATTTCCTCTCATCCCTTGTTTCCTTAGGGGACAAGACCAGCACCCACCTGCCTCCAGCCTCCTTTCCAGGAGCTGCAGAGAGAGATAAGGTCTCCCTTCAGCCTCATCTTCTCCAGGCTAAGCAGCCTCAGGGCCCTCAGCCGCTCCCAGAACCCCTGGGCTCCAGCCCATTCCCCAACTCCATTCCCTTCTCTGGACACACTCCAGCCCCTCAAGGTCTTTCCTATACTGAGGGGCCATAACAGAAGCCAGGATTTGAGGTGCAGTCTCCCCAGCGCCGAGTGCAGGGGGATGATCCCTGCCCCGCTCCTGCTGCCACGCCAGGGCTGAGCCAAGCCAGGTGCTGGGGGGCCTGCTTGCCCCCCTGGGCCTCTGCTGGCTCGTGCTCAGGCGCTGGGAGCGGCGCCCCAGGCAGGTCACGTAACGGCGCTGCTGTTCGGGACGCCACAAACCAGGGGCCCCATGCCCGTGTGCTGCCCCCAGCAGCTCCAGAACCACGGAATCGCTTGGTGGGAAAAGACCTCCGAGATCATCGAGTCCAATCGCACCCGTGCACCACGAAACTGCCCCTGAGCGCCTCATCCGCCCGCGATGGGGACTTCCCCACCGCCCCGGGCAGTCTCCGCCAGGGCCCGAGAACCCTTTCTGAACGGAAATCGTTCCTGATGTCCTGGCAGGCCCCGCTCCCCCTGCTCTGTGCTCCCAGAGGCGCCCCGAGAGAGCCAGAGATAAGCGGGCGGCGCCACCGCGGAGGCGGGAAAAGCATCCCCAGGCCAGACGGGGCTGGGGGGGCCGCGTGGAGAGCTGGGGCGGAGCCGTAAGAGGAGCCGAGCCGGGGCCGCAGGAGGAGCCGGGGCCGTGCTGTGGGAGCCAGGGCGGGACCGTAGGAAGAACCGGGGCGGGGTCGTAGGAGGAGCCGGGGCGGGGCCGTATGGGCCGGGGCGGGGCCGCGCTCCCGCCCCTCACGGTCCCAGTTCGGCGCAGCTGGCTGAGCCCGGGACGGTTCGGGGCCCGCCGTGCCCGTGAGGCCGGTGGTTCCCTGTCTCCGTGGGGCTCCGCTTCCCTCGCGGCCCCTGGCACTCTCCTGGTAGCCGCGGCCATGGCGCTCCTGCGGGCCGGGCTGTGCCCGGGCCTTACCGAGGCGCTGCTGCAGCCGCTCCGGGCCAGCGGCGTCAGGACAGGTGCTGGTGCTCGGGCTGGGCCTCCCCCGCTCCCGCGGGGCCTGGTGCCCGTGCGGGCCCCCGTGCCCTCCCCGCTGGGCGCCTCCAGGGCCCCTGGGCCGGTGCGACGCGCCAGGCCTTCCCACAGGGGCTGGGCCGCGGCGGGGGCTCCGCAGGAGCTCTCTGAGCCTTCGGGGTTTTAGGAGTTGTTCCAGGAGGGTTTGTGCATTGTTCCCCCTGAACACGCCCAGGCTCCGCGCCCTGGGCGCCGCCTGCTCGCGGCAGGGAAGGAAGAGGCTTTTGGGGGGTTCTCTGCAAAACTGGATGGGAGCTGAGAAGCACCTTTCTGTTCTTGTTAAACGGGGCCTTTGAGATCCTGTGAGTGCTGCAGCCACGGGTGTTGCTATCTTTGTTTTCCCTACAAGAATTGCTTTTTATTGTTACTTTTTTTCAACCAATAACAGATGTTTGTCTGAAAAAATGAATCTTGGGGCGGTTTCTGGGAGCAGAAGCAGGGCCCCTGGTTCTTACCGCTGGGGGTTCCTGGCATCGGGGCAGTCACAGGCAGAAGAAAGGCTCTTGGCCAGCCCCAGCTGTTAAATAGCACGGGGCAGCTCTTGAGCAAAACAGGGAGAACTTCTACCAGCTTCTCTCCCTGATCTGCTTTGTAAGAAACTATTTGTTTTGCGATGCGTGCTGGGCCATCTCAGAGAAGCAGCTTCAATATTCCATTTTGTGGGGCATCCCGCTTGTCCAGCGGAAGTGTTGGCAGAGGACACAGATGGTTTGCCTGTTGGTGCCATCAGGATTTGTCTAAGCTGGTTGTTTCTTTGGTGTTCATGGTCCGGCTTTGGCTTCCAATCTCTTGTCCCTCATGTAATTTGCAGTGGTGGACTTTGTGTCATCAGACCTGGAGGACATTGCCCAGAAGTGTTCCCTATCTTACAAGGTAAAGTGTGACTCTCAAGTCCTGGTACATTTACCAGGAAGCTCAGAGCTGTTCAGCTCATGGACTGGGAGGACCTTCTGCAGCAGACATTGTTTCCAGACATCCCTCTGCCATCCAGGCGCTGGTTGCGGTAAGACGCGTGCTCCTGGCCCAGTTCTCTGCCTTCCCTGCCAACGGAGCAGACCTCTATGAGGAGCTCAAGAGCTCCACGGCCATCCTGCCCACTGGGAGCCCAAGGTGGGTGCATCGCTTGGCAAGCCAGCAGGTCTGCCTGGGGCTGAGCTTACTGCAAAAAGCTGTGGTTGCCCAGTGCAGGCTTTGAATTTCAGTGTGGTGCTGCCCTGAGCTGGCTCAGCGGGGTCCAAACCTTCCCCAGCAGCTGTTTGAAAAATTTCCAGCAGCAGCCTGCTCTGCTTTTTCTGAGCAAGACGTGGTTATTCTTCATGTGCTGTGGCTGCAGGGCTGGCTGGTCTGCATCCCTTGAAGGAATGATGTGGCTGTTGTGCTTGTGAGAGCCTGCACACCTTCTGGGAAGTGCTTGTGTCTCGTTTCTAGACTAGACAACATGCTGAGGGTTATGGGTGAGTTCTGTTGAGTGATGAAGGTTGAAACAGTCCAGATCAGGCACAGAAACAAGTTACTCTATTGTGTGTCCTTATTTCTTCTGTTCCTCCTTCTCCTCGCCAGGTTGTTACAGAGAAATTCTGGGTATTCCAACCTTGCTCCCAGGACTACAGCTCTTCTCCAGCTCCGGACGGTCCTCTTGTAACCCTCAGGCTGGAGATCTGCTGTTGTCCGCAATGTGGAGAGTGAATATGGGAGGGAAGGAGCAGAGTCTGAGGCCCTTGTCTTATTTGGGAAGGGGAGTCTAGGAACAAATACCTGGGAGACTGCTGCTTGCTGATGCCCCTGCCATTGTGGCTGAAGGAGTATTTATAATTCCAGCTTCTGTTCACCCTATAGCCTGGACCAGCTACTGGACTCTGGGCTGTACACGGGGGAAGTGACAGAGCTCATGGGAGCACCAGGCAGTGGGAAGACACAGGTGAGTGGAATGGAGGAAAGGAGAGTGGACAAGTAGGGTGAAGATGTTCCTTCAGGCATGTGAAGGAGAGGGACCTTGGAGGGTTGGCCAACGCCCATTCCCTGCCTCTCCAGGTGTGTCTGGGCATTGTGGCCAGCGTGTCTCTCAGCCTCAAGCAGCATGTCCTGTTTCTTGACTCCACGGGAGGGTTTACTGCCTCCCGTGTCTACCAGATGCTTCGAGCCCGGATCGAGGATGAAGAACAGCAGGCAAGTGCTCCTGGAGGTTGTCCCACTGCTGCTCCTCCCCTCATGCTCAGACTGCCTTGGCTCTTGCCTGTGGACGATCCCCAGAGGTGGTTTTGTCTGTCCAGCTCTGCCTTTGTCCCCGTGGGCCAAACTCTTCTCCCGTGGCTGGGTGGGTGTTGTGCGCAGAGGTAGACACTGCACTTTGGTTTCTCTTGGGGAGGAGGTGGGAGCTTGCTGCAGTTGCTCATGCTGTTCCTCCCTGAGTTCCATCTGCATTGCTTCTTCTGTCAGTACGGTGGGGATGACGGTATCCATGGGGTGGAGGAATGTGGTGGGTCCTGGAGGAGGTGAGGCTGTTTGTGATGCCGCTTTGTGCTGCAGCTGGAGGCTCTGCAGCGGATCCAGGTGGTTCGTGTGTTTGACATCTATGAAATGCTGCGTGCTTTGCAGGAGCTACGGGATCGCCTCTCTCAGCAGGTAGGAGCGAGGCTCTGGGACCCTCTCCCTTCCCTGGAGCTGCCAGGAGGGCAGCAGGGCTTGTGTGCCTGACGAGTGACACCAGATCACCTTGTCCTCTTTGAGCCTCTTTAGCTCAGGACCTCCAAACCTGCTGGATTTGTGACTCCACATTGCACGTGATGCTTCCTTCTTTCAGGTTATGAGTTCCGTGGGACCTCTCAAGATTGTGGTGATCGACTCGGCCTCAGCTGTGATTTACCCGCTGCTGGGCGGCAGGCAGTCAGAGGGTGAGCTGCTTTGTTAGGATGTGCAATGAAGTTGTTGACCTCTCTGCTCAACTCTGGACAACTCGGGGATTGGTGTGTCCATGCCACATCCATTGGACGGGGTGCCCTGCACTGTGCAGGTGCAGTGGGTACGCATTGGGTTTGGAAATGGGTTGAAGGTGTCCATGAACACCAGCTCTGGTACTAAGTCTAGTGTTCGTGCCAATCTAGATGTCACCTGCCTCTGAGATGAACTTTGAGGGTTGATCCACAAACACCCAAATGCTTTGTCCTCCTCCAGGCTTGGCCATCATGATGGAACTGGCCAGGGAGCTGAAAACGCTGGCCAGGGAGTTCAGTCTTGCCATTGTGGTGAGTGTTGCTGCCCCTTGTCCTTGTGTGCTGGTGTGGGCCATGGTGAGGAGCCCTGGAGAGGCCTCAAAGCCAAGGGGAGAGAATCCTGCTCCCAACTAAGCAGGAGCAAGAAGCCTGTATCCCACAGTGGGCTGCTCCCTGACATTAGCTCTGCCTCTCTGCAGCCCATAGATGTCTTGTTCCAGGCTGAGTCCCCATCCCCAGAGGGATTTAAAGGATGTGTACGTGTGGTGCCTGGGGACGTGGGTTGGTGGTGGAGTGGGCAGTGTTGGTCTTGATGATCCTAAAGGTCTTTTCCAACCTAAAAAATTCTGTGGTCCTACGCTTCTACAATTTGCTGCCTGCTTTGATTACTGTCGTCGGTCAAGAAGGCATTCACTCAATTGAGCCAAGTGAAGTTAAGTACAGACAGATTGACAAGTTGTTTGTTTTGAGTTTTGATGTAACCCCACCAGGGGCTAGCCAGCTTACCAGGTAACCTCTCACTTCTGCTTTGTTACCTGGAAGGAACTACAGGGTATTGCATCATCCAGAAGGAGCTGGGAACTGGAAGGGTCCTACTCTGATCTCCCCAGCTCTTGGCCACACAACTGCATTTTCTTTGATGCACCCAGAGAGGCTGCTGAGACCAGAGTTGATATGTTTGGATTGGGAAAGCCACAGCAGAAAAACGTGATGTGCTGAACAGTGGAAGGTGTCGAGGCAGTCCTGTCCTTTGTTCTGACTGGTGACAGGGACAGGGCGCCTGGAAGGATGCTTGGAGGCTCCAAATTAAACTTTACAAGGTGGCTCCAGCACCAGGAGTCACTGCAGCTTGCAGGTGTGAGGGACCTCCTATCTGAGTATGTCTGGGACAGTTGTGTGTGCTAAGTTTGGAGAGGATGGCATAGGTGTGCCATGAAGGAGAAGAAAAAACTTCACTGAGGTAGCAGACTGGCCGTCATCTCCTGGTGTTTCATTAGACCGGTGGCACTGCTTTTCCCAGGCATTGATAAGCCTGTTTATGCTGCAGGTGACAAACCAGGTGACAAGGGACAGCAGCACTGGTTCATTGAAGCCAGCCCTGGGCCGCTCCTGGAGTTTTGTGCCCAGCACCCGGGTGTTGCTGGAGACCAAAGAAGCCACCTGGGAGAAAGTCGCCATGCAGCGCATCGCGTCCTTGGCAAAGTCACCCCGGCAGGTGAGGCTCCCTGGTCCAGTCCCTCCGGTAGTGGAGAAGCAGCTGTGTGATTTCGACCTGGCTTTGGAGCAGAGGGAGGCTCCTGCTGGAGGCGGGGTAGGATCAGGCCTCACTGGGTGACCTATGGCAATGGGAGAGGAGCAGATGCAGCCTGGTTTATGCTGTGAAAGAGACGAGCATCTGCTGCCAACAGCCTGAGCTTTTATTCATAGGTTCATGTTAAATGAGTGGTACCACTTCCAATCCAGGTCATCGTGTTCCTTGTGTCCCAGGACAAGGGCAGTGAGGATCCTGCAGAGCTGGCTCTAATACCTGCAGAGGTGACTTTGGCTTGAATACTGTGTATGGGGCAGTGTTGCCTGAGTCTCCTGGCTCCAAGCCTGCCCTGTAGCCTAATCCAAATGGGTCTGGATGTGGTGGTGTGCTGGGCAGTTAAACGCATCCTGAATATGCTAAATAATGGTGTGCCTGGGGATATCTCAGAGTAAGATATTCTCTCTTTACTAAATTACATTCTCTCTTTGTATCTGTGTTCAGCAGACCCAGCTAAAATGAGGGCAACAGCAGAAAGGAATCCTCAAGGGGATGGGACTGGGGATTTTTGGCTGTGGGGCAGGGGATGGAGCAATGCTCTACAGGTTTGCCTGTAGAGTCCCAGAAGCATGAGATTAAGCTCCTCTCTGTTTCTCCTGGCAGCCAACAGGGATACAGGTGGAGCTGGATATTGGAAGCAGTGATGTGCAGGAGCTGAGCCCAGCGACACCCACACAGGGGCTCTGATGTGGGTGGAAAAGCACATGTCAAGGTCCAAGAGCTGCAAACAAAGCAGGCCAGCACACTGTGAAGGTTTTCGAGGCTGCGTTGGGCCCTGGGAAGGACCAACATGCAGAAGCTCTTGTTCTGTGCTGGGAACAAAATGACCATGGGGTTCCCTGGAGGTCTCCCCACCTGAGCAGGTGCAGCCCATGGCTGGGCCGGGTAGGCAGCACGGCAGCCAGGTCTTCTCTGCTGCAGCCTTGTCGTTGGCCAGCCTGTCTGGACGTGTTGGCTTGGGACCAGCTGGCCTGTCCCTGCACAAACCCGTGACTCCTCATGGACTCCCAGGACTCTGTCCTCCAGTCCCTGAGCTGTGGTCGTGCTTGGGCAACACACTGGTCTTGGCTCAGAAATAAAAACAAGGTCTTGCACACTGCTGTGTTTGTTGAGAGCTGGAATTCAATTAATGGCAACTGCTGTTAATTAAAATTTTGAGGTTTAGACCCTAGCAAGTGGGGTGGGACAGGCTGTGATGAGCAGGGACATAACTGGATGCTTGGTCTGACCTCCCCAGGGTAACACTGGGGTGCTGGGGGCACTGCTGCTAATTGGAGGCTCTGATCTGGGTCAGCTGGCTGGTGCCAGCCTGTCCTGTCTGATGCTCAAGGACAAACTCGGTTGCACGTGGTGAAGTTCAGAATAATCTCTCCTTGCTCTGGTGCTTTCCAAGTGCTCTCACATGTTCTGGGCAACCTCCTGGGGCTCTTGGGAGGAGGTGGGAGGCTGAGATAGTGCAGCCTTTTCTCTTAATCCCTGGTGTCTTAGATACCCTCATCCTTTCCTTAATAGGAACCTCCTTGGTGGGTGAGCTGAGTTAGGGCTTGCACCCCCCGAGGCTGCTGATGCAGATTATGGGGCTGGGATTCATCAGGGTGTGCTCATTAAACTGCTAACACAGCAGTGCAGCTCCAGGAGCCTTCTGAGGCTCCGCTGGTTAAGGAAGTTTGATTTAGGCAGTCCCTAGCTGCTGATTTCTGCAGAGCAGACAAAACCCACGCAGCCATGAATTCCTGTAGGGACAGGGCAACTAAAAGTGGTGTGTGAACGCATATTTTGGTTTCCCAAGAGGCAGTGCCGGGTCTCAGAACAGGTTTTTTGTTTTGCACGTCTGTCAGAGCCATGCTCTGCAAAATGAAGTGCTTGGTGGTCCTGGGGCCGTGGTCACCTTGTCCATCGTGGCTGCAGGAAGCGCTGTGCTCCCAGCAGCCCGAGGAGGAGACTGTGCCAACGCGGTGGGAGCTGCACCATGGAACAAATTTCAGTAAAAATAAGTGTATTTTAAAGGTGTTTATTTGCATTTCTGGCCTTCCCGACTGGTAGGGGAGGCTTGGCTGCAGAGCTGCAGCCTGGCTGGGGTGGAGGAGGGTGAGCTCCCTATCTGCTGCAGGCAAACAGAGAATGTAGCTCGTTATATCTCTTGAAGCTATGCATACAGAGCTGGTACGCACGGATTTCGAACCAAACCGCGTGCTGCTGTTTTATCTCTGCCAGAGCTCCAGCAGAGGAGGCGACGCTCTCGCCCGGGACACGGGACGCGCCCCGCCCGGCCGCCTGAGGGCGCCAGCGAGGCATCCGCGCCGCCAGGGGGCGCCGCCAGGGCCGCGCTAGTGTGCCTCTCGGTAGTGGCCGCTCTGCGCGGCCGCTCGGTGGCCGCTGCCGCGCCGGGCAGTTGCCATAGCGCCGCGTGCAGCCGCGGGACGGGGCCGCGAGCGGTGAGGGGCTGCGGGGCTTGGGGGGGGGCGGCGCATCCAGAGGGGGGCGAGGGCTGCGGGGCAGCGAAGATGGGGCTGATGGGGGGCTGCAGCCCCTGGATTTTAGTGGTGGGGCGATGGAGGGAAGGGGCTCCCTCCCGGGAGCGCTCGCAGGTTTCCCTGGCGGGGCGGCCGGGGCTCGACACGGCCTCTGCTCTGCTGTACAGAAACTCTCTCCCGAGTTCTACTCCCAAAGGCACTCAGAGGTTCCTCTGCTCAGGATGCTCCAACCTTCAGTGCAGCTCTTTGCTTCAGTTGCTGTCTCTTTGCCCAGGGTGCCAGTTCGCTTGGTTGGGTGGCAGCGCGCCTGGGGTGATGCTCCTGGGTGGCAGGGACCCAAGTTATTTTCTTATCGAGGAGCCCTGTCCTGCCTCTGCTCAGAACGGGCCACAGGCAAAGCGAAAGCTGCACAAGTCCTTTGCCTCAGAAAGCAAAAGGAGTTCATAAAATGAAAGTACTGGAGTGTTCTTCAGAACAGTGTGTTCCTATGAACAGGTCAAGGTGTTTCCTGTGGAGAAATGATTGATGTGTCATCAAATCAGTTCCTTACTGGTGTTTGAGCATGTGGTTGCAAGTTAATAGATGTAAACTCTGCAGTGGGAGCATGCTAGCAGTCCGGTCTGAGCCTTTACAGATCAGGGACTTGGCAAACAGCCGTGGGCGAACGCGCTTGGGGTTGTGACTGTGTGGTAAATAAGCAGTTGGACTCAATCGTTTCACATGTTTTCAGACACAGCAAGGATGGCCAGGCTGAGTTAGCGACTGTAGAGGTAAGTGTAATATTAAAGCATAAATAGGAATGGTTTGGTTTTATGGTTCTTTGATTAAGATATATTCAGGGTAAT
This sequence comes from Neomorphus geoffroyi, assembly GCA_033558235.1. Lineage (NCBI taxonomy): Eukaryota > Metazoa > Chordata > Aves > Cuculiformes > Neomorphidae > Neomorphus > Neomorphus geoffroyi. The sequence goes on from JAUMJM010000018.1 coordinate 12,160,503, forward strand.
GTTTAATTTGCTGAGACATAAAGCCGTTTTGTTTGTGTGTTTTGTTTGAGCTCACTTCCTCCTGGCTGACGCACAGCGTATCTTCTGTGGGTAGCACAGGAGGCTGTGGATATTGGGGAACTGTTTCACGGCAGTGTAGGAACTTGTAGCAGTTTTCTGTTCTTTCTAGCCTGATTCTGTGATCGGTAAAGAACTTAGACTTACAAAGTGCTTTTTTAGTTCTGCTTTTCATTAGGGTGGGATACAAGTGCATTGTAAGATGACATTTTTTGTGCATTTACGGTGCACTCAGTTGTGTTCCAGAACCTTGAAGCTCACATTCTAAGATAAATGATCTTTAAGGCATATACATGCTTATACGAAACAAACAGAGCATTTACCCTTTGTCATCATTTCCACTGTTACCTTGTTTTTCCAGAGCCGAGAAGCGGAACACAAAACCATGAGCTTTACGTGTTGGTTCCTACAAACTCGAAATCCCTGCAATTACCTGCCACCACCTGTCAGATTCTGTTACCTCCGTAACACGTTTTGTGTTCTCAGTGATGGGGAGGCGTGTCTGATGTTCCTTCCTTGTAAACATGATTGCTTTTAGTAGAATAATTGGGTCTAATGAAACAAAACAATTTACTTTGGCTATTGTTGTGTTTTCTGTTGTTGGCAATTTCTTCTACCTGTGTGAATCCTGGTGCAGTTCCCAGGCTGTAGCACCCTGTGGTCTGTGTGTCCACGCAGCTGGTAGCAGTTGAACTGTTAATTCAAAGCTGATTGCCTGGACATCAGTGTCCATGGATTAATGCTTAATTGCTCAAGTTTTTGCTGAGTTGGGTTAGTTTTAAGCCATCATTTAGGTATTGTGTTTAATTGTGGGGCAGAAATAGGAGGCTGGCTTGCTGTAAGGCTTGGTCTTTCTCATTGGTGGGTACACGTGATTGGGCTCTCAGGAGTCAGAACGAGTGCTGAATGCAGTGCTCTGCAATGAGTGTGCAAAGCAATAACAGATATGAGTTGTACTCTGGGGTTCATTGCTGATTGGATTTATGACCAAAATCTATCTTCTTTTCTCCAAGCCTTTAGTTTTCCCTTCGCTGTGGTTGACTTCAGTGTGGTTCCGTGTTGTTCTGTTTGTTTTAACTGCATAATTTTCACTGCTTGTTCTGCAACTCGGTGCCAGGGTTTGTTCATAACAACTTGGAGAGGTTGTAAACTCTTCAGTGATGCTAGAGCACAGTTTGAGACAAATTGCCAGTGCTATATATAGGAGGGTTATTAAAACCTGTGTTTTGGACTTTGAACCAGCTTTTGTGTGGCGGAAGAGTGTGCATGAACACTCACGCAGCCCTCTACCGCGGTGGTGTTGTATCTGGGTGCCTGTTATGACTCACCCAGCCACTCGCTGCAGGCAGGATCAGAGCTGGACAGGCTGTGGGGCTGACCCAGCACTGCAGCTTTGCGTCCTCATGCCTGTCCAGGTAAGATGCTGCCCTCATCCACTGCACGTTGGTTTCACTGTAATACAGGTAGGAAAAAATATATTTAGTTAGGCCTAGGCTACCTTCACATTCCTTATAGGAAGAATGAATTTTCCTCTGTACACAGGATATCTTGGAGAGTCTTTTCTCTAAAGCCTTGACCAGATCTGAGGGACACAGAGCCTGATCCAAAGATATGGAATTAGAAAGTAGATTGAACCAAGTACTTGTTGCTTAATAAAAAACTTTGCTGGCAGCAGGGTAATGTGAGATACATGTGATTGTCTGCACCTGTACTCTGTTTGGACACAACTGTGTGTGAGCTGCTGCTGACCAGGGAAAGGGGATCTACAGGTGTGTGGCAGTGAAAACTGAGGGCACTCTGTGCTCCTCTGTATTCTGAGCTCTCTACAAGCGTAGCGGGGCTTTAAATCACCTGAACGCTGCCAACATCCTTAGTGTGGGTTAAATACTTGAGCATTGCTCTGACTTGTGGGGGAAGCTTTGGTCGCTGTTGCCGTGATGTCTGCGCTGCTTTGATGACGCTGCTGTTGCTCTGCCTGCATTTTTCCAGCCCCACCTGAATCGCCCGCTTTCATTGCAAAATCCTAGTCAGGCTCCTGTTCCCCACAGTAATTCCTGTCTTTAGTCTTGATAGTACCTATCTGTGTCTCCCCATATCAAGCTTTTCCTCTGCTTCCCAGGGACCGTCATTACAAGAAGCCAGAAATTAGTACTTTGAACTTCCCCAATGGCATTCGAGGAGTACAGAATGCTTTGCTGGGATGAGTAACTGTAATCTCTGTTTTACAGGTGGGAAGAATCACATCACTGCTGAATTGATGTCAGGAACAGAACTCATCTGCATGCTGAGTCTGCGAACCACCTGATGGTATGTCCCTCTGACGTCAGTTGTTCAGTCCTCAAGGAACATTGCGGGGTTGAAAAATTACAATTTTCTTTAAGAAACAGAGTGTGACCATTGATCACAAATTCAAATCTTGTATTAGTTTCTCCCTCCTTTCTCAGCCAGTTTCCTCAGAACTGAGAGATGGCATATTGTAACCCCTTAAAGCCCTTTTTGGCTTTTAAGTTTGTGTTCCCATAAGAGACTGCCTTTAAGTAGAATTGTTGCTTTCTGAGACACTGTTTATTCTTCTCACTGCCTATAAAATCAACAAGTTCTTCACATTAATTGCTCTTGAGCAAAATATTAATTAGGGTTCTTTCTGTAATGCCCTCTGGCTTCTTTGCCAAATAGTCTTGGAATAAGAATTTCCACATTGTATTTCAGTGGAGACTAAATTTAACATCAGCTCTTTCTGTGCTGCTACCTTCATATTTATATTCAGGAGTTTGTGGGGTGTGCTCGCAAGGATGTACTTAAGCATATGCTTTGAACCTTTTAGTTTAACCTCTACAAGTGATGTTAAGTGAGATTTTAAACAGGCAGATTAGTTTGTTGCATAGTAACCTCTACAGGAGGCTGATTCCTTTGGGAGTTATGTATTATACATATACACATGGGTAGTTTCAAATTGCAGCATCACATGTGGCACCACTGAATCCATGCCTCTTACTGTGCACATGAGCTCATATTGGCTTGGCTTGTACCCCAAACGAGACAGAAACCATAATATTGCATCCCCTGGAAGCCCAGTCTGAAACTGATGTGACGCCACCTTTTTTTGTTGGAATACCATGCTTGGGAAGCAGTTGCTGCTGTCACCAGTGAATCACTTCCATGTTTCACTCACCAGCTCCTGTGAGTTGTTAGCATTGCTCAGATGAATAATTTCTCCAGTGCTGTGTTTGAGGATGTATTCCAAAAGGCTGCATCATGCATTGGTAAGTTTTCTTCCATGAACACGTTGGTGCTTCTTAGGACTCTGCCTGAACCAGAGTGATCTGGAAAACAGCTGTGCAGTGGCGGTCCCGGAAAGGGAGGGTCAGTGAGCAGCAAGCTAATCTGCTGCTGTGTTATGGTGTTGGAATAATCACAGCTGGGTTGGAACCGCAACTGGGCTGCCGCTATGTTGCAGTGAGGGATCCCTTCTCTACAGGATTGTAGTTTTATACATATCTTAAAATGAAGCTTTTATTTGTTTGTTGGAGTAGCTTTCTTTATAGATAGTTGTATTTAATAATTTGGAGGACAAACGGGCCCATGGTTTCCTGAACAGATTTTAAAAATGACAAAGTAATCATTAAAAGAAGGGAAAATTATCTCTATTTATATTGACAAAATAACTTACTGAGTCCTTGAACCTCTTCCTGTATTTGCCCTGTATTCAGGCCTAGTGGCAGAGACAGATAAAATGTCAAGCTTGACAGATTGCTGGAGCTCGTTTTTGGTAGTTAAACAATAATGGAACTGTTGCGTGTTTGCAGGGAAACAGTTCTCTGTGTGTACGGACTTCGTCCTGCCCGATGTTTCAGTTGTTCCAGAGAAAGGCAGTTTCTCCAGTGCAGCTTCTGTGTGTGGTCGCACGGCTGTCGGAATCATGGGCTGCACCGAGGCCGTTGCACAAGCATTGCAAATGAGTTGGGAAACAGTTTATTTTTCAGATTCCAAATCAAGTGTGGATGTCAAAGTCCCTTTTGCCTGTATAATCAAAAAAGTAGAAATGGAAGCTGGTGTTTACTTAGAGACTGATTCATGCTCTTAGGGCTCAGAACACAAGTTTCTTCCTGTCAGAGGCTGATACTTGCATAATTCATACCTTGTGCTTCGCAGACTGAAAGGCGTATCAGTTGTTACATGAGATCACATATTTCCTGTTTGGCTTCGTCAAATCTAGTCTGTCGTTGTGCATCTTGTGCAGAGCGCTCTTGGGTAAGGGGATCTTTTTTTGTGTGTAGAAGAGAAATGAGGGGAGGTGATGCAGGCATTTAATAAAAATAAAGCCCCAAACCTCAGTTTTTTTGGACAAAATTATTAGTCTTTCTGTTTCTGTTGTCACAGACTCATTTTTGCAATGGGAATAACTAAATCAAGAATGTCATTCTAAGTGTAGCAGAGAATTCCTGAAAACAACTGAAATATGTTGCTTAGCTTGCTGCTGAAAAGAACTGCAGCACCTACAAAGCGTGCATAGAGAGTGCAGATGGAATTCAGAGCACCAGCAAATGGCTGCCTGTACGTAGCAAAGTAGCACCCTTAAAAACAAAGTACTTGCAGCATTTCATTTTATTTGCTGACATCTGCCTTCAGAGACATAATCTGCAGATAGCTTTATCTGATGGTCGTGAGCGGGGCTGATACCATCTCTGAACTCTTCCCAGTGTGAAAACCCATTTAAAGGTTTTCAAAATGTGTATATTTTTAGAGATCATATACAGCACATTTAATACAGTTTTACTATTTGAGTTTGTTCAAATTTTGCTGTGATAAATGGCATTTGTATTGCATTTTCAAACAATGTGTTTGACTGCATATAATGAAGCCTTTTCATACAACAGAATGTGGGCCAAACCCCAGCTGAATTGATGAAAGGCTTTACTTTGTCTAAGTGAAGTAAGATGATCCTTCTTGGAATGTGTCCTGTCTCTCTGTCGCTGTTTTCCAAGCAGTGTTCTGCTCAAAACTTGGTAAGATATTGTTATGGAAGCCTCAGCTGTTTTTTTTTTTCTTTTTACTTCTCAATAATACAAGCTGAGGCTTTTATTGCTGTGCCTGGAACAACAGATGCAAGCTTAAATCTGTAATACAGGGTGGTATTTCCTAAAAAATTCCCCTAATAAAAACAAATGTGAAGAAAAGGATATAAACTGTTAGTGTCTACTGCGTACTTGACTGATAAGCACTAATCCTTGATTAGGGAGGAAACAGGATAAAAGTATTTATTGACCCTTCTGAACTTTTAAATAAAAGGGAATTTTTGCAACATCCGCAAAATATTTGAAATTTAAAATCCTACCTGTTTTTCTAACAGCTGTCTGATCGCATGCTGCCTCCTTCAGACGTTATTCTTGTCTCAAGTTCCAAGAATGTCTTTTTTTGACAGGACCACATTTGTCAGTGACACTATTTTTTAAATGAAAATGCCCAATTAAGTAAAACCAAACTTCTTAAGCAGTATTTTATTCTGTGTGTTACCATAATTTTCACTGGGTGAGGAGTTAAAACAAACCAACCCCACCAAAAATAGACCAAAAAGCTAATGAGACTAGCATTGTCTTTTGCATTTGTGTGAAACATAAAGTTGGCCTCAATCATCTTGTCTTTTCTTTTCTTTTTATATTGATGTGTTCTGTTCCCGTGTTAACTTGTTAGGATGCCCTGCAAAAGTAAGAGAAAGTCTTTCACTGTAAGCATTTCTTCTCAGAAGTGCCGTACTGGTCTGAGCGGTGAGAGTTCTCTGCAAGCGTTTAATTCCATTACATGTAAAGTACTGCTTTGAAGAAATGAAGTATTGATTCCACTCCCTGATGAGGTATTATCTGTATTTTACGTATGGAAAACTGAAGCACAAAGTGGCCCAGATGCGCAGAGCATCTGAAACAGAGGTAGAAACTGAAACCAAAAATCCTCAGCCTCAATTGTCCATACTAATGTATCCCTTTACTAATCTGAAAGTAATCACCTAATGGAATTGGTCAAACTTTGGGTCCTTTATTAGAATAGAAGGTATGTGATTTTGTATATGCAGTAGGAACCAGAGCAGCTGCTGCTGAACTATTGAATGGAGAAAATTGGAACTCAGAATGGAAGGAAGTTCTTGATGTTATCAGGTTATTGGTGGAAAAGATCGTGGCGCAGGGAGCTTCTTAGCGGCAGAAGGCACATCTGCTTGTGCCGTAGTGCCAGATAAGTTGTTGTTTGTTTGGGATCTGAGAACAGAAGTGAAGATGTTTTGAGGTTTTATTTAAAAAATAAGTGTTCTCTGTTATTAAAGGACTGTGTGAAAGTACAAGACAGGGCAGCATCTGTTCCCAGCTTCCATGATCATTGTCATGTTTTTTTTTTTCATGTCCCAACGCCAGGATTTAGTGTAATCCAAAAATCTTGTCTGTTGTTTTACAAAGCAAACAAACCTAGCATGGAACAAGGTGCTCCCCTTGGTAACAGAGAGGCAAAACTAAAATGTGATACCTCTGTATTGTAGAGGTTGAGGAAAAGCCCCCAACAAACCCAAGGGAAATTAAAAAGCCAAATTAAATCGATTTATTGGTTTATAAAACCCAGTGATTTATGGAGCACTGACTCATGGTGTCTGAGTGCTTGGGCTTGCCAAAAGGCAAGAGCTGAAATGTGACCCTAGTTGGCTTGGGCCATATATGGGAAATGACCTCTTCCTGACGAAGGTAGGGATCCAGGAGATGCAGGTCCTTAAAGGCCACTTGAAACTTTTTTCACCCGGTATCCTCTCAGCCTCTGAATCCCTTGGGGATGTCACCCTTCAACTCAGTGACCAAAAATGCCGGACAAGATGGTTCTGGGGTTTGCTGATGTTTCAGTTCGAATTTTCATCTGCGTTGTTTTGGGGTTGCTCGTCTGCAGCGCTCTGCAGAGACTGAGGCTGGAAGAAGAGGAGTGTGGCAGTTGCACAAAGGAGTTGGTAAAACAACCCACTTGGAATCTTTCAGCCCAAGCACTGTAGGTGGTTGGAAATGGACTTGTTTGCATCTCAGCCACCCATGTCCTAAGTATACGTGCTGGTCCTGATGACAGGCACTGGGCAGCGAGGCTTGAACTCTCCCTCAGTTTTCAAGCTTTTTTCCAGGGCTGTATGGAAGCAGTTTTGAATTTCAGGTGCTTCAGCACTAAATGGGGATGGGCACGAAAACATTATTTATGGAAATACTTTAAGAGAGCAACTTTAAAGTCTCTCTCAAACTTTCACCTGTCCTAAGTTTCTTCAAAGAAGGGTGGGGTATTTTTCCTCAGCCATGAAGGAGGTGAGTAAGCCATGAATAATTTGACCTTTTGCTTCTCATATCTTTTGTTTCAGTAATGAAACTAGGATTCAGGTTTGCCTTTCTTGGTGCTGTATTCAGTATCCTAGACCTTTAACTGCTGACAAAACTCATCAGCATTTCTGCAGCCTGGGAACAGGGCCTTTCACACCGTTTCAGATGTGACCTATGTGCTGGTCTTTGTACATGCCTGCTGAAGGAGATGGAATGCAACTGCATTTTATTCTATTTCAGCACCTAGTTTGGATTTGAATTCAGATTAATTTGGACTAGGCATAGCTATGAAGTGATTCTGCTTTGTTTGTTCTTGTTATGATGTGCCTCAGTTATAGATTCAGATCTTTTTCAGTCTAGCCAAATAAAAATGATCTCTTTTCAGGCTACAGTTATAGAGGCTACAGTAGTCAGAAGCTATTTTCCAGTCTGCACAGATCGTTGTTGCATGTGGTTTTACTGCGGCAGCATTGATCTGAATGTGCAGTTTTCCACATGTGTGAATTCCGTGGGGTTTAGGTGGATTTTCTACTAACAGCTCCTGAAATGAGAGGGCAGGGGAAGAGTAGACTGTATGTGTGAGGAATTTTGAGGCTGTCTTTTGATTTCTGAGAGGGAGAGGGGGAAAACAGACAGGTTTAGAAGCTTACTGTTTAAAAAATAAACCCAAAGCTCGGCATGCGAATTAATTTAAGGGATTTCCAGCTGTTTTGGGAATGGCAGTTTTAGAGTGATTCTTCTTTCTGAATCTTTGTACACTGAGTTGGACAGGGAGTTTCTGTGCACATCTGCAGTTTGTGGTGAGATGCCTCCCATGGTCTGTGTTCCTTCCCTGCCTCTGTAGATGCTTAGGATACTCACTGTATATTTTCATGTATTTGAGAACTCTAATTCTTAATTCTTCTCTTAAGCAAATTTTCTAGGGGCTTACCAGGTTATAGCAATATAAAAGGGTCTTTTGTCTGCTTTATGGTTTCTTCCGTGCCGTATAACTAGGAAATTACTTTGATGCTTCTCTCGGAATCAGCAATAATTTCAGGCGGTAGCGTTTCTGTGGAGGTGTGTGTGGCTGTCTCTGGGCTCAACTGCTGTGGCTCCGTTTCAGCTTTCTACTGTGCTGCCCCAGCGGGCTCTGTTGTTTACTTTCTGTTCTGTGGTAAATGGATGACACTTCCTTGATTAAAATGCTGGTGCTCTGCCAAATTCTCTTCCTCTGGGCTCACATGCTCAGAGAAGTAGTGCACCTAGTGAGCGCGCACGGACTTGAATCCAGTTGTGTGCCACACTCCTGGCTGGACGTGCTGGGATGTGCTGCATCTCCTGCTTTCTGGGACATCTGGTGCCCACACACAGAGGCTTTTGAAGGCATCTCCAAGGTGCAGAAGCACAGGTGCAGCTATGTCATGCTGTATTAAAGAGGGCCTGGAGATGGGTTACCAGCAGACACGAGCTGAGCTACCGGCCATGTACTGCCCACCTCTGACGAGGAAGGTCTAGGCTGCGTGCAGGATCAGGTGCTGGAGTCGGCCTGCTCTGTCCATCGAAAACAGCCAGTGGATGTGAGTGTGCAGACACAGCTCAAGTACAAGTGCGAGCCCTGGTGTGCCCGATGGCGTAGGCACTCTTGGATGTGCAGAAGCCTGACCAAGACACTGCAGAGATGAACCTGGATGCCTAGTTCTGACTACATTCAGCACCAATTGACCCCAATACTCTGTCCTCTGCCTGCCCAGGTGGCCACCTTCTCACCTGAAAATTTTAGCCTGACGTCAAAGTTGCTGATCAGCCTGGTGAGCAATTGTGTATTTATCTTTAACAGTTATTGGTATTGCGTATTACATGATTAGGATGTGAAATGTCTCCAGACACTTTGAAAGCACAGAACAAAATTGAAAAAAGTCCCCTCCATACCAAAACTTCAGTCTCTTCCCCCCGAGCACTCATGTTTTTGGCTGTGGTGCAGTGCTGATACTTATTTGGGTGTTTTTTCAGGATGTGCACACTGTCACCCTGGGCACATGTGAACTGGTGCCTTTACTCATAAGTATATTTTGTCTGTCCCTATGTAAAAATTCTATTTGCTCAGTCCAGTTGGTGTATAGAGCAAATTAGATTTATGTGCTCTGAGATAGGTAGCCAGGGCTTGTCCCAACTTCGTGTTTCCTCGTGCTTTGTACTGGTTAAGACACCACCTCTGCAAATGTCATGCTTGGACTGGCAGCCTGCCTCCTTTCCTCGTGCCTCCTGCGAATGGCTCATTTGCTGGCTTTCCGCCTGTCCCAACATATGGTTGCTCCCATTTATCACAATTCAGGTCTGTGTGCCTGTGGCACAGGCCGATAATGATAATACTTCATGCATGTGTGTTGTTTGAGCAGATTATTCTATAGCTCTGTTATCAAGTAAGAACTGATTTTTGACCAAGCAAGCTGTGAATTCAGTGTTTACATGATAGGTTATTAATGGAACTAATTTAGCAAGGCATTTCTTATTAGTGTAGGTTTGCTGAAAAAAAAAAAGTAAATTGAAACAATGAGCAAAGGTACAGTGCCTTTAATGAGACAGCAAGGCGGTTAACTTATCAAATACTTAAACCATTTCATAACCGTGTTAATGGAAGTGGGATCTGATTAATTTTGCAGGGGATACAGCATGGGTTAATAATACAAAAATAATAATTTTAAAAGTGCTTTAGCAAGGCATGAGTGTCTTAAAGACAGGTTGTGAGCAGGTAGTTGCGGAGGGTGTCCTCTTGATGAATGAGATGGAAAGAGGAGCTTAAAGGTTCAGGGAGCTAACAGAGAAGCAGCTCATTGGGGTGAACGGCCTTCTAAATTAGGAGGTGTGAGGGCAGCTGACAGAGCTGTTGAGCAAACATTGCTGTAGGAAAGCATGCCCTAGCACAGCTGCTGTTTGTCTTGCATCTCCTTTTTTGGCACCCTTTTTCATTCGCAGTAGACTCAAAGGTCATCAGCTCTGGTGTTTCAGTGGTTGGAGGCCTCTCGGGAGGAGAAGGAATACATGTTACTGTGGCTTCTCATGTGGGAGCAAAATCAGCTGCCTGTGGGAGCTCAGTTCCTTTTGATCCCTTAACTCAAGTGTCTCGTTGGTGCTGCTGCATCCCAGCCCTCAAATTCCTGAGTGTCACAAAAAAGAAGCCTGACACAGGTATCGAGAGCTTTTTGTTCAATGATTTTGAGCTTTTGAGAGCTGATAGCTCAATGATTCTGAGATGTTCCTTTCACTTGTTCACTTGCAATAGTCCCATATTGTGCTTTTAAGAAAATAAGAGGAAATTTTATATTCAAACATAACCCCCAGTGTAGTTATTCAGCCAGAGCGTACCCTTTGATCAAGATTCACAAAGCATGTGTAATGAGTCCTGTGTCTAGGCAGTTGTCTGCCTACCCCGACATTAATATTGCATATATAGTGGGAACCTGAGTTCAAACACTTCTTTTACTGAAGATGGAAAGTATAAAAATCCTGGCTTGCGTTATGAATGCTGTCTTCAACAGCATATAGGAGAACCTTGACATCACAGGTGTTTCCTCTGGAATTGAATCATGCATTCAGATTTATACAAAACTCATGGTGATGTATAGAACATGTTGAAGAACAGGAGGTGAAGTGAATTTCGCTCTTGTGACTCTCTTCACTGATTTTAAACTCAGCATTCACAGCTTCACAGTGAAACCAGGCAGTCCGTCAGATTGTGGGAGTGTGCCAGCACTGCTTTGCCCACAGACCATGGCAAGTAGCTCTCTGCCTTGTCTAATATTTATTGAATTGCTTCCAGCCTTTCCTTTCTCAAGGGAGAAGATAAAACAATCCCCCCTTACCAAAACCAAGCCCAGTGTGATGATTGCCATGTGGGTGGATGTATTTGCAGGTCTAGGATAAAGCGCTTGATCTTGCATCTCCACCCATGGTGAAGCTCCTTCTCCGTTTGCTCTTGCAGATGCTTCAAGCACAACGTGCAGTTAAGATGTAGGACACGTACTTTATGGCTGCCAGAAGCCGTCTGTTGAGCACCTGCCATGTAGCTCTCCTTCCCAAAAACATGCTCAGCCACAGTTACAGCTGTTATTTTCTGTGGCTCCCATTGCCCTCGACGAGCATCACATCCAGGAATAGTGGAGACTGCTGATATCAGTAATGCCTGTAACGTTAGTCATACCGGTAAGCTAGCGTCTTTTATTCAAGAAGTTGTGAGAATTCTTGAAATATCTAGTGTCGTTAACTTTTCCAAACTGACTTGTTAATACTTGTCAGGTTATTGTGTTTACCAAGTCCTAGAGCACAGCAAAGAAGTAGCTCTTTCTGCTGGTAAATTTTGTGTACACTGCTTTTCTTCCCAGTGTTTACGTGTTGCAATGTTCTGGAGTGCATAAAGGAGTGTCATTTTTGGGAAAGCAAAGTTTTTGGGACCGGCATTTGTGTATTCTGTTGTTGTGGGTGGCCTTCAGTTTGCAGGGGTCCTTGAAACAGGAAAAGAACTGACTGTGGATGCTGTTTTCTGCTGCTGTGGATGTTGTGAATACTTGTTCCGCTGTGCAGCTTCCGTGGTGTTTAGATTTGCAATTCCTGGGAACAAATTAAACCTCCAAGCAGCATAGCTTAAAATAGAAATAACTTCTGAGTGGGACTGATTGCTTGAAAATTAAAGTGCAGAAAGAATAAGAGTAATAGTTTATTTTTTTTAATGTATGATACGTACAGAACGTGTTTTGGTTGCAGTGCAGAGCTAGTGGAAGTGGATGATACATTATTTCTGTTCATGGAATGCTTCTCTCCATGTATTTATTAAGTGATAATTACTCTTGCTTGTGTAGGATGAGCACTGTGGCATGTGAAACTAAATGTTAGGCTGAGACACTCCAGTTATGTCTTTAATGGTTCAGGCTTCAGATCCCAGTGTCAGTAAGAACTTGCTCTGTCTTTCGCTGATTCTTGTCCATGCTTATAAATTACAACTGCATTGCAGCTTGTTGTCTGCTGACACCAGGTTTTGTACGCAGGGATGTAACACCTGTTGGAGTTCTGGTGCCCTGAAGAATCTGATTTTTCTGGGTGGTGACTCTCTCAAGTGTTTTCTGTGCAGGACACAGATGCTCCTGCCGAGGCAGTTTGGTGTCTGGAGCTGCTCGGGCAGCGCGGTGGCTTGCTTTGTTTGTCTGAGAGCAGCTCCAGATGAGGTGGGAGGAAGGTGGTCAGGGCACCTCCAAAACTTTGTCAACACTCTGCAAGGACAGTAGGGCATGGAGAACACAGAGATGCTGCTTTAGGATTGTGATTTTCAGTGTTTGAAAGAATCAGCATTTGTTGTCTTTGATATCACAGATATCTGTAATAAGAGTCTTGTGCCCTTCTCTCAGCCGTGCCTTTGGCTGCCCCTGTCCTGTCCGCAGCCCGCTGAGGTTCCAGTTTGGTTCCCACTGTTCCATTATTGGAGATCTAGTTGCCAGTCAAAGTGGAATTTACAGTACAGCACTGTGCAGACCCATTACACTGGGAATTGTTTATTGTGTCACGGATCTGTTGATATTCACTTACACTTTACTGTCTGCTGAGCCTGCAGGGCAGAGTTCGTTGGTAAGCTCCCCATTGTGGGTTTTGAAAGGCCTGTGTCCACCCAGGGACAGCAGTAACTGTTGACAAGCCAAATTCAGCTGGATTGTGAAAGGGTTAGAGATGCCATTAAAGCCATGGATATTGGAACTGCACCAAACTGCAAAAGCTTCTCAGTTTAAGTACATCAACCCAAAAGACTTAACACAGCTTAACAGAACCCCAAACCCCATCAGATCTTAGTATATCACATCCAACAACCTTTAGGACCCCTACCAGAGAGGATTTATTTCCACAGGTTTGTAAAATCGAGCAGTTGCTGAGCACTATAAGCAATGAATGTGATTTTTAAGACATAAAAGAAACATAGTCCAGGAACTACAGCGTGAATGCAGAAATGCAGAGGAGGGATTTGTGTTCTGTTTACCAGTAAGTGCTGACACATGGTGTATGCTCTAGAAACCGTCAAAAATGAATTGCTGGTGAGAAATTTAAAAATGCATTTTATTCTTTGTTCTCCCTTTACCTGATAGTGTGTTTCCTACTTGCAGGTACTATGTGGGCGAGTTGTTGTAATTGGTTTTGTCTGGATGGCTCACCTGAAGAGACACAGCCACAGCCGCCGGGAGCCAGAGCCCAAGCATATTCCAACCCCGGGTACAGCTCCTACCCGTCTCCCACGGCCTCTGAGCAGAGCTGCAAAGCCTGTGGGCTGCACTTAGACAACTCGTCCAGGAAGGTGAGTCGCACACGTCTTCTCTGGTGCAGCTGGCTTAGGGCAGTGTTCAGCTTGATTGCAGTCAGCCATCTGTTACTAAAAGCGAGTTGGAAGAGAAATAGGTGCGCATTAGAGGCCTCTGATTTGAGGACGTACCGTATGGGAAAAGGCAGCTTGCCTTTGCTTCTGTATCTTTAGTCATTCTTAGGCAATTAGCAGATGTAGTTAAAGATGACTGGAAACATGGTAGTTAACCTTTGGCAGACTTGGCTTTCCCAGGTGCTGAGAGAGGAAAGCCAAACTGCTTATCATCATTTAAAGGAGCATTAACTTGTGCATGAGTTTTTTTGTTATTTAAAAACATGTACTTAAAAAAAAATATTACAAGAACTTTAGTAATCTGTGCTTTCAGTAAAAGAAGCACTACATCTCTCTTTTCCAAACTATTGCTGCTCAAACTAAAAAGCCACATGAGTTTATTGAGGGGGGCGTGTTGAACTGCTGAAGCTCAATGCAAAAATACCCAAACCACAAAATCCCAACAAACAAACAAAACCCAAATCCATTCTATCTTGTTTCTATGCTTTATTTGTGAGCATTTAGATGCCAAAAGAATTGTTGCCACAAGATTTTTAGTTAGGCAGCAACCCCTGTCTGGGACATTATTTGAGCATGGTGGTTCCTATAATGCCACTTGGAAAATATTTTAGTGAGGAAAGTTGTTTGGAGTCAAAACTCTGTGCTCAGCACTGATGAGGCTGCACCTTGAGTACCATTTTCAGTTCTGGGCCCCTCACTACAAGGACACTGAGGGGCTGGAGCGCATCCAGAGAAGAGCAACAAGGCTGGTGATGGGGCTGGAGAACAAGTCTTACAAGGAGCAACTGAGGGAACTGGGGGTGTTTAGCTTAGAGAGGAGGAGGCTGAGAGGAGACCTCATCACTGTCTACAACTGCCTGAAAGGAGGTTGTGACGGGGTGGGTGCTGGGCTCTTCTCGCAAGTGACAAGCGATAGGACGAGAGGAAATGGCCGCAAGTTGTGCCAGGGCAGTTTTAGACTGGACATTAGGAAAAATTTATTCACTGAAAGGCTGGTCAGGCACTGGCACAGCTGCCCAGGGAGGTGGTGGAATTGCCATCCCTGGAGGTGTTTAAAAGATGGGTAGATGAGTTTTTCAGGGATCTGGTTTAGTAAGGGGACAGGTATGATTGGTCTCGGAGGTCTTTTCCAACCAGATAATTCCATGATTCTTGGTGGATCTGTCAGATACTTTTTCCTTCCTCCCCGGTTTTCTGAGGTCAGTGCCTTAAACTGGCTGACATTTTCAGGAAGATGCTTCTCCTTACAGAAAAGGCTCCTGGCAGGCTAGGATGTCAGATTAGAAAACACCCCAAACAACAGTAGCCATAGCGAAAGCATGAATGTTGGCATGTCTTCATTTTATCCTGCATGCAGAGAAGAGCCAAGCGTACCGGAGCCCCATCCTGGTGTCTCTGGACGATGAGCTGTTAGAGCTTTGAACCAGGAGCAGCTTCTGTTCTGGACAGACTTCAGATTTAAAGTGTTTCACTCTGTTTGACCATCCTGTGCTTCTGCTTCCAGTTAGGAAGCATCATTCAAAAGTGGTCTGACCTTCTAGTAACAGGTTATAATTTACAACAACATTTAAAGAAATGATTCTGAAAAGACCGGTGTCTTCAGCCATAGCCTGTTCGGAGTTTGGCAGAAACATTGCAGCTATAAATGCTGCGTAACCCTGAGATGCAGCAGATGGCTTCTGTGCGCCTTTAAATACCTGATGCTCAGGTACAGGCTGAGGAATTGTTTTTCTCTGAAGATGGATCATAGTGGTAAGCTGATAAGCCAGAGACTTGCGCGCTGTTATTTTCTCAACTGTATCGTTTGATAAGTAAGGCAGTCTCATGCTATTGCTGTTAATTGTTCGCAAAAACATGTTGGATAACACAGACAATGCACTGTGCTCGCTTGAGCTGATACAAACGTACAGGTACCCGAGTCAGGGGTTCTGGCTGGAAGGTCTCTGGCCATACAGTGGTTCCCTCCGGAGCCAGGCTGGCAGCCTGCAGAGCATGGGGGGCTTCCGCCTGCCAGAGGAAAGCAGAGCTATTTCTGGCCTGGGGGTTTTCCCCTCAGTTCTTCTGGGTCCTCCTGTGTCAGAGATGGGTGACTGAGAGGAAAAGTGTTGTCAGTGGCGATATTTTCTGTGGCTTTGCCTTTATGGAGCGTTTCTTCCTCTGCTGTGGATGCATGCCCAGCCAGTGGTTCCTGTCTCTGCCCTGAAAACTTCCCAAGGAACTGGATTGCTCCCTCAGTTGTAGGCTCAGAAAAGTCGGTTACACCCTAATGGTTTTTGTAATGGCCAAGTTAAGGAAAACTTCTCAAAACTGTGTCGTTTGTGGGAATTGCCCTCTTTGTCTTGCTTTGGGATTGATGACAGTCACTTCTACCTGGCAGACCCCAAATAGCAATTTTGAAATGACATTTCCCTCTGTGTTAGAAATTTTCACATCTTTAAATGCCGAGGCAGGAAATTGGGATTCTTTCCACTAATTGTCGTTATTAGTCTATTACAGGTTCTAAATGAGAAGTCTGTTGGTTATGATTCTAAGGGGTGTGGGGCAAGGGGGCTGCTAAGCTGTAAAGAGGATTGAAAGTAGCTTATGTAAGCAAGTACTATATTTACACCTTTTACAATATGGAAAGATCTGCTTTCTTTAAATGCTGAAGTTAAAAATGTTCTTTAATCACTAGAAGAAATTCCTAAACCAATATTTTGTCTCTGAGTTTGTATGTGTTGCTTATCCAACTCTGCATGTGTATTTTTCTTTGCATAGCTCTGAAGGGTCAGGATGTCAGGATTTCACAGTGATGCTTGTCTTCTTGGAGACTGGGAAACAGCATTTTTAACCAGCACTAAAACCAGTTCTTTCTTCCCTCAGGACTTTTTAAAGAGCGTGTAATGTGGCTGTTACGCTGCTATTCCTATCGGAAAATGTAGAATTTGACTTTCCAGAGTGCTGGACAGTCAAGTTTCTGCAGAAGTCAACATGGACTGTGAGTGCTCGGAATTTCTGAAAATTGAGCCCTGAGTGATGAGACCAGAACTGTACAAAAAATAAACACTAAACAAGAAAACTGAACCTGTATGGTTTTGAAACATCTGGGGCCTAATATTTCCAAAACTTCCAACACTTTCTGTCTAGCACTGAACTGGCACGCAGCGAGTGTACTGTTTTCAAAATAAGCTGCATAAATAAATGCTGGATTCTTTGATGTCTGTCAGATGCTGTAAACCTTGCTGTTTCCTTTTCCTCTTATGGTGAAATAAAGATTCATTTAGTGACTGCAGCAAATTGGAGAAAATAAAAATGGGGGAGAGGGAGTCACTTGTAGCAGGTATTAAATGTATGAAATAGAGAATTATTTATAAGTAGTTCCCTCCAGTGCTAGAGCTTTCTTAGCGCACAGAGCAATATTGAATTGTCGTATAAAGCAATGCACAGCTAGCTGTAATTTGTTTTAAGGCCTGCTGCCTCGTAGATAACTCTGGATTTCATCTGGTTTGAACTGGATGAACTGGTCCAGAATAAGGTGCAGAAACCTCCTGTCTTTTGAGTGTAAACAGTGCTGTTCTGTGAGGGACCTAGTAATCTGCTCATGGGATCGGTCTTCCTCACTGAGGAGCACAAGTCACACACTTGACACTTTTTTTTTTTTTTTAAATCAGAAAGCTTTGACTAAGCAGAGGCTGCTGCTTTGTCTTCCAGATGGTAGAGGAACACTGCCTGTGGTGGGTGCGCCTCTGTTGCAGGTCGTGGTGAACTGGTTTGAGTCTGTTCCCTTCTCTTTACCAGCACATCTGCTTGGACTGTAAGAAGAATTTTTGTATGTCCTGCTCAAACCAGGCTGAGGGCGGTCCTCCTCTCTGCCATCTATGCCAGCGTTTCCGAGCCACGGCTTTTCAGCGGGAAGAGTTAATAAAGATGAAGGTGAAGGATCTGCGAGACTATCTGGCACTCCGTGAGATTTCCACAGAGTTGTGTCGTGAAAAGGAGGACCTGGTATTTCTGATTCTTGGTCAGCAGCCTGTAATTACCCAGGAAGATCAGATAAGAACAAATCCATTTCATACCAGTGCCTCTGGACAGCAAGACTTTGTGATTCTTCCACCAACCAGCCTAGCATCTTCTACCTCACATGACGCGTCTCCAGTGTCTGCAGATACCATCTCAAGCTCACTAGCTCAGGAAAATCAACAGGTACAGTCTCTAGCCAGAAGCAACTCTTGCAAACTCATTCATCTTTGGTTTTGGATTAGATCTAAGATGTTGCGTGAGGTTTTCCAAGTAGATAATGTGCCAAAGAAGTTTTATGTTAAAGGTTGCCTGCTTAAAAAGCAAGGAGGTCTTCTGATCTTCAGTTTTGTTTATAACTGCTCTGCTTAGACTAATTTTTAACTTTGAAGTGAAAACGTCACACAGAATAATTAGGAAAGTAAGCCGAGTTATTTTATCCTGCCTTGCTGTGCACCACTGTGACCAGCTGTCAGCAGCTTTGGCGTGCTGTTCTCTTTCCACATTAATGGAACTTCATTTGGGCAGTGCTGAATATAACAGAACAACATCACTGTTTTGAGATGTGCTTTCTGGTGCTCTGGCCCACACTTGCCGTCACCACTGGGTGCTGCTGTGACTGGTTCCTGTGGTACTTGATGTTGGTGCTAGCACATGGATCTGTCTGGTGTGGATGTTGACAGCTTTGACAAAGTGTTGGATGAAACGGTTATTACAGCTCTTTGATTCGTGTGCAAGGCAGCAAGTGCAGTTTGGAACTGAAACCGATGAGAAAAGTGATTGTGAGATGGGTGAGGTGTTTGGTGTCTTCTGTGCTTGGATCAATAGAAGACAGAGCCTGAGTCACTGTTAAGTCTTCAGTTTATGATGAACGCTGCAGTTCTGATGAACCTTGTCAGGGGCATTTGAGCTTAATTATTTTTATTGACTTTGCTTTGTTTGTCTGTCTTCTGTCTGGTATGGGAAGTTTACTCAGTGTTTGACATCTGCTCCCAGTCCTATTACACAGTTAATGGGTGTGTGTAGTTCCCAGAGACCAGAGCCATGAAAGCATCCATCTCTTCTGCTTCCTCAGCAGATGTACCTGGCCCCGGAGAAGGGTTTTCCAGGGAGGGCATTTTTTGCAGATCAGTAAAAGGCCTTTTTATTCTCTGTTTTTCTGAATATTGCCATTCCAGTTTTTACCAGCAAATTCAGCTCTGTGGTCTTCCCGTACTGCTCCACAGTGCACTTCAGCTTCTTGTCTCTACTGGTGTGACATCCTGCTACAATTTGGGCTATTTCACCATTATTATTATTATTCTTTTGCTTTGGGAATATGAACAAGTCTCCACATGGAGAGACCACAGAGGGGAATGGCAGCTCCTGAGGGCAGCTGGGTTAGAATTACCCTGCAGCTCCCTTCGTCTTACTGAGTGCTCAAAGCAACTGCCCCATCTCAATTCTCCAGCTCTGTTGCTGCTGGTCCTTCACTTAGCATCTCCTATTTGTCCAGTCCAGAACCCTGTGGAGGAGCTGCTTCTGCCTGGTTACTTTGAAGATGACGTGTAGCCTGTGAGCTATGTTAGAGGGGTCTTAAACAGAGCCTTGCACCAAGAGCTGCTGCGCTGTCAGAGCTGTGATATCACACCGTGTCGCACTGCCACACTACAGTGAAGAATTGTGTATATGGACACCTGTATAAATTTGGTCTCCTCCTGATCCAGCCTCACGAGGGCATCCTGGTGGGGTCTTACTGTACAAGTACTCTATTGAGGTTTGAATGAAGTGGGGCTTTAAAAGATGCTGCACTTCCATTTTAAAAAGCGTTACTTGTTTAAAGTTTGTTTTTGCAAGTGCTGCTCAAGAAATATCTTCTGTGAGCATGCCTCACTTTTACCTTGTGCTGCAGTTCATCCTTCTAGTGGGTACTATTTGCAGTTCTGAACTGTTGAGCTTTATTTCCCTTTGGACACAGAGAAATGCTGCCAGTGAAAGTTTATTTCTTCTTCTAGGCAAATGGTTACGTGCCTCCAAGCCAAGTCGGGATGACAGGAGTTGAGAATGCAGCAGAAGCACCAGCAGAGGAGGAGACACAGGTTTGTGTGTTGGAATGACAAGGAATACCGGGTTTTCTAGGCTGTATCTTACACCACAGAATCATTCCTGCAGAGAGATGGGTGGTGAAACAGTAATTCAGACTGATGTCTGGCAGGCTCAGTCCATCTCTTTAGCATCATCTTGTCCTCCACATACAGAAATACCTGGTGTTGCTTGGACACTAAAATAAATAGAAATTATTTAGTTTCACCCTAGGACTTGTGTTTCTCGAAAGATGGAGGAATTCAAGAGTAAGCGGTGATAATGTATATCTAAATATGAGTTCCTTCTAGTGCACATGTTGAAAGTTGATTTAGGTTCTAGTGCGAGGTGTTGAGGGCCAGCATCATTCTGTCTTTGTTCCCTTTCAGTCTACAGACTCAGAAGATAACCTGGTGCAGGGCAGGAAGGCTTCTCTATCCGACCTGACAAGCATTGGAGACATCAATGCACTCTCTGTGCGACAGCTGAAGGAAATTCTTGCTCGCAACTTTGTCAACTACAAAGGCTGCTGTGAAAAATGGGAGCTGCTGGAGAGGGTGACTCGTCTCTATAAAGAAAAGGACCTTCAACATCTAGGTAAGAAGCAGGAAATGTGCTTTTTCCTATTTTACAGAGAGCGGTTTCTTGCAAGTGGGGGGAATGGCAGGGTGCCATGTGTGTTACGGTGGAAGTAGCTGAACTGCACTCACTGACACTTGTTGTTGAAGAGGGGAGCACTGTGGTAGCTCTGGAGAGTGACTGCCCTGTAACAGCAACACGGGAACTTTCTCTTGGGGTTCTCTATGGCTGTGGCAGATTGCACTGCTCACTGCAGCACCCACAGAGCAGCTGACGTGTGACTGTAAGCACTGGAGCAACCTCTTGTCTATTGACTCATAGTAACTGGAAAAACAAGCAGGAAGATGCCCTGCCCTAGCAGAAAAACCCCACTGAAAAGCAGCCAGGCAGCTCAGAGCAGGTACACGCTCAGAGCAGTTGTGGTTATCTGTGGTTTGACTCTGTACTCTTGGCCACAAGAGTTTCTCCTGCATGCTGCTCACTCGTGCTGGGCCTGCACAGTTGAGTGATGAGGGGATGGTTGTGCGATGCAGAGAATTTATCAGTCTTGACTTTCAGGTGCTGGTTTGCAATTGTAGGTGATTAATTAGAAAATTCAAATACTTGTAAATTATTTGTAAGAGAAACATATTTTAACACTTTGATTTCACAGATAGATTTGTTTCTCAGCGCAGACCATAGCAGTGTTGTTTTCTTACACACACCTCTCAGCTTTGTCCCCTATGAATGGTAACAGTTTTAAGACAACTGCTTTGGTTTTATATTCTGATTTTATTCTATCTTGTGCTTTTGACAGAATTTACCCTTTTCTCTTAAATATTGCTGCCAGTGTGTGTCTCAGCTGTGCTCAATAATGGTGAGGTTGTATGACACCAAAGGAACTGGCACAAGGGGCTGCTGGAAGTGCAGTTCTAGGAAGCCAAGCACTGTGTAGATTCTAAGGCTGCCTTAAAAACTGAGTTCACTTCAGATCGTTGCTTATCTTTGTGAAGCACCTGCTGTCGTGTAAGCACAGCAAAAGAGAAAGTTTCTTGCCAGTGAACAACCTGTTCTGATCAGAGAATCAGCTTGTCCCTCTGCATGGGGATCAGCAAAAAGCAGTTTGGGTTTAGCAACCTCCCTTCAAGGCCTTCACCTCCTGCACAATAGCACCGCTTGAGTGAATTTTTTTCCAGTTTCTTATTCTCACCAAGTAACTCTTTTCCTGTGTTGCAGTTTCTGACACTGACGACCAAACTGGTAAGTGACATATTTAATGTTGCTTCATGCAC
Organism: Neomorphus geoffroyi; assembly: GCA_033558235.1. Lineage (NCBI taxonomy): Eukaryota > Metazoa > Chordata > Aves > Cuculiformes > Neomorphidae > Neomorphus > Neomorphus geoffroyi. The sequence continues at coordinate 12,182,183 of JAUMJM010000018.1, forward strand.
TTCATTGCTAACAATCTTGGTGGTGTTTGTTTTTGTCACACAGAAAATACTGTGTGGAAGCTGGAACTTTGTGCTCTTGCCAGCTGGTGGAGCAGGCAGAGCCACGCTGGGTTAATTTTCTTCCTAGTAGCTGGTGAAGTGCTGTTTTGGATTTAGGATGAGAATGTTGGTGATGCACCAATGTTTTAGTTATTAAGTAGTGCTTACACTGGTCATGGACTTGTCAGATTCTCACCCTGTGCCAGTGAGAAGCTGGGAGAGGGGGCACAGCCAGGACAGCTGCTCCAAAGTTGCAAAGTAGATACTCCGTAGGATCTAACACCATGCTCAGTATCTAAACTGGGGGCTTGGGCTGGACATTGGTCAGCAGCTGCTGGGCATCACTTCTTCTGTACGTTCTTGTATCATTTGGTTATTGCTCTCTGCTGTCCTGTTAAGCCGTCTTTGTCTCAGTCCATGAGTTTTGCCTGTTTTCCTGATTCTCTACCCCATCCTGCTGTGGAGCAGTGAGTGAAGGGCTGTGGGGTTGCTCTGGCTGCCTGCTGAGTTAAACCACACTGCTAGTGTAGACATGAGTGGAATCATTTTGGACCTTCAGTGTGTGGAAGCTCATTAGGAAGCCCTTTGGTAACGCCAGCTTAGACTGCACACAAAGGACAATCCTTTTCTTGTCTCTTGCAAAGCGTGGTCTTGTTTCCTCAGGTGGGGCTCGTTTCCCTGGCGCGGAAGACAACCTCTGCAAGATCTGCATGGATACGCCCATTGATTGCGTCCTGCTGGAATGTGGCCACATGGTCACTTGCACCAAGTGTGGGAAGCGGATGAGCGAGTGCCCCATATGCAGGCAGTATGTGATAAGGGCTGTCCACGTCTTCAAGTCCTGAGCGCGTGTAGGACTGTCAATGCCTTGAAGCCTCATCCACTGGTAGAGAAATGATCAAAATCCCTATGGATACGTAGGTCAGAGATGAGCACGTGGACCCCATTGGAAGCTGGAAGTGAGGGAAGGAGGAAGCCGGGGGAGAACTGTTCTTACTCAAGCCCTGCTTGGCTGTGCTCTTCCTGCTATTGTGCTTTACACCGCAGTGCCTGGACTCCTGGGAGCTTCTTGCCAACAGCAGACACAGGGATCATTAACACCCTACGTTCTGGAATAACCTGATCCACCAGTGTGTGGACAGACGCATGCTTAGCTTTCCGCCATGAAGATTGGATTCAGAGGCTTCATATTTTCCCCTGAATATTAAATAAACATGGACTTGGGGTCTCTTTTGTTTTGCTGCTTAGGCTGTACACCCAGCAATGACTTATTTTCAGAAATTAAAATGTTACTGTGCTTGTTAATTTTCTGGGTTTTTTTGTTTTGGTTTGTTTTTTTTTTTTTTTAATTAAATGTTCAATTCTTATGCTTGCAGGACAGGCAAACTGCCTCCACTTTCCTTATTCAGAATAAGCATAATTCTAGCCTTGTGCCCTTGAGGAAAAGTATTATTGAAAATGTCAGGGCAGTGGGACTCTGAAACTTGCAGCCTTACCTTGTGTGGTGGCGATGTTCTGTTTACGTACCAGCCAGAGGGAGATTGCTGGTTTGACTGATGCCCATTCTGTTGACTTCACAGCCTTCCTTACAGTACGTGCCTGCAATTGTTTCAAAACTGACCTGACTTCACTTGATTGAGGAGCTCGAATCTAAGGCTCGAGTCTTTAGAGGGCTTAGTGAGAAGACTGCTGAAGAGCAGTAAGGAGTCCATCGCTTCACAATCGTATTTGAGTACAGGTGACTTTCTTTTTAGAGGGGACACAGAAGAAGATAAACAGCTCCCTGGAGTCAGTAAAGATGAGTGATCATCATTGCAGATGCTTCTGTTTACCCATCAGCTTCCCCCCCACCCCCCCCTTTGCTCAGTTTTATAGCCCTGTTACATTCAGGCTGCTCATCAGCAGCAATTTACGCTGCACTTTTTATGCTTGGGAGGGCGGGCAGGAGATGCTGTGGGCTGATGTGTGACAACTGCCTTCAGTGTTCAAAATGTGTCTGCTGGCTGCCCGCATAAAGACAGTCCATGAGAGCTGCTGGAGTGCTGGAAGTGTGGGTACAGAATCCATCACCAAAGCCATCTGCTCTGCAGTGCATGGTAACAGACATTAACAGCAAATGCAGTGTCTGTCATCTTTAACGTGGAACAGTGCAGGAACAGCACTCACTTCTCAACTGGCACCAAGTGGAATGGCTCTGTGAGCTGGGATCAGAAAAGCACTTAGGATGCAGAACCTCTGCCCTGCTGAGGTGACTCAACTCCACAAAAATGCAACAGCTGCTGAGGCTTTGTGGAACTGAAAACTCCCAGGTTTTTACCTCTTCCCCTGTTCAGGTTGTTCTCTATCCTTCACCTTACGGTTCGAGAGCCCAGCACAAGGAAAGGACCTGTACTGTTCGAGGCAGTGTGTGAAAAACAAAACATGGCAGGTAAGCAGTAACTGCATTTCCTCTTCAGGCAGCTCACAGGGGCCTCTTTAAGAGGTACAGGAATACACACATATAGCGTTGAACAGCCTCATTCATTAAATTCACTGTGAAAATCCATGTTGTCGTGTTTTTCAATAAACTCAGGGCTGGGGAAATTTAGCAGGAAGAATATCATTCCCCTGCGGACAGATGATGTGCTTTTACGTGTAGAGGGTACACTTATTTTCTACAGTAGATAAATCAAGTTGCAGATGAATGCAAAGATGTCCCCACCATTTCGCTTTCTAAAGGGAGGAGACTTTTTTTTTTTTTTTTTCTTCTTTTTTCTTTGCCCCCCGTCCCTGACTACAGCATTTCCCTTGCAAAAAGGAAAATCAGAATCTGGAGGAAAGTGAATGACAATGCAAAGGAAAACAATGATCTGAACTAATAAAGTAAATGGAAATATTTATGTGCTTTATCGCCACTGTATATAGTTTGAGTACTGTAAAAGTTAATATTCTACTTGAAATACAAGTTATCCTCTGTTAAATTCTCTTGGTACTATGGTGGTTTTGGTACAGAAGTCTGGTTTATAATTTTGTAATAAAGTTGAACTGTGGTTTAGTTAATCTTGTTTCTGACTGATGCCAACAGGCCAAGAGAAAGCTGAGATCCTACAGCTACTTCTGAACTTCCAACTGGAAAAGGGCTGGGATAGCAGGTACTTAAATATCATTAGAGGGTGGGGTACAAGTACAGAAGAGGTGGAAGGAAAGAAGTTAACTGAAAACAACAACCTTTTTAGCAGTACAATGGTAACTTTGTTAAGGTTACAGAGGGAAGAGTGAGTGCCATCCCCTTGAGACCAAGGGAACCAGTAACTGCTCAGCTCACATTTCCTTTCACAGTGGCCACACAGGCTTTGCCTACTCACACAGTTACTGAGCAAATGCACATCACTGTTTGCAAAACAGTTAAGTTAAAATGAATTCCCATTTCTAATCCTCATCTTCATTATTTCATTAGTACTCAAGTACTGACAATAGCTTTGAGCAGGTTTGACAAGGTCTCTCAGCAATCTGAGAAGATCCAGATGAAGAGCTCCTTTCCCAGCTTCTACTTGTTGAAACATGAATAGCAGAGCAACACTTGAGGGCAGAGCAAACACTCCAAGAGGACGGACGGATAACGCTACAGAAGTTACTGTAACAGAAGAGTATTTGGTGCTCTAGTATTAATATGACACCTGCAGCAGAGGTGCGAACTGCTACTGGATACAGACCTGCACTGAATGGTAAAAGACTGGGAAGAACAGTCGAGCCAGGACAAGGATGCAAACTCTAACCATGCAGCAAAATGTTCTGGCACTACAGCCAGTAGTTTCACACATTTAGGGTCTGTCTGTCTGCCTGTCCAGGCAGAGGATAACCTTTGGAAAATAAATCCTGATAGCAAAGGAGAAACTGCTTCAGTTTTATTCAGTATCTATAAAAATACCCAAACTTTAAAAACCCAAGGAGACTGAACCAGCACCGACAGCAGTGCAGGGGCCTATATTATGGGCAGAAAAATGGATTCCATATTGACAGTTCTTCACAGAGTTTTTTAATTCCGTATGGCTGCTGTGGGTCTTTGTGACTGCCTCTGGTGGACTCAGGCATTTTATTTCTCTCCATGTCTCCGCAGAGAAGTCTCACCATTTCTTCCACCTACCTAGTTCTGTTGCCTCCAGGGAATTCTTGTGCCAAAACCAGACAGCTGCCCCACAGTGCTAGCATGGGGCTACCAGTCTCCGTTTCCGGATGCATTTCCAGATCCAGTTGGGAGACACACGCTTCGCACCAGGATTGTCATCTATGTCCCCTATAATATGTGTTGCTGAGGCTGTGTCACACTCCGGCACGAGATCCCCATCGTATGCTATGAAGTACCGCCGGATTTTGTCGAAGTCCTTCACAGAGGGCGAGAGGTACAGCTTCACCCCAGTGAAGATGTCCAGCAGCACCTGTGTAATGCGAGAGGAGGGAAGCACAGGTTGGGCTGCAAATTACACTGAATTCTTTGAGGCATGAGTGAGTCATCCACAGTTCCTGAGTTCATTGTTCTAATCCCATGCCAAATAACTGCAGATTGCTCTCTGAAAACCCCTTACACCATAAAGAATGCACCTCCCCTGCAGTCCCCCTGAGAGCCAGGTGTTACAGCCGAACAGCTCTTCGGGCGACTTATTAACCCATGCCCCCTTACTGATGCTGCTGTGGTCCAGTAAACATGGTCTTAATGTCTTTGTCTTTATAAGCACATGATTCTTAGGAAAAGTAGGAGAGCGTAACCGCTCAGGGAGAGGACTTGCTGTTTACATCATAAAAGCTGATTCTCAGGAAAAGTAGGAGAGCATAACTGCTCAGGGAGAGGACTTGCTGTTTACATCATAAAAGCTGCTTGGGCTTATCAGGAAATTATCGCTCTGCGATTATTAGTAGGCTCCTACGATCTGCTGCACAAAGGGCTAGAAAGGACAGTTCTCTCCCTTTACAGCTTCTGCCTCTCGGGCTGCTCAGCAAAACAAGGCTTTGTGGAGCAGAACATTGCTGGTGGGGGAACAGAGTATACTGGCCTTTAGCATCATAAACCCAGTTATGTCAGCTCTGCAGCCAGGGGGCCGTGGTTGCTGCTATTTATGCCTTTATGTTTCATTTTAATTTAGGGTGCTGCTATAGGAAGAGCTCAAAGACTTTTCCAGAAGGAAGGCAAAAGTGAACAGACAAGTGAAACTGCTTCAGCTTCCTCCCACACCTAAGGGAAGGCTGTGCAGCTGACCATACCTTTTTTTCATCATCTTCCATCTCAGATGCTTTTCTCTTCTCTCCTCGTTTCTCCTCTGATTTTTGGGGGGACTCAATAACTGCTTTGCTCTCTGAAAACAAAAACTTGTCTCATTTGTGCTCTGTAGATACTGGCTCCATATTAAAGTGGGGCAAGAAGAGAGTAAAAGGGAAAAGGCTTTCCTCCCTTCCTTGAAAAGCCATGAATTAACATGTAACTAGGAAGATATTTTTCTACTGTGCAACTTCCCTCCTTGCTGTCACCGCACTGGCTTTTTGAGACTGTCCAAATATTGCTACATGTTCCTCCCCAGTGACAAAGTGCCAGCCGGTGAAGCAGACTCACTTCACAGCTCTTGTAATGTACTGCCTGGAACCCCCTTCATCCAGCTGCCCTATTATACACATGAATTTCATCCAAATAAAGTTAAATACTGGTTCATGGCGAAAAATGCCTCACCAAATGGCACGTGACCTGGAGGAACGAGAGCAGCAGGTCTGCTGTTCAGACAGTTGTACACGTACTAAGGACCTTGATCTAATAAGATTAAGAGGGACTGTAGTCCCAGAGAAACCACTCCAAAGTAGTTTTGGTACAAACAGTAACTGAGACTGCTAGGATCAAAATATCTGTTCTGGGCAGCACAGAACCACATTTACTGGCTAAGTGAGCTGCCTAAGCACCAACCTAAATGGCACCATCAGTGCTGCTTCCATCTTTTCTCAAACCCACCACAACCTGGAGCTGTGGAATAACAAATAACACAGGCCAAACTAGGGGTCTAGACAGCCTTGTCTATTAACCCTGATGTGCACGTGAAAGCTGCCATGGGACCGTCCAGTGTCTGACAGAAGGGAGAGACCCAAAGCCAGCCTGCCCCAAGGGCAGAGAACACCCCAAGGCTCCTTGCTTCATCTTACCTTCTGGCTTGTGGGCTTTTGCCGGGGACTTGCTTGGAGGTGTTTTAATAGTGCTGTGTGGTGTGGAAGACCTGGAATTTCCCTCATTCTCTCCACTACTGCCAGACGTGGACTCCTCTTCTTCCCCAGCAACAACACTGAAGTCAGCCTTCTCTTTGGACAGCTGGTACAGCTCCTGTCCCCACAGAAACAAAGCACTGCCTTTAGCCACAGCAAGCCCTCCAACATTAGACATGAGCTGGAACACATGGTCTCTTCTTTGTTTCCCTCCTGAAGTGTTTGCTCCTATGCTTTTTCTTCCTGCACCTATTTGTAGCCATGTTCCTGTCGACTTCCTTCAAGCTCTCTTGTGTTCCACCCAGCTGCCTGACATTGGGGGAGGCCATAGAGGGAGGCACCAAAAGCCACAGTCACATCATCTGCTGCAGAGCAAGACAGACGAGCCCTTCAGAGCTCCCTAGCCTGGAACCTGAACAACACCCCATGCCCCCTCAGGGAACAGTCTGTCTGAAGAGGATATTTCACCTTTCTCTCCCCTACACAGAGAAAGACTGGGCAGCAGGTGGGCTAAGTCACTCGTGCTTCGATGGCACAAGTGCTTCCAACTGCTGCCAGCATCCCTGTAGGCAGCAAGAAGACAGCCCCAACGAGAACAGAGCTCACCCACAGCAGATTTGCCGCTGCAGATGGCGGCGAGCCAGCCATCAAGTCATGGAGGCTCAGAAGCTGTGTAGGGTGGGTGCAGCCCCAGGGTCCTGGCACAAAGCCTGGGCAAGGTGTGCTTCCCAGGTGTTCCCCCAATCTCAGCCACTATGGGAGACCAAATGACCATAAAAAAATAATGGGCATCTCTCTCAGGAAGGAAATTCCTCACTGTGAAGGCTGTTAACAAGAGCTGACACGACCAGTTGCCAGCACAGACTTTCCTGAAAGTGCACCACACAGCAGCCCAAGGGACTCCAGAGGCCCTGTGTCACATCAGACTAACCCAGCCAGCAGCCTGAGCTGAGAATGGATGGAAAATGTAACGGCACCAGTCAGTAGACACCATCACTGCATACCCTGCTGTTCAAATGTGTCCTTGTGACTAGAGACTGCTGTCAGAACTCCTCGTGCTTGCTGCAGACACATGGTGTTAACTCACCTTCAGCTGCTGGAGGTTGGTGGCTGTCTTCCAGTCTTTGTCATCTCGAATGCGGGTGCAGCGAGGGAAGCGAATGGAGATCCCATCTGCAGTATGGGCTTCGGCTTTAGAGAATTCAGCCCCAGTGATCTCCCACACCGGGGCTTTCTAAATACAGGATTGAGGAAGTCATGTCACACTGTGTTCTCTCATGAACCAACTCTGATGTGTCTGTGTTCCTATACCTCTAACACAACTGCCCTTCCCACCCAGCACACAGAGTGCTGTATTCACAAACTGATCTTGGTCACCTTAATTAGAGAAACTTCTATTTTTTGCAGCAAGTCAGAGATCCTCAACTGATGTACAATGCCAAGTTCTAAATAACCCCTTTTCTATCAGCCATACATGGCACAAACCACACTGAATAATTTCATAAAACAATAGCAACTGTTGGATTGCAGTTGGCATTCAACTGTTTTAAGTCAGATTTTTCATGTCTCAAATTTAAAGCAAGTTCACTTCTGGAAGGGATTTAATGCGAAAGAATATTTCCCAGAAGTGCTGCAAGTATTATTTCTTCATGAAGCTCTTGGCCTCAAAAGGACATGCAAGATTCAGGGATAGAAACTTATGCTTAATTTCCCGTTCCAAGTATGAACGTTAATTTTGTAACAGAGACAATGTGTATGCTTAAAATGAAGTGCAATAGATTGCTGTTCAGGGCCAGAAAACACAGTTAAATGACTATGACAGCACTTACCTTTGGATCAGGGACAATGAAGTCTGGATAGTAGATTTTGTTAATTTTTAGCCACTTTGGAATTTTAGTAGGATCCTATTAATTAAAAGTGCAAAACAAAAATGATAGCATTATGATCACATGTGAACCTCTTTCTATAGAAGAGTTGCTGAAAGACATAGATTAGCACATGGGTATTACATTGCCTTTGTGTGGGTCAAACTAGCTTATGCCTGCAGCGCGGGGTGCGCTGATGTGCAGCAGTTTCTCTTACCTAGAGCATCATAAGAATTATCTGCAACAGAGGTCTGAATTTCTGTGATTCTATATGCAAAACAGTAACACTGTTCCTCCTATTGGGATTCACATACAACTACCCATTTTTTTTAGGTTCTATAACCTTGATGCAAATGGCCTTTAGGATGTCAAGTCAATACTGAAATTGAGCTCTGTTCATTCATCAAATCCTGCCTCACCTAAATGAGTCTCTCACAAGAAGTGGTAAATCCGACACAGCAGGTTCTCCAGCCACAAGACAACTCTGACTGGAGCATCTCTCCCGCAGCTCCATCTAGCGACTGCCTTCACACATCACAAGGTGCCAAAAACGCACTTGCTCTGATCTTCCTATTAAAACTTTGTCTTAGCAGGAAACAGATAGTGTCTGAATTCCCACTCCGTGTCCGAGTACAAACCACCCTGGGAGCTGGCTGCACCTACATCTCATTTGTGTCAGAGCAGTGTCTCCAATTTAACTCTAACTGAGCCTCTCTTCGTTCTATGCAGAGCATTTCAGCTGGAGCTCAGCAGGAAAGAGACTTTTACCAAGTTCTTTGCTGAGGGTTCCATTGATTGTGCCATGCCAGAGCCCCTCTCACCTTGCTGATCTTCACCATGTCCAGCTCTGTTTGCAGACGTGCCAGGGTGGCATCGTCGTGGCCACCCGAACACTTGGTCACTGTGCACCACTTCTCACTCTTGGGATCATAGCAGCCCATGAGGAAGATGGACATCATCCCACCTGCAGGAGGGGAGAGCGGGGGGGTCACATCTTTGACAGGACAAGCCACAGCTTTTTGAACAAGCAAAGTAATGAACCGAGACCCTTTTCCACCTCTGGGAGTTGAAGGGCCTTACGGCTGTGATGGCTTCAGATCATCAGCTCCCATATACGAAGCTGAATAGACTCTACACTGCACAGGAGCCCAGCCCAAGGCCTAAGGCTTTGCCCTGCCAACTAACCCACAGAGAGCTCCCAGCCTGGAACATGGTGGGCTGCAGTGACTGACTGCTAGGTCTCACTGTGGTAGGAGACCAAATGCTGCAGGGAGTCTGGATCAGGAAAAGCTTTACGAGTTTTCTGAACTGACAGATCTCTGACTTAACTCAGCTCCAGGGACTTGCCTTTACTGCCTTGTCCATAGAAAGCTCCCAGCACCACCAGGTCTGCCGTGTCAGCCATTGCACCCTCGTTGAGGTAGTCCTTTTTCACCTTCAGCCAGTGCCGCTTCCCTGGTTCATAATGACTCTGCAAAACATGGCAAGAACCCCCAGTCAGAAAGGAGATCACCTGGCAGACAGCTCTCTCCTCAAACAGCCCTTGCTTTTACCCAGCTTAGCAGTACAGGAGCACAGCTGCACTCAGATATGTGAGAAACAGCCTTGGACTGGATGTCAGCATCTGCAAGAATCCAGGTATTTCAAGGATGCTGAGCCTCATGTGTTTCATTCACAGACCTTGTCATTGGTTACTCCCCAATTCCCAGCACACATCACTAAAGTGTAAGTGTGAACCTGCCTTTAAATCTTTCAACACCAGTCCCTCCAGTCCCTCACGGATGACTCGGGTGATCATGTCTGCCAGATCCGATGCTTTCTGAAAAGGAAAGGAAATGTGGTAAGCTCAATACTGTCAAAGGGCAGCGGTCTTCAAGCTTTCCATTTGGAAAGGTAGTGCGCTACACCCAAAGCAACTGCAGAGGATGAGCAGGTAATTTCATAGAACAGTTTTTTCAAGTTCCATATGTGTTCTCCTTGTTGCACATCCAGGGACTAAACTGTGAATATGTCCCAAGAAGAGAAGCATTGGTTACTTGAAAAATACTCCTCAGAACTGAGGTAGCCACACTGATTGTGTCCCCAGTCCATCACACAGGTGCAAGACCAGATTTTCTGAGCAGTGCCTGCTTACTTCTCTATCCAACTGCCTTGGGGACTATGCTCTTTTCTTCTTCTTAAAATGCTTTCTCTGCCCCAAATATCCAAGCATTCTCCACCAAAACCAAGGTACTAAAGAAATCAGCAGCAGTGGAGAAAAATAATGGGACATAGGGCTTGTGCATGACAATCAAAGGGAGAACTGAGCATGCTGCTGTCTAGGTGCAATTTTTAGCACTCAGGATGTAGCTGGGCTAAAAGAAGTGTGGCATTTGAAGTTGCCTGGTTATTGGAAACAGCCTGACTCCCTTCAGTCATACTTCAACCTTCTCTCCGCAGCTCAGCCTTGTGCAGTGTAGACCAAGGTACAATAGGCTTTACCTCCTCGCAACCACATCAAAGTTAGAATGTCTACAAAATCTGTAAGAAGCCAAAAAAAGATGTACACTGAAGTGGCAGCAGCAGAGACAAGATGGGAGCACAGACACGGCCCTCTTGAACAACACTAGCTTAAGAAGTCTCGTGCACAGACAAGAAGCAGAACCATCTGACAGGCAGGGAACTGCCAGATTTGCAGCCTTCATCGTAAAAAAGGCTGTGTGGTAAAGGAGCAGTGAAGTGTCCAGAGCACAACCCACAGGATCACTACGCATGTGATTTAACATTGAACTCACTGTGACGTGCTTCATCTCCGAGAAGAGGATCCGGTTGGGGATTTCCACCATGTTATCGTGGAGAAACTTCCGACGTTCACACAGAGGCCTAAACCAGGGAACGGATAATTAAGGCCAAGCAAGCACTTTCAACGTGAAATGATGTGAACACTGAGAAAAGCCACTTAAATAATTAAATGATTTATCCTACACAGTTCCAGAAAGCACAAGGTTAAGATAAGTTGGGTAACAAACCACAATGAGTTCAGCCAAAATGCAGTTAATTCCAGTATTTTGGAATGGCAGCACACGATGGAGCACCAAAGTGAAACTCCTGGGCACAGCAAGGATTCTCCCATGCTGTCTTAAGAGCCAGCATGACCTGCTCTCTCTGCAGCTGTACTGTATTCCAACACATTCACGCCAGGAAACCGGTCAGGCTGGGAGACCATGGTGCCAGACACGTACCTGTCCATTAGGCTGATGTCATTGAAATAGATGCAGTCAAACACAAACAAGCAAACGTTGGCATCTTGGAAAGCAGCTTTCTGAAAGACAATTAAGATTGATTAAAAGACATCTGCAGTCGTAGCAATCAGCAGTATGGTGTTTTAGAAAAATAACAGAAGGAAAAGGGTGCATTTTTATCTCCATAATCTTTTAGTTCTAATAAGCTTAGGATCTTCTGAAAGACAGGAGTATTCTGAGAATTAAGATTTAGACTGAATGTGTCAAAGCACAAAATAAGAAAATATGCTAATTTCCTAGTCAGGTAAACAATGTCACAAAAATCTAACAACTCTGGGCAATGTAACATCTGTCACTTCAGATTAACAGCTACTTTAAGGTAAAGCATTTAGAATTTAATGTTCATTTTACTGGCCAACCTTTCTCACCCCCATTTAGTCTGGACGTAAGCACTACCTAAGATTCGTATGGACTAAATACTCTCTGCGCTGCTGTGGTCTTGCACTCTGTCATGCATTGCTCCAGCAGCAAAAAGCAATGACAAAATTACAACATTTTCTAAGGGTTTTCAAATATTTATATTAAACTGAAGTTTTCTTACTGTCCTGCTAGTGATCAGTTGACATCAGAACTACTGTTCTAGAGCAGTGCCTCTTCATTAATATCAGCCTTCTTGGGGATCTTATTTTTTCCCCAGGTGCTCTAGTAAGCACTAGATCTCCTAAATTACCCTGAGATAACAGATTGCATACTTGTGTGTTTACATCAGCAGAATAACAGCCCCCAACCACCACAAAGGATCTTTTTTTTTACCTTGTGCACTCCAAGAGTCCCAAAAGGAAGTGGCTTGCCAGTTTTGTTGTCAATCAGAAGAACTTCTGAATCCAGGATCATACTCTGCCCACCAGGGAAAGCCTGGGGAATGAAGTCCTTAAAATGGGCAACCTTGGGGAAAAAAAAGAAAGAGAAAGAGGGATATGTCTGCTGGCTGAAGAGACGGACTCACACCTGTGCAGATGTTTTCTCCAGCAGTGTGTTCAGGCATGTGTGGGCATATCTGCCATAGCTTTATTTTCAACTATGGAACAGTGAGCGCAGTCTACAAATGGAAAAATGAATCTTGACCAAATACAGCCAAGTCACTCAACTGGCATCAAACCTCCCCAAATACAGTGCATAGAGGACTCTAAGGCAGACAGGTTACTTGTAGTTTCAAGCTCCTAATGCCCACCACAATGGGTTGATTACAATTCTACTAAATGTTGGTTTTCCAGATTCTGAGCATCTACACAAATCAGAAAAGGTCCACAACAGAAGGTATCCTCCTTGCCTACAGAAACTGTTGTGAAATTCAATTGTGTTTACAGAGGAGCTGACATGGCAGAAGAGAGAGTTTATAGGCACTTACTTTGTGAGGTAGGACAGGTTTGAGGCTTCTGCTGAAGTAGCTGAAGTGATCTCCGTTTTTATGGACCTGCACCCGCTCACCATCATATTTGATCTCAGCGTACATGCCATTCGGGCACTTCTTCATGGCGTACTCAATTGACTTGCAGGCTTCAGCCTTCGAAAGGTGGAGAAAGAAGTTCAAAACTCAGTGATACATTTAAAAATAAAGCTACTCTTACCTAAACTCATGAATGAACCACCACATCCTTTGTGGATCTTTCTTTCCAGGGTCTTTGATAATCAGTCTAAGTGTTCCTTAGTTACTCATTTACTTAGAATCATCTGCATATGCCTGGATAATTACAGCTTCTCAGTGTTTATCTCCTCCAGATAACTTCAAGGTGTAAGTACTGTGCCTTTTGTAGGAGCATCTTTAGCCCTGAAGTAAATGTTTATCTTTGATTTGTTCAAACAAACCCCAAACTTATTTGCATCTCTAATGCCATGAAACGTTTACACTATTTCCAGACAAAGGATCAACTTCTGGAATGACAGCAAACAAACAAACAAACAAACAATAAAGCCACTTCTGGACTGAAAACAAGTCAAGATTTTAGCTTCTGCAGTGTCACTCAAGCTGTGAGTAGTGAGTACACTGAATACTAGCCTCCTGGTAGAAAACACTATGAAATGGCATCAAACATGAAAATCAGCACTGCACCACCTATCAGCTCATACTACACGCAGTTCCTTATTGGTCTACTGATTCTGAAAGGCGAGGGTGTCCGACATTAAGCAAGACAACACTGTCCCTCACTCAGCTGAACGTCACCCTGCAGGGGAGCCAATGTTACCAGCATGGGCTGCACGGGTGTCATCAAGGAGGCCTGCACACTGAGGGTTCGCTTCAGACCCGGCATCTCCGCAGCCTCCTGCTGGTTCTTCAGGACTCGCTCTACCACATCCTGGAGGTTGCGTGATGCTTTGAAAGCCTCATAAGCATTGGGATCCAAAGCATCCAACCTTTAACAAATTGAGGAGAGGAGGGAAACAGATCAGCCCCAGGTCTGCTGCTCCTGCCTTATGAGGCTAATGCCCACTTCTGGGTTTATCTCACAAGAAAAGGCAAGACTTACACGTGCTTTGCTCCAGCATTCATTTTCAAGTCATGCTTAATTAGCCTGATGATGCATTTCAGGTCGTTGCCTGTACACCTGAAGTGTGAGAGAAGATTCAGAAGTGGCAAACATTTACCTGAACTACTTCCCAGCTGAAAAATATTACAGAGGCCTGGATCAGTTTCCAAAAGGCCCTTCCCTTCTGTAAGGTTTAAGCTCAAAGGAGGACATGTCACTAGTAGTGACATCGCAGAGGTACAAGAGAATATCCAAAAAAACATTTTAGTATCTATATGTTTGAATGGCAATATTAATTCTGCCTCAGTGTTGATGTACCTTCCAAAATTAACTTAATTAAGGCATCAAGAGTAAGTGATAGTAACATCCTCAGCCTTGGATCAACACAAACTGAGCAAACCAAGAAATCTTCAACATGTCTAAATGCCCTGACAACTTTTCCCAATGTGCCCAAGAACAGCAACATAATTAACAGCTAAGAATCATCAAGGCAGTTCTGCAAGCCACTTGTTTAGTACTGACTGAACAGTGACTTGACAGGCAAAGATGGAATTCGCTGGCATGAACAGGAGCCATTCACATTCTCCATTGCTGGTCAGCAGTCAAGGTGTCTTAATCAAACCACCACCAGCAGCTTTACAGATGTTCAGTCTCTGTGGCTTTTGATGAGATTTTAACCCGTTCCAGCTTGTGATACGTAGATAACCAAACCTTCAGAGGCCAATTACTTTCCTTACCTGCGAGCGATACGTTGCAGCAAGCTTTGCTGGTCATCCTCCTTTGTAAGCTTTGATAGCTGGATTAGGAAATCATCTACCTCTTGGATGGTCAGGAGACTTTTGGCTGCTGGAGGACAAGTCTTGCTCTGTTCAAAGAAGAGGCGTATGGTTTCGGAAACATCTCCCTGTCTCCAAAAACATAACAAGAGTGTGGATCAGAGCTACAGGTAGAGAATGGGGATTTAACATGGTTCCAGTAAGCAGGGTAAATCACAGGAACAATGCTGGGATTGCATGAAGGAATTGGAATCAAACATTCAAAAAAAGATGCCTTGACACAGAATAAAGCTCAGCTGCTTCATTTTGAAAAAAAAAAAAAAAAAAAAAAAAAGGTACATAAGAGTACCAGTGTCATGTCATTGTTCTGTTTTTCATTGCTGCAGCATCACAGACCCTTTGTTTCCTCAGGATGGATCTACTTGTAAATCCAAGGATCTGAATGTCTAGTGATGTCTAGTGAAGGCAGCATATGCCAAGGCAGTAAACAGAGGTGAAAGAATCAGCTTCATTAACTAATTCACCCATATTCTCCATCTCGGAGTGAATCAGCAGTGTGCATAATCAATTACCAACTCCTATGCACTTGGAATTGTATAAGTGCAGCTTAATTGTATGAACCAACTAAAGCTCACAGTGACAGAGCTGTTAACTGAATCACAGTTTTTGATACGTGACATTACTAAAAAAGTAATATAAATCAGTTACGAAGAAGATGCAAGACAAAGCAGTTTAGACAAAGCAGATGCAGCCCAACTTGCCTAGATATTTTAGTCTTGCTTTCTAAAGTTTTGCAGGTGAATTCATATCTTGCTTTCTGTTCAAACATTATTTTCTAAAGGTTCCGGATGGCAGAAAGTGCTATGAAAACTCCACTGCTAAAGCAAAAGAAAAAATAAAAAAAATAACCAACTCCCATTCCAACACACGCTAACCACCTTTCAAACTGGAGTTAAAAAAACATTACAGAATCCCATACCACGGGTCTGAACAGCAGAAGTGAAGAGACTGCTGCCTGTACTCACCTGTTCCAGGTCCCGCATCATGTCATCTTGGCTGCAGTTAAAAATCCTACTGAAGAGCTTTACAATCTGCTTATCATTCAAGTTGTAAACAATTTTAATGACACCTGGTAGCAGCAGCTTAATGGTCAGGTAAACATCACCATGAAAACCATCTGGGAAAAAAGCACAGCCCATTAGAAGCTGTCACAATTTATTTTCATGTAGAGGCTCTGGCTGTTTGTGCCCGTCAGCGCGATCCCTGGACAAAACCCCCTGCATTCCACCACATTGTGGGGCTTCCCCATTCCGCCACACTGTCCTGTTTCACATGAAAGGAGTTCTCAGGGGAAACACCTACAGTTTTCCTCCAAATCTGATCTCAGCCCCAAGTTCGGCAGCACTTACAAACCTTCCCCGCTGTGCTAGACTGAGACATTGGTATCTGAATTGATTATTTAGAGAAACAGTTCAATTCACAAACATTATCTGTGTAGTCCAGAAACCAACACAGCGCACAGCCTGGACTACACAGCGATCAATCTTTATTTCATCCTTGCTTTTCAAATAATACTTTGAGGTTGATTTTGAGAGGGCTTCCATAGGCTGAGAATGCCAAGCAGGAACCGTACCTCCTCCAGATCCCTTCTTCAGAAAATCCTGGATGATCTGCGTTTTCACATTATAGCTAGGCTTTTCTGCCACCATGGCACAGAGCTTCCTGAACTCTCGCAGCAAGCAGTCTTTGTGCTTCGGGTCACATCTTTTTGTGGACAGGCTGGACTTGTGGGAAGAGTTTGCAGAGACATCTTCCAAATTCTTTGGCTTGGCTGCATCAAAGACACAAGAAGTTGTTTATTTTAACAACTCTAATGTGGTGCAAACTTCGAAGCTGAGGTTCACCTCTTTGTGTGCTACACCACAATTTGTGACCTTAAATTTTAATTACTGTTAAAAAATAGCCCCAAACTACTTTTTCGTTAGTTTGGCTCTCATAGTACACAAGAATGTTCTAGACCTTAATTCTGACCGACAAATACAGTTAAACTTCGGTGAAAAGGAACTCCTGCTGGCAGATGCTTCTGTTTTATTTCTACTTATAGGCTTTGCCTTTCACAGCAACATGCCTTCCTAAGATGATAATTTCTAAAATGGGAGAAAAAGCATCCTTCACCTCTCACAATAGCAACCCCCTGATCCACCTGTCTGGCTGTGCCTGTCCTGTGTCAGGACTGGGTCTGGGGCGCTCAGAGCTACATGTATGTGCCAGGACAGCCGGAGCTCACACATTGATTGCCCTGCTGGCAGCTGCTTCACTGGAAGAACTCGTCTCTGTCCATGAATGCTGCAACTGGGAATCCCTCACAACCAATTTTTTACAGATCTTGAGCCCCACAGGTGGTATTGTTACTCCGTAGCTCTGCAGTGTGACTGGAATTGGCCAATGGACTAACACAGCAGGGGAGTCAGCCCTGCACTGGGGGTTACTGCAGAAACTTTGTTTCTTTAGAAATACTAGAAACTCAAACATCCTTCTTTCAAGGCTGACACCCTAAGAAAGCACTAACAGTTTTTTTGAAAAACAGATTTTTAAAAGTAATTAAAACTAAACCACCTTCTATAGACAAAAACCTACTCATCTGAGCAGAGCTAAAACACCTCTGATGCTGATATTAGAAGAGAAGGATTTCCCAGAATCAGTTTAAGTCATACCTGTGAAGCCAGAGAACTTCTTTGGTGACGGAGTGATGAGAGCCAGCGCATCTTTTGTGGTCAGTTGTCCTGTGGCGGTGAGCTTAGCTTGGACTATCACTTTTTTCTTGGGTGTGCTTCCAGCCTTGGAATTAGCTTCTGTAAAACAGCAAGGTTCAAACCAGCAGTCAGAAATCATCTTGTACATCCTTTGACACATCATTTACGATATACTGCAACAACTGAGTCTGAAAATAACTGGGATGGAAAAGAAAAAAATGAAGGGACATTTTTTCAGATAGCAAAAGACTACACAATGTACCAAAGATTATGAAGAAATGCTGAAAATGGAAAATAACTGGTGGTTCCTCCTGGGATTTGTTTACTTGTGTCTGCACGTGGATTAAACCATCTAGACCCTCTCCACAGTCAGTTGTGACAAACTAAGTGCTGCTGCAGAAGTGACTACTGTGTCCTTTTCCTGTAGGGCTGAGACACAGATCTGAGCAGTGCTACCCACTTTGTCACCAGGACACACTGATACATCAGCAAGGACTCTGTAGTGAGGGCGTGGCCGCGTGGCAACCGGTAGCACACCTCGGAATTGAGCAAGTGTCCCAGGTGCTGCCTTGTGTCTCACCTGAGATGTGCTTGTTGATTAATTCTTTCTCCCCATCTTGTAGCTCTTCCCATCCTTCCAAGTCTGTGATGTCTTCGATTTTCTTGGTGGTGGCCCGGGCCTTGTCTAGCTTCTCAAACATGCACTTGACGTGGTACCACTCCTTCATGTCCCCGCCAGACTCCGTGAAAGGGTTGGGAACGATCTTCCCGATGCGCACCATCCCCTTCACGATCTTCTCCTTGCACTTCTTGCAGCCCGCCGTGCCTCGCTTGGCATAGTCCACGCAGTAGCGCTGCTCGGCCATAGCCTGCGCCGCCGTGCCGGCCGCGCGCAGCCAGCCGGGCGGGAGCGGGGAGAGACGGGACGCGCCGGCACCACCGCCTGAGCTTCTCCCTACGGCCCGGGGGGGCGCGCGGCCGAGCAGCGGCTGGAATCGGTACCTGGGGCTGGTGGCGGGGAGCCTCACGCGACTCAGGGCGTGTCCTGGCCAGGAGACCCGCGTGCAGGGGGAGGAAGGCGCCGCGGCCCCGCCGAGCGCCCGGGCAGCCTGCGAGAGCACCGCGCGGCCCGCGGGCACCCAGCGGCTGTGGGGACACCGGGACACTGAGACACCGTGGGCCTTGGCCGCACCCTTTGCTTCCCGGGGCTGCCCCGCAGCCGCCTCCCCGACCCCTTGGGCCACCCCAAGGCCCCGATGGCCCCCACGGCCCCTCCTCACTCCCAGGCTCCGGCCCGCCCGCCGCTACCGCTCCGGGCTCCGGCCCCCTCCCCTCCCCACGCCTCGTCCTCGGCGCCCTCCCCGGCCGCCGCCGCCCGCCGGGCTCACCGCAGCGTTCTCGGGGCCGCCGTCCCGGACAGCCCGCTCCCGCGGGAGCGCACAGCGCATGCGCACCCCGCCCCTTCCTCCCGCCGGCACTGCGCGGGGCCGCGCATGCGCGGAGCCCACCCCCCGCCGCGCGCAGGCGTCTTCCCGCCTTCCCGCCTTCCCGCCTTCCCGCTTTCTTCCCTCGTGCGCGTTACGGTGGTAGTTCGCGCGCCTCGCGGTGCTGGGGCGCTCCTTGATGTGGTCGCTGTTCCTGCCCAGGGGCCGCGGCGCGCGCGGCGGGAGGGCTGAGGGGGGGAACGAAGCGGCCCCTGAAGGGGCCCCCGTCGCCGTCTCCGGGGCCAGCATTCCCAGAGAGCGGTGCCAGGCCGGGAAGGGCTGAGGTTATGGCCCGTGTTCTGATGGGCTTTGAGGCTGCACAGCATCCGCGTGGGCCTGAGCTGCTGCCTCGGCCTCGGGGCGCGGGCCCTTTGGCAGTGCTACGTTGTGCTCTGAGGTGCTGCCATGTGCCCGGCCCCCCCTGCCCAGTCCCGAGGCGTTGCTTGGCCCCTGAAGTACCTGAAGGTGCAGTACCTGCGAGGGACTAAGAGAAGCTGGGGAGGGAGTTCCTGAAGAGCCTGCAGTGACAGGATGAGGGGGAATGGCTTTAGTTTGAAAAGAGGAAGATTTAGATCAGACATGAGGAAGAAATGTTTTGCTGTGAGAGTAGGGAGGCCCTGGCCCAGGCTGCCCAGAGAAGCCATGGCTGCCCCCTCCCTGGAGGTGCTCAAGGCCAGGTTGGATGGGACTTGGAGCCCCCTGATCCAGTGGGAGGTGTCCCTGCCCATGGCAGGGGGTGGAACTAGGTGGACTTTGGGATCCCTTCCACCCCAAACCAGTCTGTGATTCTGTGCATCACGGTGGCCCTCCAGAACAGCCCGTTGCCTCAGCAGCCAAAGATGCGTGCCTGCTGTCCCACTGCTGGTACTGGTGGCAGACAGTCCTGTTCGTCAGGTGGAGCTGCTGTGCTGGGAGGCTGCTGAGGGCACTGGTGTAGATGCCATGCACATCACCAACAGGATCCCTGCCTTCATCCAGGAAAATGGTGCTGCGTAGGTCGTCACGGCCATGCTGTTCCTGACTGGTGTTGCTACACCTCAGAGGCAGAGAGTGGGGCATGAGGTAAAGAATTGGCTTTACCAGACATGTCTGTCTTTTTGCTGGGTAGTTGCAAGATGAGCCACACAATCATCCTCTTTTATTTTCTCAGCACACCAAAAACCAGCTACACAAACCACGCTGTTTGTAGCTGTGGATAAGCACAACAACCATGTCTGTTCACAAAACTGGGGTCAAGTCCATGAGAAGAGCATACAGGATCTAGCTATAAAACAGCCAGTTGGCACTTGCAATACTTTATTTTGCAATACTTTGTTCTTGGACAATGTGTTCAATTCATGATCTCAGAATAGGATGCCTTCCTGTCCAGTATGTCCCAGAAGTGGTGGCAACACCAAAAGAAAAGAAAGAAGCTCCCCTGACCAAATCCAACTGGGGCCTTAAGGCACAGAAGATAACTTGCTGCAGAATAATTCAAGGTGTTCATGAAGGACTTCTTGACTGCTATTGACTTTATGTGGAAGGCGTCCAGACAGCACTGGGCTCTGTTTTTAAAAAGTTGAACCAAAAGGCTGTATGCAATCGACTCCAAGAGCACGCATTTGACAGAGCTGGATTAAAGGTATGTGTGCGAGTTTAACGTGGTTAAATTTTTAATCATTCATGTTGCTTTGAAAAAGATGTGCAGTTGAGAAATTACTTATGGACCCAGCGGTGTCTGGGGCAATAGTTTGCATTAACACTGACCTCTGACGGGGAGATAATTATAAAACCCAGGAGAAAATGTGGTGTGTACATTGTTCAGAGAGAGCCTGCAGGGAGCACAGAGCACAGTGCAGTGTTCTCTGCACCCTGTTTCGTGGGATCACTCATTCGTTTTGTTTTTGAGCCTGGTGAAAGAGGTGGATAGGAAAGATGGACTCTAGGGCTCACGCTTGCTGTGGCACATCATTAATAAGGGAGCAACCTCTCAGCGGCAGGATTTGCTTCCCTATTACTCTCTAAAAGTTAGCAACGTGATCTAAGCTCGACTGTGTCTGTAATCAGCGGAGGAACCTGCAGAGGGCATTTCAGAGGCTTGAGTCAAGCCGAGATGAATTGCCTTCTAGCTTTTTCCAGTCTGGAGGGGGTTTAGATAGCAGCGTGGCCAGGTAAGTGAAGTAGGAGGGCTCCCCTCCGGAGAGTTGTGCTGAGGCTGGAGATGGATGGCCTGACCTGTGATGAAATGCAGCATGCGCAGGCGGGTGGCAGAACACTGCCGGGAGAAAGTATGAGGTTCAGATTAATTTCTTCAGTGGGAAACAGGCACAACTGATGTTTGGTTGCTTTTGAGGGGCCTGGGAATAGCAGCAGCAAACCAGGGGCACCACCAATTAATTTCGTCTCTCTGATTCTGGAGCAATGTAGCTGAAGCCTCTTCAGCCTGGAGTATTAATTTTGCTGTTCTTCCATTGTGGCCCTAAGGGAATGGGTGAAAAGTTAAAGCTATGCATCTTGTGAGCTTTTTCTGGCTAACAAGCCTGAGACAACATTAGTAAGTGATAGAGAAATTCCGACTGGCATGGCACTGAAGGCTCCTGGTTTTGGCCACAGCTCTTAAGTTTTCCACATAAGCACTTTCTTTCCCGAATTTGCAGTATGCATCTACTGTTCTTATTCTGAGTGGGAAAGGATGTTTGCAAGGGGAGGCGTTAAAATTACTTTGGCTTTTATGGTCTTATTTGAATAAACTCCTCCAACTCCCACTTTGAAGCTAAGATGTACCTGTAAACCGCTATGACTAAAGCAATAAATCCAATGAGTGTCTTTCCACAAAGCTACAGGGCACTTGAGTTCACAGAAAACTGGGAGAAAAATCACTGCTGTTTCTCAAAGGATCAGCAAGGAAATCACAGCTGGTCCCTCTTGGTAACTAATAACTGCAATGGCTGAGCTGAGCCTCTTAGTGTAATGCCCTCTCTGTGTGTAAGTCATCAATGATAGGCTGGTCGAGAGGCCCTCAGAAAGAACTCTGTTTTAAGTAGTTTATTCTACTAATACAGGGAGGATAATGCCCCAAAAGTCAGATTTAAAGGTTTAAGTGTGTCCTTGCTTAAGCAAAGTGTCCATCAGGAGTCCTGTCAGGAGTTCAAATATGCATGAAAGTGAAATAATGTTCTTGGGTTTTGTTTGTGGATTTATTCTCAGTGTTAAGAAGCAAAAAACAATTTTAGTTTCATCTTATAGTGCTGAAAACAGTTCTTAAAAAACAAAAAAAGGTTGCCCTTGCTCAGGTCTTCTGGGGATACCTTAAATTGATGGGGTTTTGAACTGAAATTAAAGTTCCGATGCCAGACTTCTTTCAGCGTTACATTCCAGTGAATCCAATCTTCTTGGTATTGAGGAAATGTCCAGAATCACACTAAAATCAAGTAAAAGAAGGGAGATGTTTAGAATTTTAATAACTGCAATGAGCAAATATCTCTCTCTCTGGCTGCTAAAGCAGATACTGAATCTGGACATGTGGTTTATTAAAATACAAGAGATAGGAGACATGGTGATTACAGAAAACAAACACCCATGAAATATGTTTTAAAAAAAGGGAAGTGATGTCAGTTGCATAACTGCTACTTGCTTGTTTGCATATATATGTTGTTAAGACTGACTTTGGTGCTCTGTAAGGAAAAGCTGCTAGAGGCTCCGTGGTAAAATCAAACACTGAGTGCGAGATGGCAGTCCAGTCTGAAAGGACTCACAGTGCTTATTTTGGTTTGAGAAGCAGCTTACAAGGCTTGCTGGTTTCTCAGGGTGTGAGAAGTTGAAGCTGACTGTAACAGGAAAGAAATCTCTTGCAGACCTCTTTCTGGCCCTCAGTTTGGAGGGGAGAGGGGAGAACATTGTCATCTGTTGTCAGTGGACAAATGAGTTTGCTTTTCTTCACATTTTCTCCATACGAACAGGAAGGGAGTTTCCTGGAAACGTGAGTGGGACAAACTGTGATCTGAAGTGTAGTGCTAAACATGTGGATCTGAAAAGAACATCCCCATCGGATGTGTGATCAGGTATACGTAGTTCTCTCTCTGCGTTTGTGCTCTCTGGGTGGTCCTGTGATTCTGTGCACGTGACACAGGCAGCCATGTAAACTTGGCTGCATCCCTGTTCCCACCGCAGTGCCGTGCCTGCCAAGGGCAGTGACTAAAAGGTGACAATGAACATGCTATTATCCTGAAATTGGTACGTACAGCCCTCTGCGGGAGAGGAGAGTTTGGAATGTGAGCTTTGTCCTTTAATCCAAACATAGCAAAAGTTCTGCCTCTCCTGTCCTCCTTATTCCATCTCAGCTGTCTTTTTGAGGGAAAATCTTGACATTTGGTGAATGGACATAATGAATATCTGAGTACAGGGAAACGAATATGAAATTTGTCATTTCTAGTGCGGTTTGCCCAAAGAGTCATTGAACAACCACAAGAAAATGTGTCAGAGATTTCCAAAGGCGTTTAGGAGACGCTTGTGCACATTTGCTTTTAATACTAATGAAAAGTGAGTGTCCAAATCACTTGGATGGGTTTTGGAAGGTCTCAGCTAGATTCGTGTCTTCCTGGAGGAAATTACATTTGACAGGAGGCTTCTGATGCGGGGAGAATAAGGGCTTTGGGGGCCACTGTGTGAATTCGTTGTATTTTGGTTCAAAAATCTGCCAAATGTGCAGTATAGACAGATGCTGATATCTATACCTCTATTCTCTTGTCAGCTAATATAATATCCTTTATTTTTCTGCTTACTTCATGTACTGCTAAATTAAATAGACGTATTTGCAAGGTGAATGACAAGTGTAATTGGCTATAAATGCTCCATTTAGAGAGATTGCAAACTATGTTTAAGTTACACCCAAGTGCACCTGTACTTGAAATGCAAAGTCATTCAGCTCCCACAGCACCTTCATTATAACCATACTTCATCCTCCCACACAAATAGATTCCAAGGAAAATAATTTCTCCCCAAATGTATGTCTGCTGCAAATTATAGCAGCATCATTACACATGCAAGTATAGAGAACACAAATCTCATGCTATACGTTGGTGCTGACGGAAAGCTGACACCTATTTTTGGAAAACAAAGGAAAGCTAAAATAAAAGCTTGACAATTTTTTGTTGTTGTTTGTTTCAAAGCATTTCCCATATTAATTTGTCATTTCTACATGCTTGGAGAAAGTTTTTTTCAAAATTTTAATTGAAAATTTTAGCTTTGAGTCCTTGAGAATGAGGTTGAAACCACAAATGAATTTTTTTAATTGACCTTGTTAGGGAGTCACTGTTGCTAAAACCTAGGGATCATTTTGATGCTGTTCTTTGTAATGTCTAAACTCAATTTCCGAAAAACATGGGTGTTTCAAGAAAGGCTGTAAAAGTTTAAACTTTTTTTTTCTTTTTTTTCTTTTTGGAAAGTCTTTAAGGCTTCTGATAAAAGGCTGGTTTTGAATGCAAACAGGTTTTTATTTGAACCCTTCTGACTGGTTCTCCTGCAAAATGATGCTTGTGACCAGAAAAAAATGGTGCAATGTAATGAGTGCGTTCCTTTCATTGTCCCGGTTGAATCTGCGACTGTTTGTGTTATGGGCATTAGCATGCAAAGCACTGCTTATTATGTGTACAGCCAGGAATCTTGTGGGTTTCAAATCCCCTACTTCTTTTCTCTGTTTCTTCATTATACTAAGTGGCAGCTGTGTGCCAATAGAGGACAGAGAAGGCCGAGGCAGTTTTAACTTCTCTGTGTGTTTCAAGTAATGTGTTCCCTGCTTCTGGACAAAGCAGTCCCAGCGCTGCTGCACTTTGCTCTGTTCTTTCAAATCTGTCACACATCTGTCAAATCTGCACTTGACAGCTGCTCTGTACGGGTGTGGTTCGTTCAAAGCCAACATAGCTAAGTGAAAGAACCTCCTAAACAAATGCAGTAATTATTGTGCCCTTCTGTCTGCGATGTGGGGCTGAGGTATGCCTGCCTGCAGGGCTGGTATCGCTCTGACACCAGAGGAGCAATAGTGAGAGCTACTTCATTTTGCCCTGCCCGAGGGGCTGGTGGGGTATCGTTAGCTGTATCAAGTATCAGCACTCTTGAGGCTTTTCACAGCCAAGATCATGTTTCAGAAGGCAGATGGAAGTTCAGGTGCAGGATTAGTGCTGGAGAGCCCTGCTCTTGGCCTATTTTATTCAGCAAGTGTAGGAGTTGTTCTCTGTGGGCTTTGAGAGAGCCTCAAGATGCCACCTGCTAAGGAGGCTTAGACAAACCTCTGCTCGGAGGGACATTCTGCTGTTTAATGTAAGAGGGAACTTTTTTAGTTTAGTGCTAAACTACGTGATTTCCCTTTGAATCTCTCCCTGAGTAGTAAGCAGCATTACGCATTGCTGTGCCAAGGGCTGTATGTGTAATTAGTGACTTGCGTGACTCCCAAACACTGCAGTCTAAACCTTAATCCAACCTTTCTGTTGATTACTGTGCCACATCTCTTGAAAGCATTTATGATCAGGGGACTGCAATTCTTAGAGCCAATCCCACATCAGAGCTGACTTTTATAAGGGAGACAGGATGTTAGAAAAATATTAAACTGATCCTCATTAGAAACTGGAAACATAAAAGTCTCGAGAGCCAGATTGTGACTGCCACCACAGAGCTGTTTATGCAGCTGTTTATGTGGAGAGTAGCTCTCCAGAGATGGGCTGTTTGCTGCTGCTTCTGCTCCAGAGACCCTGCACCTACATTCCAGTGCTGGAACTGGGGTTCTGGGTTCCTGCCTGAGCAGTGTGAGTCCTAATGACTGCAAAGTGCCTCCCTCTGTCTCCAGAGAGTAGGTGGGTTATCACAGTACCTCTGTCTCACTTGCGGTGACTGAGGCATGTGAATTAAAAAAAAAAAAAAAAAAAAAAAAAAAAAAAAGCCAAAGCAAATGTGAAACCTCTGACCTATCTGCAGATTTTGCTTTTGGGGCTATTTTTTTCTGTGTATCCTCAGAGCACACTGGAGGATGCCGGTTTATGGCTGCCTGGGATATCTTACCCCTTTGCTTTCAATGAAATGCAACTCCTTTTTCATTCTGTAGGGTTTTGCTAATGACCTAAGATAAACTGAGGAGCTGTCATTTGGCTTCCAAGTATCTCCAGCCAAATAACTACTCATACTCTGTGCTGTCAGAACCACCATGTCTGTTTCTGCAGGGTTGCTGCCCGGAAAATCAGGTCACAGCCTCCACTGACATGTGGAGAATAAATTGTCCAGGTGGAGAGGCTTTGCTGAATTCATGAGGCTCCTGTTGGCCCCTTTCTCCAGACCACTGAGGCCCCTCAGTGAAGTCCAGCCTTGATCTATCTCTGTCTTCTCATCCCATTCCTTTCTGGCTCCCAGGTTTCCCCCTTTATTATTCCAAATCTGGAATCTCAGTGAAGTAAACAAGAGTGAATGAAAACATCTGCACATTGAAGCATATGCATTTAAAACAACATTAAGAAAAGCTCCTCCATCTTGGTTATCATCTGTTGTTGGTATTTTGGAGAAATCTGGTCTGCTTGTAGTTACACCATTATCTTTATGCACAAGGTCCTGTTAACTGTCTGAGCAGATGCCTACAGTGTTGGAAACACCCACCTGCTGCAGATGAAACCCAATTAACTGGCCTCATGCTGTTATAAAAAACCCAAGCAGCATGGCTGCTGGTTCTTTGCCTGGGGAGGGAGAAATGTGGGGGCTGTGTTGAGGCTCAGAGCTAGTTTTGTCTCTTTTCTGCCTTTCTGAAAACTCCTTCCCCTTATGATAGGAGATGCTGTGCTGAATAACACTATTTGAGAATGATGCCTGTCTGATGAGTGCATTGTCTTTAAACCAGGTCTAATTGCCTTATTCTTTTTCTCTTTTCTTTCTGCAGTATTTTTAGTCTAGTCAGCCAGTCTGTGATATGACAGGACCCCTTAAAAGCTCTGAGGAGCTAGGCTTGTGGAGTCTAAAAGGAAAGGGTGTAGGATTTGCCTTGTAAAGAGGCTGACAACTATTCTTAAGGTGTTTAGAGCTAATCCATACTAACGAGAGAGCTTCTTACCTAACTGAACTGCAACATTTCTTAGCTGCTGTCTTCTTTTGAAAACCTGTGTATTAAATTACTATGAGACAATGGTTTCTAAAAGGCATTCTCCCAACCTTAGTTTCTTCACTAAATTGAATGAATCTAGTGAAGTGTCTCTTGGAAACAAATCTTTTTTAAACCTGCACTCTATTCTTCTTAACCTCTCTGCCCTAAACAATTTCTGAGACAAGATGAATACCAGCCTGTGAAGACCATAGCTACATGTATTCTACTTAAGCATTCACTTGGCTGATAGCCTGGAATAAGTCACTTCTGAGGGTTAAACAGCTTCTGGGTCTGTAGATGGGACCTCATTAAGCAATGTGTGAAGAGAGTTATTACTGTAAGCGAGTTGCTCAGGTGTAGTTGCTGTGTTTGCTACATAGACAGTACAGGCACTGAGGTTACCTTGCTGCCGAACCCTCTTCTTTGAAAGGTGACGCAACCAGATTAATCTCCCTCCCATGGGAACCTTCCACACTTTGTCCGCTAATTTAGGCTTCTACCACTTTGCTGCTAGAAAATGTAGGAAAGGAAGGTTTCCACCCCCTGTAAGGATTATGTCCTTGCTTTGCAATGCTTTGAGTTGCTGGTGCTACCATAAATATGGTCTGGAATAATATCACTGTGGAGAAGCAGATCAAGTCATTGACAAAACTTTGAAATCAGAGGCTTCCAATGTGACTGTCAGATGCCCCCATAGGTCTTGAGCACCGAAGGACAGCATGCCTAAACACACAAGATGAATGACCCTGACTTTGTGCTGCCATGGGATAGCTAGGATAGCTGTTTCTCTAGATGTGTGTTGCTTAGAGTGAGCTCCACCTCCCAGTGTCTCCCATTACCTGGTACAGATGAATCAGGTTGGGGAATTTTCTTCTCCTTTAGGAGTACTCTGAGTTGAAACTTTGTTTGGATTCTTCTTAACAGCCAAACCCCTGTTATGATCTGTCAACAAAGGCTTATTTGAAAAGTGTTGGGAAATAATAGGACCAGGAAAATGAACCAAAAGCAGTTGTTTCCTTCATTAATTAGTTTTTCTTAGTAGCTTTTTTTGCTGATAGAAAGTTACTCCTGAAAGGCAAATAAAAATGGCTTTTTAGCTAGATTTATCCTCAAATGGGACTGGAAGAGAAATCTGGATTGTTGGTTTGGACTTGCATAGTGAGGGGGAATTGCTTTGTCACGTTCAAAGAACCACCAAAATATGAAGGGTTTCAAACTGTCATGCTGCAGCCTTAACTATATGTGTTCCCATAGGAAGTTCTTCTGGCTGAATTTGAAATCCCAGTGAAACGCATGAAGTCATCTTAGATTAAGAGTTAAAGTCGACTATACTGATGAGTAATGACATGATCTGGATCACCTTCCCACACAGTAAATGACACTCGTGTGTATCTGGTTGAAATTCAGAGTGGAATAGGATAATCATCTTTGTCCTGCTGAGCTTTGCTCTGCTCTGACTCACTGCATTTCCTTGTGAGCTCTGTACCTCTTCCTGAATTACTGAGAATTTTGAGTAACCGGCGGGGGTTGCTGCATCCTGATCTTGCTTTCAGATACCCATGTCTATACGGAGAACCCATATTCTAGTTAACGCAACAGAACAGTCCTTCCTCCTCTGTATGTAGAATGAGTACTGAAAAGTCATTGACCAAATGCAGGGACTGATGTCACAAAGCAGTAGGTTACTACTCTGCACTCAGGTCTCTGCCCATAAACATGCTTAACTATCTACATGATAGAATGGAAGGTTAATTCAGTGATGGTGTGCTCTCTTTCTGCATGTAAATAGTGATCTGGAGGGTCCTGCCAGGAACCTCTGCAGGAGTTGGGTAACGTTAGAGATCTCTATAAATGCTCCCCCAGGGACTTTCCTACACATGAAGTGGCTGCCAGTGCTGTTCTGTGCACTAAAATGTCAAGGCTTTCTGTTTTCCAGCCTTCAGAACGGGACTATACTGCAAGTCCTGCACAGCGTGCCCTTGCTTCAGAGCAAAAACTGTTTTGATGAAGATGTCCTTAACTCTTTCAGACACAGAGGTTGCTAGCTGCTTTCTTACCTGTCCCTGGAGCTGCTGCATCACTTAAATCATCAAGTTGTTCTTGCAAACAGTTCTCCCATTTCATTTTAATACTTCGAAGAATTACTGGACCTCATAATATTGACCTATTCACTTTCTATCCTTTTATAGTTGCCTATATAATTTCTGATCCTTAAATCTGACAACTGCGTCCCCAAGATAACTGTTCCTAATGTTTAAGTGATTGCTACCTTCCATCCAAAAAATGTAGTATTAAACCACGAAATACAGTGCAAACGCAATAGAGTGTGGATTAATTTTAAGTATAAACCAAATGTGTGGAATATAATTAGATTTTTAGCTAAAAGTGGGTCAAAGTTCTCTTAAGCGCTAACAAGATATGCCCTGCAAATAGTGCAGCTGTGAGTAAGAGTGTCCAAATTTTGTACATTTCACACGTATGAAACTGCATAAGAAGAGTTATTTCAGAGAGAATGAGAAGTATATGCTTTTATGTAGATACCACGAAGACATACAGGTTTATAGCAATGCTAGAAGCAGCAATTAATGCGCTAGATCTTTTGGTAGAGCCATTTCGTCTCTATTGAACAGTACAGTGCTTAAACTTTATTTTTCCTTTTTTTAGTGGATCTGTGTTTCCATCCTAAAGCACTGCATATAATTTTGGGTATAACTTTTTATAAATGGAAAAAAAAAATCCCTGCTACTCCTTCCTGCTCTGCACATCACTGAAGAAACAACTAATGCAATTTTAATTTATAGCTCTACCTTTTCCTTAAGCTCTGAGACAAAGATTCCCTAAAGTGCTTTAGAACAGAAGTCAGACTGCATTTTTAAAAAACCTGTGAGAAGTCTCTGATCTGCAGTGCAACCCCATGCTCCCCAGCTCTGCGGCCCAATCTGGCTGGGAAGCTGCTGATTTAGTAGGAGGGTAGCTGCATGCAGCGTCTGTGTAGATGGCATCACATCCTCATAAGGCAATTAGATGCTTTGGAAGGTCAAGTTTCCAGTTTTCCCTCTATTAGCACCACTTCCTTTTCCTCCAGAGCCATCCTTCAAGCATGGGAGGTGTCTTAAACAACCAGTGCCAGCTGCAACTGCTGACCATGAGGACTGGCTTCAGTTCTAGTGCTGCACTCTGCATGGAAACTGTTACAGCCTCTCCTCTGGATCTGTGAGGAGCTGCATCCTCACCGAGCATGCTCCCCAGAGCTTCTGGCTTTTGGCTTGATGTGTTTGTCCATTTCTTTGTTAGCACACATAGCGGAGAAGCCCTTATCCAACTTTGTCTGTTTGCTCTGGCTTCCTAGTACAAATGTCAAGTGACTTTGAGCCATCTCTCTGTTAGGGGTGAAACAGGCATGAAAAGCAAATGCAGCCATTTTTTAATCTGGGCAACTTCCAGAGGATGAGCTTTGAGATTTCTGTGCTGTGAGGATGATGCTTTTTAGCAGTTGTCTTGCTTATTGGATGATCGGATCACCAGATAGTTAGGCAATAAATACATGCCAGTCATACATCTATCATCCAAAATAGGCCTGGATTGTTTGCTGCTTGTGCAGATGGAGTGTGTTAGATGCCTGTGTTTGGCTGAGACCATGTTACATGTCTGGTGCTTATGTTCTGTGTGAAGGAGTAAGAGTTGAACGATTTATATTCCCATGGTGGTACTTTCCCTTTCTTTCTTTTCCGTCCTCTTTTCTCTCCAGGATGTGTGACTCCCATTTTCCTTGTTTTCACCCCATGCCCCTGAAGGTACACCGCCTGCACAGGGAAGTGAGGTACTGCAGTTCCAAGTTTTAACCGTGTTTCAGTTCAGTGTCTGTAGCATCCCCTAGTGCATTGCCTTTCTTCAGAATAAGATGAACAGACTGGGCTGTATTTACTCTCTCCGAGGGAGAGCAGGTGTTACAGCAGAACAAATACTTCTGAAGATACAAGTAGTGAGGCAATAGTGGTCAATCACCAAACAGGTAACTGTTACCAGATCGGCTTTTTAAAACTTTACCAAAAATCTTTTCTAAGCGCTTAATGATTTTGGCGCCCTGAACTTTGAGCACAGCATCCCTCCCCTGCTGAATTTATACACAGCAGTTATGTAAAGCTGAGAAAGTTGCAACAGGCACATCTAGGACTGGCAGTCAAGCATCTATTGGGGCAGGAAGTCCTGTTGCGGCGTAAAGAGAGTGTTGAGCTTTTGCGGAGGAGGAGAAGATGGGAATTTTTGTAATACAACGAAGAATGAATTTTAGAGAGTCTCCCTTACAAAGAAAGGGAGTTCACTGAGATTTAGCAAATGTCAGGCAAGTAAGTAATTAAACTTGAAAAAGCTGGTTCAGAAGGCTGCAACTTTGAAGCAGTGAGTTAAGCCTGCAGAAGGCAACTCTGCTGAGAGATTTCAGTGACCCTCCCTGAAGCTTCAAGGAATGGTGGCCACTGAAGTTCTGTAGGAAGCAAACTCTGCTTGCGTAGAGCTTTCCAGTGTAGCAAGGAAAGACGACTTCATAAAAGCTACACTACAAGGCACCTGCTTTCATTTTCCACTGCTGCGACTGCCCTGGAAGGGTTTTCACCAGAGCAGTGTAACAGGATTGTGCACACAGAATCAGGTAATGGTTGTCTTTTTCCCAGCTGCAAGCCTCTTTGCACCCCCTCATGGCATCAGGGTTTGCTCTGTGAGGGTAGGCACTGAACCTCAGTCACATACCTGTCTGAAGTACTAAGAGCTCCTGAAAAGCAGTTCTCATTAGGGCAGCCTGGCAAAATAAAGTCCTCTTCAGTCTCTCAGCGGCTTTATTAAATACAAGGTGATGTTGGGGCTGCTCTCATGTTGTCAGTCTTGTTTGAAGCAAAGCATGAAAAATGTGCTTTGCCTTGCTGCTGATGGGACTTGCTGGATAGAATAGAGTGATTTAGTGGCTCGGCTCCCTACCTTCCATGTGTAATCTGCCACTTGAAAAGCTGCTGGTAGTGCCAAGGTGGTTCTAGGCCACAGTACGTCATTTTTCTTCCATGTGCTGTTGGTAGGAGGTGCCTTTGTGCAGAGACTGTCACTTTGACCTTCAATTTGCAAGAACAGAAATATTAGCCTTTATATAGGGAGGAAAGGGGAGGGAACCTGGACTTACCTTTCAATGGGAGGAATCTGTACCTCCAGCAGGCTTGTCTGGGTGAATGTGTAAGAAGAAAATTACATAAATACCATGCTGTAGTTGTGGCCACTTGTGTTTTCAGACTTTTTCAGACATGTCTTTCCTCCTCTTCTGCCTCCCTTCCTGCTCTTCTGGGGAGAGATCGGGCCATTTTTAATACAGTCTTCATTCATGTGGCATAATGACATTATAGGACACAAGGTATTTAAAAACAAGCAACTAACAGGCCTGGGATCAGAGTCTCAGCCCATTCTCTGTGTGGTTGATGGGTGGGGGAATATGGTTGTCATTTTGCAGCACCGCTTCCCATGACATTTTTGCTGCCTTTCCTACCAACTTCAGTCCCTTCAGGGGCCATCATGTCCAGTTTATCACATACTCCCTGGTTCCTGGCATCAAATGCCAGCTCTGTGATCAAGGACATTTGAATGACTGCAAAGTGGTGGGAAAGAGAGGAAAAGACAGTGTGATCAGGCAACCTGACAGGCTTCCAGCCCTTGCAGCTGTCTGAAGGCCCACAGCTCTGTTCTTCTGAAATGACTCTTCCACTTGTTCACTAGCTGCATTTTTCTGCACGGTGTGATGTGTTTCCATCTCAAGCAGGTCAGTGATCCTGCTTCCCGTGAAGAGCCCTGCCGTCCTGTGATGTGGCTAGGCAAGAAGGAGCCAGATCTCTGGGTTTTTCAGGATGGAAGATGAGCAGTTTGTAGCCTGTAGGGCTCTGGACAGGAACGAGTTGGTTTTGATTAAAGCTGTGGTGTACTGGTAAACTGACAGCCTGTGAGGGGCAGCTTGAAACGTTCAGATCCTCCAGGACTAGATAAGCATAATTGCATACTTGGAATTAGCAAAACTGCAAGGATCAAAGCAATCTCCTGGATGGATGAGTAGATCAAAGGAGAGACTTTAAAAGGAGAAAACATGGATGTTAAGTTCTGCATCTACCCTCTTTAAATACAAGATGCCAACAGTAAAGAGGATATGGGAATAAAGGGAGCTTTTGCACATTTCTCAGCAGGAAATAATTTGGTGTCTGACTAGTATGATTTTAAACTATGATAAAATAACAGGCACAAAACTCAGCACAAATAATGTTCTCCTTTTAAAAATTAGTTTATCCTAGTCCTGATTAGGATATAGGATAAAATCATAGCTTCTTCTGAAAATTTACATGAAAGAGCAGTATCGCATTCTTCTGCCTGAAGAACAGATGCTACCTGACTAAACAGCAAACTGCAGTGTATCCAAAAATTTCTTAAGAAAAGACTGTCATTGGTCTCGCTGTGAATCTCTCCCTGACGTTCAGACAGAATCAGAGAGTACAGATCTCTCTTTGAGCACAAGGGGGCAAAGTGTACAGCAAATTGGAAATGTGACTGCTGCTTCTAGTGCATGTGACTATTAAGAGCATAGGGTGTTGTGGATGAGAAATAGTGATGCTAATCTGCTCAGGCTTGCCTAATCTTTTGAAGGAGGAGATGCTTGCTTTTAACTTCGGTTAGTCTGATCTTGAACAGCCTGCAGATGTGGTTGTCCTGCTTGCGAGTTGACTTTGATACTTTGACCAGGGTATAGTTAAGCAGTCAGTGGAACTGGGGCAAGAGCTGAGCTGCAAACTCGGAAGAGAAGCATCTCCAGAGTCTGCATGTTGCAGTAGGAATTGTCATATCCTCGGGGACTGAACTCCCATGCTGACATGTGCATCCTGCTGCAAGTAATGCTAATGAACAAAGACTCCCTTGGTTATATGAGATGTTTCAGAGGGCTATAAAAGCTGCTTTCTGGGAGTCAGAAAATAAGCTGAGCAGCATCTTATGGAACAAGGAAGTGCAGGTTGTAAATGTCTGTGCACTCAGCCTGTCGCCTCTACCTTGCTTGGTGTTTGTGGATCTGGAGGTATTTCGAAGGATAAGGCAGGCAGCTTTGAGGATCTCGATGTTGGATTAGATTGGAGGTTATTTACTGAAATCCGTTTGTGAATCTGACCCCTCCTGCCTATCCCATAGCTTGGCAGTGAAAATACGGAAGCCTGGAGAAGATATCTGGGTCTTAGGAATAAGATTGACCTAACTTTTGTGAAGAGGTATTCAGTTCGTGGTGGCATTAATGTTACCTCTTGCTACCACTGAGTTTTCTGCCTGAAGCTTTCCTTAATTACACTTTGGATGGGAGACAGGAAAGAGAAACATCCAAAAGAACAGCCAACACTGCTGTTCCTGGCTTCTCTTCTATTCTGAGCAGATAATAAAGCTGAGGGGAAGGAAAAAGTCTTTCCTTGTACGCTGCTGTTTTTCCAAGTTCTGAGATCAGTTAACTGCCAAGCACTTTCTAATCCAACCAAATCAATTTGCAAACTCTCATTAATACTATCAGGTAATCTGCAAGCTGTTTACCCTCTGCCTTATTGGAAGGGACATTAATGCACAGGATAATGGATACCTCAGGGAAGACAGACATTAAGTTAATAATTAATGATTACAGAGGCCTCGAGGCAACTGAACGCATTTACCTCTGTGAGGATATTGAAGTTGCATTACTCCAATTTAATCTCTCTCCCTGCAGTTGGTACTCGGAGCTGGATTGGAGCCTGGTTCCAGGGTAGTTGTTCTCACTCTGCATTGCAATGTAAAAAGTGTTCTTGAGAACTGCTGGGCTTGCCCGTGCTGGGAGAGGCGTACGGGGCTAATTACTCCTGACAGGCTACCATGGCGCTCTGCTTGTACTGTTGGAGCCTGCTGCACGCACTTTGTGGGTGCTGAACACAAGGTGGGTGGAACTGATGTGATGTGAAGTGCTGATGCCTTCACTGTCTTCTGAGGACGCTGCAGAAGAGCTGTACAACCCCAGAAGAGGCTCTGTGAGTGGGAGGCAGGGTGCAGTGTGGACCATATGAGGGACACGCAACCCAAACACCAGCGCTGGTCTTCAGCTAGCTGGGGAGGTCGTATTCACTGAAGAAGCCTCTCATGGAAATGGTAACAGAGACTCCAGCATAGCCTTAATCCAAAGGTCAGGATCCAGATCAGGGTATGGATGGATCAGACTCCATCTGTAAGCCTGAGAAACTGGAATTTCTCAGGTCTTGGGGTGTGGTGTGGATGCTTTACTTCTGCAGTTCACTGTTTGCACAGTCTGTATAAATTAATGCTGTGTGTTAAGAATCTTAGCTTTTTGTAGATTAATTTCTAACTTTTCTTGCCTTCTTTCTGCATCATCCGCAGTGCCTCCAAAAGCCTTGGCTCCGATATGACCAGTACCCAGTGGACATTCCCTGTTCTCATGCTTGTGCTAGGAGAGCCCCAGGAAGCTGAGCTGGGTGTAAGACGTAAAGATTGGTGGCCCTCATGATGTTCACAATGCAGATGTAATACCCACACACCCACGCCCATGTTTGGATGAATTTTTTTCGAGTGTTTAAAATAGCATTAGGCAGACCTTCCCCTCAATTTATAGCCCTTCAGTTCTGAAGAGTCTGGTTGGAAAGTGTTTAATTCTTACTCCCACTGTTTTCCACTCAGAGCCTCTTCACTTTGGTTGTGAGAACAGCTACTCTGAGCTCCCTGTCTTTCATCCAGTCTCCTGGAGATAGGTCTTATCTGACACTGAGGTGTAATTTGTTTGAAGCTGTCCTTCCTTACTCATCAATTTCAATGATGTTAACGTGGTGCTTAAGCTAGTTCTTTTATGAAGTTTCAGGGGGTTTGTATTCCACAATCCAATTTTGCATTATTGATAAAGTCTCAAGCAGGGGATTAGTTGAGACATGAGCTTTCTTGTGCATTAATCATACCTGGGTTGTATTTTCAGAGGAAGCCGGTCTCCTATTTAGGCCAGTTACTTGCCTGTCAGGCTGCTGCTGTTCCTCTGTAGCACTGGGGTTGCTAACTCCGGGCATGACTGCAGGCTCGTGTTGTCAGGGAGCAGTCAGGGAGAATGAGCTCCGAGTCAAGGGTGACAGCAGGGCAAGTGGAGGCTGTTGCCTTGCTGACAAGTGGTGCAGTCACACAGTATCCTAGCAAGAAGAACAGAGCAGGCCTGGTGACAACCTGGGTCAGCCACGGCCCAGAAATTGCTAGCCAAGTCCATAGCGCCAAGAAGGGTCCAGGGCTAAGCTGGGAAGTTAAGCCAGCAGGTCAGGGTCTGGATCAGGAAGGTTCATGGCCAGGCACAGGCATTTGCTGAACAGTGTGTGCAGTGCTGTCCTTCAGGCAGTCAGATGCTGTGTCCTGTGGTAGCCAGCTGGGGATCTGTTGTGATGCCGGTGAGGACGTGCTCACAGCACGAGCTGCCTCTACAAGCTGACTATGGTCGAGGTTTGGAGGTCAGCATTGAGCTGCAGGCGAGTCCTAAAGGCATGGTTGGGGAAGATTGTAGAGCTTGTTGATGCACTCGAGGCCCTTGCATGTGGCTCCTAGATTATATCTTTCCCTATGGGTGGGCACGCTTTGTGCCCTTGGAATCACAATGATTTTCATATACTGCTTATTTGTAAGCCTAAGAAAATGTTAAACCAGATTTTTTTCTAGCCAGACTTTAGCAAGGTGATCTTAAAGTCATTGAAAGAATTGACAGCCTTACTTATTCTGTTAGCTTGCTGGTAGACATGCATGCGTTGGTTAAAAAACAGGCTGTGCGCAGCCGTCCACTGGCACAGCAGGCAGGGTGCATCCTTGTTGAATCATTACCACGCAGCACAGATCTGCCATTGTAGACTTGCTCACAAAATAGCATCAACCAGAAAATGTAAACCCAATTAAAGCGCTTGCTCTCTTTTTTGCAGAAGGAGGGAAACATTTATTTCTGCAACAAGTTTATGTCTTGGGTTTTCCATGGCTAATTTATGTATTTTCAAACCACTGTAGAACTGCCAGAAACAAGATATCGACAGCCCCAGTGTTCAACTCAAAATAGACACGAAACTAGTTGTGCAACAGTTCTTTCCTCAGAGGGCTTTTTAGTGTAGTCTGTAGAACTGTGCAGTGAAGTGTGACTTGTATGCAGTCTGGTTTTGCTTTCCTTGACTTGTGTATTATCACTTGGCTAGGACAGTGATGATGGAGCAATGGTACTCGAAGGACCAGCTCCTGCAGATGATGTTACAGGCACATTTCAGTCGATGCTCCTGTTGGGGTTCCTTATCACAGGCTTGTTGCTGCAGTATCTCATTGCCTTCCAGATGCACCATAAGGGCTAGAATCAAAACGTCCTCTTCGGTTTTGCTTCAGCCTCTCTCTTACTATCTGGGTGGAGGGGGAATGAAGAGATTAAAAAACGTTCTTCTGTGAAATGGCTTGATGGCTGAGATGAAGGTGCACAGCTTCCTTTTAGACACCATGGGGAAATCTGGTGCTGGTAAGGCAGGAGACCTTCCCTCTCCGCTTAGGGGCTGTCTTCTGAGGTGATCACCACATCTGGGCTCTGTGGACTGAATGCGTGTCCTGCACGTGTGGCTCTGATCCCAGCACTGGAATGTCACAGAGCTGAGAGTGGTTCCAGGTCCCACCCTGGAGCCTGCTCTGGGTGCCCAGACTGGGTGGCTGGATTCCAGCTGCTCTACCTGTTCTTCATGAACCTCTGTGCTTGAAACTATCACAGATCCCCTTGGTTTCCTCGACAGCTGAAGATTTGACAAGCTTACATTTCTGTTACAATTCACAGGCTTTAAGGACCTTAACTCCCTCCTCTCCCTGCTCTAGCTTCTATTGTAGAGGGCTAGCTTTATAAGCCTTCTTAGAGTCTCATCCTGCAAAGCTCTTGGGGGAGCTATTTGGCTTCATAAAACACCATATAAATTGGAGTAGCTGTTGATTTTGGAGCCTGTCTTATGAGAGAATTGTGTTTCTGATTAGGGATTTCCTTCTCTTGCATGCACAACATGTTTTTTTGCTTTGGTAGATGGCTTAAAATGCCTGCCATGTGCTGATAAGCTCTGTGCTGGACCTTTTGTCTTCTCCTGGTGCATGTAGACAGGACAAAGTGCACAATGGAATATTGGATACAACTCCCCAAACCTGCTGCCAGTCGTATAAAGGCTGGTACAAGACAGCGTTTGTTTTCCTCAGCAGCTGTGGGGATGTACAGAAAATTGAGTAATGAAGCTGGGTGCTGGTGCACACTGCCAAATGTGGAATTGCTTGGTTTATAAGACAGTTCCATGAGGCTCCAAATGTAGATTAGAA
Source organism: Neomorphus geoffroyi (assembly GCA_033558235.1). Lineage (NCBI taxonomy): Eukaryota > Metazoa > Chordata > Aves > Cuculiformes > Neomorphidae > Neomorphus > Neomorphus geoffroyi. The sequence goes on from JAUMJM010000018.1 coordinate 12,220,521, forward strand.
GGGCAAGAGTGCTGGTGAGTGCTGGTACCAGCTGGCTGTTTGTGGGCATGGTGTCTCCTTGGTCACAGGCCTGGTTGCAGCAAGGCATGTGGGCATGGACTCACACAGAGCCAGGCGCTCCTTCGCTTGAAGAGGAAGCAGGGTGAGGGTGCGTGGGCTGTTTCACGGTGTGCAGGCCAGTATCACTCCGGTCAGGAATAAGTAGAGGATCACAGCGATATTTTTGTTAAACCTTTCTTTACTTCTGTTCAGAAGAACTTCCATCGTCAATTAGACATGGTTGTTGCAGGGTTGGCCCCATCTCCTCACCCCAAAAGGGTACGAGAGAAATAAGAAAGGCAGTTTTCTTAGTGGGTATTACCTATCGGGATAACCTGGGTTCTGATCTGGGGACTGAAAGTGATCTTTTATTTTCTAAAAGTCAACTAGCTAAAACCGCCTGTGAAGCAGGCCTTGCTGATGCTTGCAGGCTTTTAAGGGTGGGGGAGAGCTGGTAATTCTCTCATACATCTTTAAAAAGAGTAGGAGATAGAATTTACTCTGTCCATAACATGCTCCAGCACACTTGTCCTCTTGTAGTGGCCTGTGCTAAAAGCACATCAATAAAATTGCTGATGCTGCTGTTAAGTAACAAGGTAATTACAAAGGATGGGAGGGGGACGTAACTGAAAATCTGAAATAGTAGTTAGTGCTGTTCCCATTAAGTTACCAGCCTTAAATACATGGCTTACTGCATCTCTAATTTTTAGTGCTATGAAATGGTACAAATTGCAGACTTAAGAGATCATTAGAATAATACACAATGGATTTATCTTTATGAATAAAAATGATGCAATGCAGAGCTTTTTCTTTTGTGGATAAGCAGATACAAGTCAAGACAAGAAAGACTCTGTTCCCAGGTCATGTTTCTTAAGAACAGCAGATCTGACTGTGCTCTAAAGGTTGTGCTAGGTATGTGGTTAAGGCTGTTTCTTAACCTGCTTGATGTAAATATCTCTTAAGATAAAAGATGAAGCTCTTCAGAGAATATTTGCCGTTCTCTGGTGACAAATCAAGAAAATGTTTTGTGCTGATTAAGTCACTGTTGGAAGGTCAGCCATCTCAGTGAGCTGATTGAGAAGCCCCTGAAGTAAATCACTTCCTCTTCTACCCGTGTTCATTACTCAGTGCTGTACCTGCCCTGGCGATGCAAGGGACAGTGTGCTGTCACCTCAGCTGTGGCTTTCCCTTCACCTCTGTGGAGGCTTGAGCAGCAGATGCTTCATGTGGCAGTGTCTGCCGACTCCGTTGCAGACCAGCTCCTGTTGTGCCCTGTGTTTCCTTGCAGAATGAAAAGGGAAGACAATGTGTTCTCATAGCGAAGGTCAGGATTTGTCTGCCCTGTAATCCCAAACAGCATGAGGAGAGGGCAGACTGCAAAGAAGGGTGGTTACAGAGGCCTGTGGGGTTTTATTAAGAGATGTTAACCAAGCATAAATTCTGATATCATTGTTACCATTTTCAGTACAAAGCTGAACAGATCCAGGAGCTTTAGACCAGATCAGGCTTTGAATCATCTGGCCATTACAGCTTTTGATATTACGCCAACTTCAACCTCTCACGAATCAGAGCTTTGGGTAGCAAGAATCTGAAACGCTTTTGCTCTGTTTTCTAAGTGGAAGAGAATGTATCACCAGTGTGCCAGCTTCCCTTTTCTCCCATTTCCCAAAACAATAAATATTTCTCATAGATGGACTTAATGGTTTAAGCACAACCTGGCAGTTCATGAAATATATTCCTGCTTTAATCAGAATCCTGAAGCAAGGAGGGAAATAAAAAGCCAATAATATGCTTGCTTGTGTGCACAAAAGTGGAATGAAATATATGAAGCTGGTAATGGCTCTGCTGTCACGTCTTAAAAACATTTGCTTTGACTTGCGTAAGTGTCAATTCAGTTTGCACTTGATACATTATACCACGGGTAAAGCTGCTGGCTTTTAAAATCAGGTCTCTTACTCAACAAATGTAGAGATACTCTAAGTAGCTGCTCTGTATTGTTGGGTAATGATGTATAAGCAGAGAAAGCTTTTCTCTTTAAAAGCTCAACTTTTAAGCTGCAATTTTTTCTGCTGCATCTCTACATCAGGGAAGAAGCCCAGAAGCTCAGTCACACAGCATGATTAAAGGCAGATCTCTCTTGCAAAGGTTACAGCAAGTGCAATCTCTTGGCCATTTGCTGGGGAAGTTGCCAGCAAATCCAGGCCTCCTGCTGTGCCAGTGCAGCTTTCCAGCTTCCTAGCAGCCTTTTGCATTGTCCCTCCATTGATCTGGATTCCTTGCTGTACGAACAGTCCTCCTTCCACACACACATCCCCACCATTAAACACCTCCTCAGACCTTCATTTCAGCACTCATCTTTGAGTGACCTCCGCTTTCCTTCTCTTGGGGCTGGAGAAATGCCACTGATCCACTTGAGTGCTCTGTCCTTTGAGCACCCTCCTCTCAGGGTTGCAGTGTCCACTTTGATGTGTTCAGCTGTGATTGTGGACGGTGCAAGAGTTGTAAGTTAATGCACCTTGGACCGGGCAAGACAGTTTACCTTACAACTTCTTCTCACGACTTTACAGCCTCTAATTTTCTTGTCATGCTGCTTCAAACTTTATTTACTCTGGAGGTGACTGAGGAGATGGTTTGGAGGGTTTCTCAAACATGGAACAGCAAGAACTGCACTGGGATGTGTGAATTGCTGAGAGCCTTAAGTGACAGCCGCTGTACTTGTGACTCTTGGCTGAGGAAATTAGAGGCTGTGAGACCTCTGGAAGGGCTTCCTGCCACTTTATTTACTCTACCCAAAGCCCCTGAGGCTCACTTGGAAATGTGCTTCTGAGAACTGTTCAGTGCTTGCATGTTTACAGTGGAATGGAGTTAAAAGCACTTGGGATTCGCCTTGCTGCTAGAAAAGCCGGGTGGGAAGCCAGGCTGCCTTGAAGACTTTTTAAACAAGATTAAAGCTTCCCTTAATCTGAGAATGGAAATGGGAAGGCTTTTGCTACAGCGTTTTTTGGTCAGTGGGAAGGCAGATTCACACCTAGGATGAGCTGTTGTCCTGCTTGAGGGGCAGCCTCATGACGTGTGGGGGGATAAACGTATCTGAAATTTTCTGATCCTGTTTTTCTCTGCAGGCAGTTTTAGGATTTCTAGGCCAAGCCCTCTCAATTTTTCCGTCATGTCAGAGAGGGCAGCAGTCCCTAGATAAAAAAGAGGGACCTAATTCAGAGAGGCAGTGAGCTGTAAAAAGGAATTATGTCTTTGTGATACCAGTCCTCCTCCCTCTCTAGACTTCTGTGTCTTGGAGGAGGGCTGTGGCCTCCAGGTAACTTTTCTCACACATCCTGTGGATGGATGGAAAGCAGGAGCGCTGCAAGAGGTCTCCACCACATCCTTTGCAGAGCAGGGAGGTCCTTCATTTTCTGCTTTGATATTTGGGATCTAGCTAGCCAGATCTTTCCCTTCGGGTTTGGTTTTAGAAGGGGATTCACCCTCTTCTGCCTTCAACCTGTGGATCTCAGCCTCTGGAGCAATATGCAGTGTTGATGTGGATCCACCGGGTAACGTGGTTCTCATTAGGAATCCAACTCAGAAAGTGGATGGCAGAGCACTACACGGGAGCAACTATTGTCTCTGAAATGGAGGGAAATATCCCTTTTCTGACAAGGTAAACCTGGAAATGACATACTTGTTGGCTGGGGAGAAGTTCCCTTCCCTGTCAGAAACCATGGGGGTGTTCTTCCATTCCTCCATGATGAGAAATACCTTTGCACCACTCAGCACTGGAGGCGCTGTGGCCAGTAAAAATGCATTCCAGTGTCTGTGCTGGCCCCCTTGGTAGGGCGCCTTCCTTGGGATACGTGCTTGCAACTCAATTCCAAAGTCAAAGCCCTTAAACAAAACCAGTCTGGCTGCTGCCAGACTTATAAGGGTAAAATTCAGAACTATGATTGCCTGTTCTACCAGTGACTCTGTGACCTTGTGTAGGTTGTGCTGAAATGAGGACTTGAGATGTTTTTGTCAACAAAAAACTGCTTATGTAGACATAGGTAAAATAATCTGGGAAATTTTGTCTTTTTTTTTATCTACCAGTACCTGGAAAAAAAAATATCAAGAAAACTTGGCTGGCGTCCTTATTCACTTAATCCTTTTCTCCTTGACAAATGCTGTGAGTTCTGTTGCTGGAGCATATTCTTCAAGAGAGGCCTGGATGTTAGTACATTAAGAGGCAATTTAATATTGAATGCACACTGAAGAAGCGAAGTTCTTGACTAGAAAGCAAACAGGACCAGAAAGAGTATACAAATAAATAAAGCAAGCACCAACCTTTTCCCAAGTCTCACCTTAAATTCCCTTTTAAAAAAAGGTAAAGCTGATACCACCATTTCCTGCTTGAGGAATTCCTGCCACTTTATCACTCTATAAATGCAAAACCAGCTGAGCAATAACACTGTCCTCTGATTATCAGTTGTATTGCTGACAGCCCTGTGGCTGCGGGTCCTTCCTCTCTGAATGCAAGCACAGTTTAAGGGTTTTTTTTGGCAGTCCTGCAAAGCCGAGTGCCTCAGGCAGGTTTTACTCACAATTTCCTGCTGCCTATTTCATACAGATAGTCCTCTGATAACTGGGTTTTGTTGTTTCAGTTTAGAGCATCCGTTTTCTGTGACAAGGTTTTCAGGCAGATTGGAGCAGGGGAAGAATTTACAGCACAGTGTGGAAGACATGTTACAGCTCCATCCTCCCTGTGTCAGCTTGAAAGATAATGGAACGAACATCTTTGCATGTTGACATCGCTGAGCTCTGCCTGTTCCACCCTGCACCCCTTGGTTACTTGTCATATCTGCAGGTAGCAGCTGGGTAAATAGAGCTCATATGCTAATGGGGGGATTACCATCTTATTATGCTCTGCTCTCAGCAGCATGAGTTGAAATTATAGCTGTTCGTTTTCAAGGCTGAAGATCCACTCAGTTCAACAAGTAGTGGAAAGCTGGAAACTTGTGATATGAGAACTTTCAAGCTGGCTGGGAAAAATTCTACATTTCAGCGCTTTTTACAGTTCTTGCCTCAGTCCTGGCAGTTGTGCTACAGCTGCCCACAAGGTTTCCTCACCTCTGCAGCAGGCAAGTACAGCACTGTGGTGCTTAGTGCTGGTGTCGCACTGTTGGGTTCGGTGTAGTCTGGTTTATGTGGTGGCCCCTGGAAGAGTTGTCTGTGTACTCGAAGATGCACCGAAGCAGTGGTGCAACGCACTTCATGCTCCTAGCATCCCTCATCCAGAATTTAACCTTTCCATCGTTTTGCAAACATATTTTGGCAAAACCACTCCATATTCAGAGGCATTCAGTGCTGTTATGACATCCTTTCTCCCTGCCTGAAGCAACTTTGTGCAAGCAGCTCCTTCACAGAGCAGGCAAGTGCCTACAAATGGTTGAAATCCTGGTTGGAGCATCTGACTTTATGGAGACCTGGAGAGGGGTTCACTCTGGCCTGCGTTTGACACTTTCTGTCCATGGTGAAGGAGAGTTGTTCCCTGTTCTGTGCTTAAGATCATGTTTCACGGCGTTTATGGGGGTGGTGAGACTTGAGCTAGTGCAGCAGTTAATGTCAGGGTGTTTAGGCCATGCACAGGTTTTGGCTTCGCAGCCTGAGACACAGCATGGCTCTGTGTCATGCTGTACAGTTGCAGCAGCTTCAAGCTGTTCCATCTGTTTCCTGTCCTCATTTATTGTTGCACTGTAACAGAGAAAGGATTGAAAAGGTGAAACTGAATCAACCTCTGCTTGTGATGCGAATAGGCAGAGAAATGGAGCTCTCAGCCTGCTCCTTTGGGCCTAGCCAGGGCAGGATCCCTTTAGTGCTAGAAAACTCCAGAGACAATGCTTTTCCATCTCTCCTCCCGTCTGTGAGCAGATACAAATTGTCCCACTGTGCACTGTGGGTTTAACTTCATTACCAAAAGTGTCCCTGCTGAAAGCCAATGCCCTTCACAGGTGCTAAGGGAGAAAAATGTATCTGAAATAGCTCATCTGGTACATGTATTTTGATTACTTCACCCCTTCCGTCTCACTGCCCTCATTACTAAGAAGTGCCCGAATGCTGTTAACAGTCCATTCCCCTAATAACGGTGCTGTTTCATCAAATGCGGCCTCCATTAGGTGAGAAAGTGAAACAGCTTTTTTCTTCCTCAGATGGGGAAGGAGGAAATGATGTTGGGAAATGGTGTTTGGACCCAGAGGAGCACAGGAAAGGGAAGAACAGCCCTAGGGCACTAGATAGCGGAGCTGCTGTTATGTTGATGTGATGGGCCAGCAAGTCCAGAGAGAGCGGTGCAAAGGAACTGAGCTAACATACTGGTGTTGGGTCGTTCACATGCTGTAAGCATGTGGCACTTTGCAGCAGCATGCATATCAGTCCTCACTGTCTTCTGCTGTCACAAGACTGTACAACTCCACGGTTCTTCTGGGGACATGCACATGATCCCTCCCTCAGAAAATGCAGTGCTGGACTTAAAACCCCCATGTATGTTTGTATCTTGAATAGTGGCTGTTTGAGTGCCAGCTAGATGGGACAGCAATGTTGAAACTAGGAGAAGAAATTATGACTCGGGGTTACAGCTAGCTAACTGAGGAAATGAGTTGTTTGTATAGTCCAAAGGCTTGCAAAACATTTATGCTAAAAAAATTAGGTGTCAGTTTAGTTGCTGCTTTCTCTGATTGTGTTCCAAAATTTCTGATTCTTCCTGCTCGCTCCTTCTGCTCCCAGCATGACCATATCATAACCCTTTGTCTTTACAGTTAAAACAAATCTTGGTGTAGTGACCTATCATCTCTGGCCTCTGTCTTGAAACAATAAATTACACTGTCTGGACAGGTGTGCTGAGCAATGAATTTCTCTCTGGGGTTATGGAGAACTGCAGTGTAGGGGGGAGGAAACTGAGTGTGGATTCTGGAGAGATGTTTCTGTTTGTCTCTTCCTGATTTACTGCTTTTCTCCACATCTCCCTCCCTGGCTTTTGGGTAGTCATTGGGATTCTCTCTGCAAGGCCTGCTATGCAACACAGCCGTTTTCTGTGTAAGGATCAGTGCCTATTAAACAGTGCTGGAAGAGGAGCAGCTTCCATCTCAGTAAACATCCAGCTATGGACACACAGCCCAGCCCTGGCACGAGCAGGATACAGCTTGGTAACTGCTGCCTGTGTGCTGCTGCCAGAAAATGGTTTGCATCTGCGTTCAGCCTGTGCTGTGGGTGACATCCTCTCAGGGTTCCCCCAAAAAGGCAAAGGCAGAGTCGAGGAAAGATGCTGATTGGTGTGGACAAGGAAGGAAGCAATGGGAGGATAAGGTGCTTTGATATACTTGGTACGAGTCCTGGCATGTTCAGTTCTTCATTTGCAGGCCAGGCAGGATGAAGGCACAAGGACTCAACTGGCAGGTCTCTTGATGCATTCAGGGATACTGCAAGGGATTTTCCTGAATTTCTTGCAGATGAGAAGCATTTCTGGCCTTCTCATCACAGCATTGCTGGGCTGAGCCAGATGTGCAGACAGCAAGAATAAATCTCCTGTTTTGGTGTGATATCAGTACACGGTGGGCAGGTCAGCAGGAGAATGATGTCTGTGGACAGCAGCCTAGATTGGAGAGCTGGAGAGGCAATCAGAGCAAATATTTGAGACATTTGTGCCTTAACACAGCTTCTTAGGGAGGGGCGGGCACTATCTTGAGTACAGTGGGGTTCATCCCCAAAGAGCCTTACAAAGCTCACTGAAATCTTTGTTATTCTGCCTTAATAGTGATATACACTAGTGGTGTGGTGAAGGGAAGCTTATTGTACAAAACAAGAACAGCACAGTTCATACATTATCAAGATAATACAACCAAGATAAGACTAGCTGGGACATGTGAAAATAGAAAAAATACCCATTATCTTCTAAAGGAACCTCTAAACTTGTTCCATGCATACATGCACACAAGTCTCCTTTGAAATATTCTGCTGAGATTCTCATCAGCTAAAAACCAGTAGAATCACCACTTAACCAAGGTAGAAAACTTGAGCTGGTTCCTGCTCCGCTTCCCATATCTCCTACTGTCCTGTAGCCAAGCAGTGGCAAGCACCAGCTCCCAGCCTGCTTGGTGGGCCAATGCGCCATCGCCAAGCCAGCTCCCACAGCAAGCATCTGAGTCCACCTAATGTGTCCTGATGCCTCAGCCACCCAAGAGCGGAGCTCCTGGCCACTCCGTGAGGGGTCAGCGAGGACTGGGGGAAGGAAAGCAGCAAAAGGAGTTGAAGCGAAGGAGCTTGTCTGCTTCTTAGAGGTTTAGAACTGACAGGAACCACCAGAAGGTCCCAGTTCCTCCAAGTTAGCTGCTTACCAGCCACCTTAGAGCTCTGCTCGCTGTCCCTGACACTCCCCTGTTCTCTCCTGCCCTGCTGAGGCACAGCTCAGGGGTTGCCCAGAAAGATGCTTCTCAAAGGGGACTTGGCACACAACCTCTGCATTCGGAGTGCTGTCGCAGTGACGCTGCAGTGAGACTGACAAGCTTGTTTCAGTTCCCTGACCTTCACCAGCCAAATCATTGACTGTCGTTTCCTGCTATCCCCTCTTCCCTGCCCTGCCAATAACTCTGTGTGCGCATAAAAGCTTCGTGACTGCTAATCAGGATAAACGTAATGGTGTTTCTAGCCCTGTGAACACTTGCTGTATGGCTATTGTGGGTTTTGGGTTCTTCGGTGGTTTTTGTTTTGTTAAAAAAGAAAAAGTCCCACAGGGTTTTTGTTAACATAATTGTGTTGAGCAAATCTGAAATATTTGAAAGCTTTTAAGTGCCTGTTCTCTATACATCCGAGGTTTGTCTTGGAACATGCTAGGTTGCAATAGACATTTTCCAATTAAGTGAAACAGCGGTGAGGATAATGGGTTTATGGAAATGGAAGAGCCATGCTGGAGGGAGATGGAAACCCAAGAAGCATTAATCCTAATAGGATCCTTTTTCTCTTCTTTTTTTTTAATCCAGCTTTGCCTTTCCTTTAAACTTTTTTAAAATTTCCCTAGGCTATCCTGGTTCTGCAGTGGCACATTCTGTATCTAGGGAATCTCTTCCTCTTTTTTCCTCATTTACTTCAAATTTTTGTCCTCTGTTTTATTTTTTACTTGTCCTTTCTCTCCACAAAATCACCAACGCTATCCTTTCCACAATGATGGAGGCGCGTGTATGCATACAGTCATCTGTCACTTTAACTGAGCGTGCAATGTGGGAAATGGGGAATTCACAGCCTTCTGCTCTGGAAGGCAGAGGAACCCTCCAAGGAGCCAAACCTTCCCTCCCTTCCTCAGTGTCTGCGAGAGGGAAGCCTCTGGGAGAGGACTGGGCTCTGGTCCAGTTCTGCAGCCCAGTCACCTTGGGCCAGGCTCCTCCCTTCTGTATGGTGAGTAAATATCTTTTCCAGGAGACTTCCCAGTGAAATAAGCAGGATGCAGGGTGGAGTCAGTGCCTAGGACTGGCATCTTTTTTTTTGCTTCCTTAATGTTCATGTTGTTGCTTGCTAGGTCAGTGCTGACTGGGAAGCCCCCGTGGGCAGAAGCAGCGAGGTGGGTATTGAACCTGGCTCAGGAAGGTGGTTGTGAGCTCTGTTGTGGGGAGCAGCCCCTCTCTGGGAGGAGACTCGTTGAGCTGAAAGTGGGATCAAAGGGGAGTTTGATACTTAAAACCAGAATTCAGGACTCTGAGACCCTAGCCAAATTTCCTTGGAGTAACTGGAGCTTGGAGAAAGTAGGGAGCTTGTGGGTTGCACATGGCACATGGTGCCGAGGGAGCACTGTGCCATCTCCCAGGAGGAATGCTGGGCTTACCCCACTGCTTTGCTCTGCCTCTCACCTCTCTTATCATTTCCAAACTGATCTGCAAAGCTCCTGCTTCACCTGGCCGCGTGACTATCTGCGCAGATCTCTGTGAGATGCTTAATTGGGCTGCATCTCTGTAGGAAAGATCACTTTGAGCCTGAGGAGGATTTTTTCAGTTCTCTTCCTGTCCCTGACTGTACCAGTGGACTGAGTTTCTTTAAATTTCCTCTCTCCTTTACAATTGCTGTTTTGCAGGAAACAGTGCTTCGATCTTTAGTCTGAAAACAAAAGAGCTCAGGTTCCCATACTGTATTTTCTTTGCCCAAATCAGAAGGGCTGGAGGCTTAGACACCGGGAAGTCTCCCTGGAAGTGGATGCATTTCAATAGTGGATGAAGGGATCTATATATAACACTCAGGTTAGATGGGCCTGTGCATGGGAAGGGCCCCGCAGGTGCTACATAATTCCCTTCTATTGAGGTTCTAATACTGCTCCTGTCATGGTGGTGTCAGCATGATATTAGAGTGGGTCACTGGGGAGAGCATATTGATCTCATCTGTATACAGTTTACAGCATCCCCCGCATCCTTTATGTCCAATGCACCAGTCCTTGCCCAGTTTCCCCCCTCTCCTCTAACAGCAAAATTTTTCATCCATAAGCCAAAGCAAAACGGCTTCACCAGCTCTGATGTTCTCAGGAAATGTGCTGGGCTTCTGCCATGAGTACAGAGACTACTTCCACACCCAGAAGCTTTCAGGCAAGCAGGATTAAGACACACAGCCGTAGACTTTTCTGTGACCTTTGGGTATTTAAACAGACTTGACCTGGCTATGTTTTTAGGTGGCTTTCTTGAAAAAGTGAAAAATAACACTACAAGTAATAATCAAACTTTATGCGTTTATTTCCCCTTCATATTATTTTTCCCTCTGTTTTCACTCCCATTCTGTTTCTCTTATGCTCACTCTCAGTCCATTGTTTTTGAGATCTAAAATCCTGCATTTGTGTGTGTATGTAATAATTTTAAAGACTTTCTCCAAGCCATTCTCCCACTAGAGGGTACTCCTGCTACATCAAAAATAGACATTTAGGGCTTGTTTTGGTTCGCAGTGCGTCCCTCTTCTTTCCAAGCAGGCTGTTCACTGACAGCACAGGCTGGATGTGTTCAGTCCTGCTGCTTTTGTGGTTCAGCAGCCAGGGAGCTGCGTTGTTGCTGGTTGTGCAGTAGCCCAGCGATGCCATAGTGCCATTATGGCCTTTCCTGTTTCCTCCCCATTGCTTACACAGCGCTCTGCTCCTGTGTAAGTGATCATTGGTCAGACCCACTGGCCGTCTGGCTCGGGTTTGAGGTTTGTGCTGGCTCCAGGGAGCATATGGGAGAGTGCCTGACACCACACCACCAGGTCATAATTTGAAAATGCTCTACTGGCTACGTGGTCCTGCGGAAACAGGACTGCTGCTGAGCTAATGGGGTAAAGTTTGGGTGCTCTTGTTTTTGGGGCATGTTATCAGGGTCAGGAAACAGCAAAGTTTTACTGGCCACCCCTTTTCATGCAGGAGATCAAATCCTGTGGTCTGTTCTGGCCTTGAACTTTGTGTGTATGTTGGCTGTTAATGGACAGGAGGCTCCCTTAGAGCAGATGTGCTTGCCTTTCGTGTTGCAAGACTGCAAAAGTAGCTTTGGGTATGGCTGGACCCCTTCCTTTTTCCTGCATGCCTGAATGCCCCTGTGTATTCATGGCAGGCAGGATGTGGCACATGCTGTGGTTTATGCGACTATAGGGGCTGTTCTTTAATTGCATCATGGTTTCAGCCTGTGAAACGGCACAGCTAGTGAGGATGATGTTAGTGTTTCAGCTCACATCCAAGGAGAAGCCCCAGGTTCCTTCCCTGTGATCCCTTGTATCAGAACTGCACCCCCAGTGTCTCGCTCCCCCACCTGCATCTCCCCTTCACACCTCCCTTCTCTGTAGAGCCTCTGGGATTTCCACCACTGCCTGCCTCTTTCTCTTCTGAGCATGCTCAGGCTTCTGTCTGTTCACGCTGATTAAATGAGTAGGCAGGAATTACAGTCAACCATCCATCACTGGAGTCAGTGTTCCCTTGACCCAGTCAAGATGAAAGAGGCCAAAATCTTTCTTTCCCAGGCTGTTCCTAGCAGCGAGACAGCCATCTGTGGTTTTCTGGCAGTGCAGATCTGGAACTATGTTGTGGGTGGTTCTTCTCCCTAAAAGAAGCCCAAGTGGGCACTGTTACCAGACACACAAAGTGATATCTTGGAGTAAGGACAGTTGCAACTCAGCGTGCCGGTAGTTGGTTGAAAAGTATTTTCTCAGGAGAACAAAACGTAGGTGTGTCAAACACAGGTGAGGAGGTAATCCAAGACCGTAAACGCTCTGCTTGAGCATTTACTCCTGTCTGACTGAATCTGTAGGCTGTGGGATCTCACAAGAAGCTTAGAGGTACTTCCAATGTAGTTGTTCCTGAAAGCATCAGTAGAGCTGGTTCCGCCTCAGATATCTGTGTAGCTGCCAGAGTGGGGTAAGAAGTAGCTGGAGAGTGAGTTATGCCCTAAAAATGAGCAAAGTTTTCTCTCTTCCCCCAGGCTGACAATACTGAGGCCATGGTGAAAGGCTGAAATAGCACTCTTTGCTTCCCAGGACTGGAAAGGAAGTTGGGGTAACAATCAAGGAGGGGGAAAATGGAGAACAGAGCCTACAAAGGGGACTAACTCACCCCTGCAACTAACTTCCTCTTGGAAAACCTGAAGAAAGTAATCTAGCAGCTCAGAATTACAGTAAATTACAGACCTGGCTTAGTCTGTCTGCTGAGTGCTCTCAGCCTCTATTGATTTCATAACCGGGCTATGGATTGCTTCCAGGCAATGAGCTGGTTGGTGGCTGAACCCTTGGACTCAATTCTTCTCTTTCACCCAGTTCCCATCAGTGGCCGTAGATGCTGACAGTTAGTCCAGCTGAGTGGTGAACACACTCCATTTCCCCCTGTGCAAATCCAGAGGAATTTTGGAGATGCAGTAATAGCCCTTTCAAGCTTTCATCAGTGTAATGGCGCCCCTTTTTCTCAAGAGTACATCTGATTCCTGGTCATTATCTGATACGCTCCTGAAGGCAGCAGGGCATCTTGAAGCTCTGCTGGAAGGAGGAGTCTATTTCTTTCTGCCACCCTTAGACACTCCCACCAAGGGCAGCTCGCTGAGTGTCTCTGTGCTGTGCGCCTCTGGTTCCTTCCCAGCTGAGAGCAGATCAATCTGGGAGGGAGAGAAGAACATCTCACTCCACCTTGCTCACATAGAACTGCTGAGGCCACTCTGCAGAGCTGTTGTGCAAACAAATGTCTGTTTGTTTGCTTGTGCAGCCTGTAGCAATCCTGACATCCTGAACTCTTATTTTCTGAAGCAGAAGCACGCTGTTCCTGAGGACAGTGACTGGTTTGAAGCATCCAGCAGGCCTCGTCCATTGGTGCTGACAGGTCTCTGACAAGCCACTGCTTCTCAAACAATGGAGGACTCTGTGGAGAGGTTGTGCAGGGAGGATTAGACTTGCTAATGAGGAGGTGTCTGATGTTGGGACAGCTTTGTTCATAGGGGTGAGTCATGCGTGCTCAGGTTAGCAGCCTTGGGGGTAGGCAAGCGTAAACAGAGGACTTTCCCTTAATAGGAGCTGCAGCCCTGTAATCAAGGCAGCCCAGTCTTAGGAGATGTTCCCAGCCTCCAGCTGCACATTTTTCAGCTAAAAACCTGCTGGATTTGCTCTGTTCTCCAGCTGTTCTTCTCTTAGTCTCCCTTGATCTTTCCATATCATGCTGTGACATGCAGCCCTTCCTCTCCCCTGTTTTATGTGCCTTCGCTTAATCCGTGGCGCCTCTTTTGTGGTTTTGGTGTGACAGTCTCTGAGCTGGGAGGCTTGTTGCTCTGTGTATCGAAATTAATGACAAAACACACAGTGTGGGACAGAGCAAAACTAGCAGGGAACCTTTGCGAAAGAGTTGCTCTCTTGGATGATCAGGCAGTGATGAATTCCAGATGCGTTCTCTAGGACTAATAGAAGCTTGGAGACCAGCAACAGGTGGCTGTGCTATGCTGGAGGTGCTTATGAGCTGCGCTGGAGGTCTGAAGTGGTAACACAAATGGTGTTAGGGCTTGGGAGTGAGGCCTGCAAGGAGAGATGGGAAGAGGGAGAGAGGCAGAAGGAAGCCAAAGCTGCCGCTTTATTCAGGTTGGCCAGGGAGGCTTTGGAGAGGGGACATCAAAGAATGTCTATGGCTAGGGGAGAAGTGTGGAAGAACAGTGTTTGGGGGTCTAAATTCCAGAGGATGAGCTGGCATAAGAACACATCAATGAGGAAATCCTAGTACTGCCCTAGCATGTCTGGGGGAAGGGGAGATGAAACTGATGAAGATCAATGCTGTACCTGGAGGGATGTTTGCTCTTGCTTCCATTAGGTACTCAGACATACTTAAAGACCCAGAGTAACCTTGGAAGCTTTATTAGGACTGTTGCCTGTGGTTCCTTCCACATGGTCTGACACAAATGAAGTGACTAATGATGGTTACCCGATTACTACAAAACAGCTTAAAAATTGAGCAACTTTTAAAAAAAAGAGCTGTGTCAAGTCCTTACTCTAGCGTAGGCTGTCTGTTGCTGTGCCTGCTAAGCTGTTGGTTTGTCTGATGAAGAAGGAAAAATAATGTGAAGATGGAGACAAAACTGGGCTGAGAAAAGGGTGTTGGTTTTTTTTTCAGTCTCGGCCTTTCCAGGTGGGTTCCAGTAGGTGCCAGTCTCACCTTGTGAGGCAGGGGAGAATGGAAACTGCTAGCAGTTCTTCACAGAAATATGAAAAAAATCCAGCACAAGAGGGGATGGGAGGAAAAACGAAAGCCTGTAGGAAAGACCTCTGTTCTCTGGGATGCTCACTTAATTTCTTTTTCCCTATTCAGCAAACTTTATCTTGGGCTCGGAAGCCCATATTGGTCTCTCCCCCTGCTCTTTAATTAGTGGATATTAAAGGAGGAAGATGTTGGGGGAAGGAAAGGGAAATGGGATATTGTGTTTTGATGCCCCATGGGTAGAAAAATGCATGGTTTCCAAATATGATAGTTAATGCTTAGTCTGACAGGCCGTCTCTTATCAACAGGCTGTATGTGACACCCCATTACGTGATAATGGAATCCTAGATGGGAGACCACAGGAGACCCAGTTCCATTCAATTAACTCACAAAACAGCAAACCTCTTTGTCTTCTCTTTTCCCCACCTCTTTCTCTCCTTTTCATTTTACCCTGAGAAAATGAGAGAATGAATATTTCTATTTTGTTTTGCAGAGGATTAGTACCAACTAATAGGATTAATATCCCGAGTTGTGTGGCAGATGGAACATTGTTAATAGGATGATTATTACAGAATTATATGGAGGGGCAAAAAAATTAAAGCAGTTGAAAGAAAAGCATCTCTGTGTTGGAGAGACTGCCGTTTCTGTGCAGTATTCCAGCTGCTGGCCTGCCCGTTCTGCTTCATACTTTATTTCTCAGGCTTGCTCTGCCTCTGGGATTGACTTCAACATCAGCCCAGGGCAAGAAGCAATTTCAGAGGCTGAAAGTGCTGGATACAAAGAGCTGGCATCTCCACCAGAGCTACCAAGGCCCTAAAAGTAAAAGGAAGGTAAAGGATTTACGTGTCCCAGAGTGCCAGCATTTCGCGTGGCATCCCAAGGATGCTCCCAGCCATCGACAGACTTCTGCTTTCTCCCTCCTGGCTCCTTCCTCTATGGCTGGTTTGGCTTTGCCCATGGGCTCTGACTGCAAGCAGGCAGCAGCAAGAATTGCAATGTATATGTGAGTGGCCGTGTCCTCTAGGAATGTTTAGCATGTGAATGCTGGTGCCTGTGTAATGTGTGCAGGAGAACTTAGGTCTCTATGAGTTTGCAGGGCCAAATTCAGCTGGCAAAAATCGTGTTGTAGCTGCATACCATTGCGAGCAGGTGTGCAATAGGCAACTTCCGCAAACAGTGAGTGAAATGGCCTGGAAAGCTAGGAAAGCATAGAGCTGTCTTCTGCTCAGGGCTTGCCTAGGTAGTCCTGAGGAAATTAAAGGGCTCTTATTTGTTCCCCAAACCCTCTGTGCGCGTGTGGGTCACATTTACCTACAAGAACGTGTGTGTGTGCGAGGCCCTCAGGAGGGGCTCTTGGGAGGGAGGTTCCAGCAGCAGCTGATGCATAGGGAGTTTTTCTATCTGAGAGGGTATCCTTATGCACTGCGTAAATCCATCTGTCCTGGGCCCCAAACCAAAGCCCTCTACGGCAGCGGATAGTTACTGGGCAGAGGACTGACATGAAGGGCTTTCTGCCTCGGGGATATTATCTCAACCTTTGCATTTCCAGATCTCTAGAGGTACCGGGGCCTGGGCCTTCGGAGGCGTTTGCTATAGGGGGCTTTGTCTAAGCAACTGATAGGTATTAGTTCCCCTGAACTGGATCCCCATTATGCTGTTAGTCACTACTGTTTATATCAGTTGCTGATCTCTCCAGTGGCAGCTTTTTCTGTCCACCTGCCCTGTACACAGAGGAGATTTAGCAATTTATTTTTTAAAATTGAACCTCCTTTTAATTCTTTCTCAAATACTTTTTATCTTTGTTTTACAACAGCTGACGAACTGTTGGGGAATTGAGTTGCCCTGACCTGCTGCTTGTCGTTTGTCTGTAGACAGCATATCCAGTGCTGCTTTTCAGCAGATTCAGCTTTATTGAAGAGTACTTTGCCACGGAGTAAGAGTGTCATGCCATTTTGAAATGAAAGGCTACAACAAGAAACAAAGCACTTTACATCAAACAAGCATTTTAAACACTGTAGAACTGCAATCCAAAGCAGAAGGTTCACTTTGTTTATGGGCCTTGTTACCCTAGGAACTCTGCAAGCAAACAGTAAATAATCCATCCTTGCAAGTAGATCAAAAAGGACTGACCCCATTTATTGAAAAGAGAAAGGAGAAGGGCCTGTGAAGGGCTATGCCTCAGCTGTACTGAGGAAAGTGATAGCAGAGCTGAGAGTCTGACCAAAATCTCCTGTGGTCCATTTGGATGCTCTGCCCACGAGACTGTGCTTTCTGCTGTGGTCTGGTTTCCCTCCCTGGTCTTCCTGTGCAGGCTGGAAATTTCCAGTCTATCATAAACACTTAAACAAAACACAGTCATTCTCCTGACTTTTATCGGCACAAGAATTTTCCTTTTTTCTCTCAAATCCCAGTCAGCCAAGGAATCTCCTTGTAGCAGAGCAAAGACCAAGACTGGAAGAAGTTGTGTAGGAGCTGTGTGCACTTCCAAGAAGGAGGAGGTCCTCTGGGACCTGTCGGGAGACTTCTATATCCTGGTGGATTTTCTGTGTTGGACAAGCCAGGGGCACAGTTAGTGCGGTGCCCGGTCATGCCTGCAGCCTCAGTGTGAATGGTGAGTTACCTGTTTTAGAACCAGCTCAGGTGAGGGCAGGCACTGCTAGGGCAGGAGGGTACTGAGGGGCTCAGCCTGTTGGATAGGGCACCCTGGCCCTCTCTCTCACAGAGAGGTCTGAGGAGCCACCTCTGCTCGTGTGTGCAGCCGGCAGCTGTGAAGCAGGATGTGTAGAAACAGCAGGACGGTGTTTTACCTTCACCTCTGTGGAAGGTAAAAGTCTGTGTAATATAAAGATGAGTTCCCTTATGCCAGGCTATGAAAAGAGTCTTCAGAAAACCCCCAAGGTTTCCATTTAATTACCAATTGCAGCTGATTTCACAGAGCAATTTTTAAGCCTCCAGCAAGGCCTTGTGGCAGTTCTTTCATCTCTCAGGCTTATTGGGAAAAGCTGTATTAAACGTCTTTTAATCCTGCCTTGGATGCACTACCTTTGATCACCTACAATTTTATACATCTGTGCTCAGGCTCACATTCCCCCGTACGTGCTTCCCCATCCAAAATGCTTTAACTGTGTCTTTCCTGACTGATATAAAACATCCTGCGAACTTGACTGAAATGCCCTGGTAGCTAATAGTCATCCAGGAGGTCTGGGTGATCTGGCTGTGAGTTTTGGCATTGCTGGATAGGCTGATGGAGGTCAGTTCCTCGTTTATGCTTTACTCCATGATTTCTTCATAGAGGACAAGTTTGTGCAGGGGGAAGAAAACAGTAAATGTCTTTCCACGAGGACAGAGAGCTACAGCCCAAGCTGAGATGAGGCACTTCTATGTATTAGCGTAACCTCAGTCTCACTTGAGTGTGGGACACAGAAAGGTGGGATGTTCCCAGAGGAGATGCAGAGTTCTACGCCCTGAAAAGCCAAGGTTTTTCCAGTTCATTGAGAGCAAGGTCAGTGTGAGGAGCTGGAGCTCTGAGCTCGGTCTGATGTCCAAGGTATAGGACACTGCCCCTTATGACGCTTCCTATCTCAGGAGAACCTGATCTCTTTTTTGAGAGGATCATTGTGGTAACAACAGGAGATCTTGGGATCCATCTGGACTCTCAGTGCTCTTGAGCACTGCAAGTGTTTCCAAGGGAGTTGTGCCACTTCACAGCAACTGGAAGGCTCTCCCTTTTGCATGTCCTGGGGATCCCTGTGAGAGCACTGTCATTTGGAAGGATCCCAGTGTCCAATCAGGAAAAGGTGTGTGCAGTTCTGGGCTGGATACAGGCAAAAGCTCCACCACATGCAGACAAGCACCAAATCATAGCTATGAGAGCAGTAAGAAATCCACATGAAGCACTAGCGGGGTTACCTGTCTGAAAAAGCAACCGAGCCGTGGCCTAGAGCTGCCTGCACGTAACTGGGGATGTCTGCCCACACCAGCAGCTCTGAATGACCACCTAGGCTTAGACGTGCATCAGTGCTGTTTGAACACATGTTTATTTCAGCTACAACAAGAAAATGGAGTGCAAGGTCATGTTGTGGAGGCCTTGGATTTGCTTATTGGAGCAGGAACAGTCTTTTCCCAGAAAGTCATTGTCTTCATTCTCAAAGAGAGAACAGCCGGAGAGGTTTGTGATCTAAGTGGCCAATCTGAAAATAGCTCAGCTCTGTAGGAAACGCAAGGTCAACTGCCAGATGGGCCAGCTCCAATCCCTTGCTCTGCCAAGACCAGGATGTTTTGCACGCTGCAGCTTTTACATGGGATCTTCAGGATGTGATGGTATCAGGCAGAGTCCCTTTTAGTGCCGTATGCCCACTGGATCCCCAAGAGGCCATCTCTATATAAGCATCGTGCTCATAAAGAAAACATGGTAAGTTTTCTGCTTTTTTTTTGAGGCCTTGGTTGCTGCTGCTCTCCCTTCAACGTGAAGGCTTGAATATCTGTGTTGCAACCGTGCTTTTTGTATGGTGGGAATCTCATGACAGCCTCCATAAACTCCTCTTTCTGCCCAGCAGATGAACCCATGGTTTTGGCAGGGAAGGGGTGAACCAGGCTAATTCACTTTCTCTTGCTCTATCAGAAAAGAGAGTGAATCCTAAAGGAGTCTGATCCAAGCATTGGATGAGAAGATCCAGGAAGGGTACGTTTGCCAGGTCTGGTGAAACTGTGATCTGATGTGTCGAATGCATTTTAGGGTCTCAGCGATGTGACAGCTTGCTAATGACTCCATGCTTCAGGAAGCTTTGACTGATCCCTCTGGGAGCTGGCAGAAAAAACTGCAGGAGAACTTTTTTTTAAAAAAAACATTTTTGACAAAATCAAAACATTGAATGGAAACTTGTTTCTCCCAGCATCATTTTGAACTGGAATGTGTCAAAACAAGTGCTTTTATTTTGATGTGAGTTAGGCAATCGTAATTTTTATTTTATGTTGCTATAAGGAAACAACTCTTTTGCCATATTTTTATTTATGTCTCTGTGATTTGGATAATTATCAGGAATAAGGAACTACATGCTTCCAAAGAGAATTCTTGGCATTTCTATTCAGACATTCTCAGTTTCTTGTTCATGATGAAGCAGATGTGGATATTCAGCTGAAACTACCCACCGGTGGAACTCCAGTGGTTCAGATCCTCACTGCTGACCCTGATGTGTTGTCTTTAGCTGCAGTCTTGTCGTTCGGGCATTCAGAGGGACCATCTCACAGTCTGCATTAGACTGCTCAGCTTATTTAATTGTGGTGCTACTGGAACCAAAAGACAAAAGGTATTATAAGTGGAGCATATTTTGTAATATTCAAGTGTGTTCTGGACAACCAAAGACTAAGCTGAAGGAGAAGGTCAAAACAACAGGCAGAGGAAGGCACTTCTGCCTGCAAAATAAGTCAAGCAATGACCCCCAACATCTCCGTGTGGCAGCTTTATCCTCTGGGTGATGGGGAACTGGGGCATATTCCTCGGGATCACCCAGCCATCCAAACAGCTCTGAGCACCAGTCCACAGCTTGGGTGTTCAATTCAGACATCCCATCTCTTTATAGACCAGGCTAATAATTTTTCTCCCTTCTTTGAAGTTCCCACCTGAAGGAAAAAGCAGCAAAAGTGAAATGGCATGAGGAGAAAGCAGGAAAGAATGGAAGGAAAAAGAAGTGTTATCTTCCCTCCAGCTGCTAAACAGCTCTTGGGCAAAGGGGGTAGTCAACATGGAGCGCCCAGTGTTGCTTGGGTCCCTGCTGATGGCAACGGTATCAACTGCGAAGGTCAATTCCTGTTTCTGGACTGGAGCCATGCTGAAACCCTCTGGCCCCTCTGAGACAGTGCTAACACCTCTGTCTTCATGAATGTCCCTTCCTGGCAGATGAATCAGGGAGTTGGAGACATCCAATGAACCTAGCAGAGAAAGGATGCCCTGCTGCTCGCCTGCTTCTTTTGTGCTTTGCATTCAGTCATTTTAGGCCCCAGAATTTCAAAACCGTGTAAATAAGTCATGGTCCTGTCATGCATTGAACTGCGCTGCCCACAAAGAGCAGAGCACGACTGAGCTTGATCAAAAAAAGCCAGTCCTTGTTTGTGTTCTTGTGCATTGAACAGCTCTGCTTTGCAGGACACAGACTCATCCGAGGTTCAGAGGACAGGATGCTCTGGTGGCTATGCTGCCCACAGGGTTGGAGGTGGCATTTCCTCCCTGGTTTTCTTGCCTGCGGGCTGAAAATGGCTTCTGGGTTTTCTTTTTCGTGTGTTTGCCCCTAGGCTAATGGTGATTCTTGTCTTGTCTTAATTGCTTTCTAAAGCCTGCAAAGCTCCATGTAGCCCCAGATAGCACTGAGCTCCGTCATTTTCCCAAATACCTTTTCAATTAAATTGGAGCACAGCGCTCTATTTTCTAGAGCTATCTGTCTTGGCAATTTTTTTTTTTCTGCTAGGCAGGTGTTATCATGTCTATCACTGGCAAAATCTGGTGAGTTTTCCACAGGCTTTTGGATTTGCAAGGAAATTTTCCTTTAGTAGGCAGAGAACTGCTCACACAAAGGTTGCTCAGGCTGGCCGCTGTGGGTTGAGGATGTGCTTGCCTGTTCAGGGAAGGTTTGTTGCAGGGCTTAGGAAGGAAAATGTGTCTGTGATATAAGGGAATGAGATTTGACACTACATTAGGCCTTCTCTGCCCTGGAACTGTGCAAATCTGCATGGGACAAAAAAGGACGTTTTTTTCTGTCAAGTTAAGGGCTTGGAATTTGGTTAAAAGGGTAAACTCACCCCTGTGAATTTGAGAAACAGGCTGCTGTTCTGCTCCATCATAGGTACCTGTGATACTGGTGACCTCTTCTGCTCAACATGGAAAATTTGCTCTCTGCAACACCTTTTGGCTTGACAGGCCGTGTGCTGTGCTGTGCTGTCTCCGATCCCCCTCCCTGCTCTGGGATGCAGTGGTCAAGCACCTGTCCTGCCCTGGCACACACAGCATTGCTTTGAAAACCCAAACCCTGATCACGCCATTGGAGAGGTGAAGGTCAGCAGAGCCGCTGTGTAGAAATGACCCTTTCTTCCTCTGAAAGCAAAGAGTGAGCGTCTGAGTCACATTTGCTTTGCTGGAGGAAAAAACATTGAGGTGGTTTTCTCTATTTTTACCACTGTTTTCTCTGCAGAATTGACTCTGCTCTGGGAGGGCACAGCAGCGAAGCAACGGCACTGTGAGCTTCCCCAGGATGAGGGCTGTCTGCATGTCCTCATTGACTTTGCACCTATGCCTTGAGGTGCAGCTGGGCAATCCCTTTTCAGAGAGGGCTTGTGGAGGTGTCCACACGAGCAACGTTTGGCCCGGGGAATCTTTTTATGGCTGGTGATGATGACTGAGCCAAAGAGAGTGGATTTGATCTCTCCAAGTGAGTTCATGGGCATTTTCTCTTGACGTAGGGGTATTAGGATTCATTTTTGGCACATGAATTGAACAGACTTGTTGCTGACATTGAGCAGATGGATGCGGAGCCCTACAACGAAGCTTTGGAAACACAGCCTTTAAAAACTCCAGCAGTGTGTGACAGCTCTGGGTTTTCCTCTGCTGAATTAACTTGATGGAGTCAATGCAGCTGTTTGCTTGGCTGAACGTTCCTCACTTCTAATCAAAGCGATCAGGTGGGAACTGAGAGGTAGTGCCCGGTGAGGGGGGGAAATAGCCAGCATGAGAGCACCCAGGGACCAAATTTAAGTGCAGATGGCGCCAGCACCCATAGAAGGAGCTGTAAATCCAAATCCTCCTTTGGTGCAGAGCATGAGGGTCAGTGCACACCTCCAGAGAGGGAGGCTGACAAGGAGTTGGTATTCTTATCCCCATGTTTTAAGGCTGGAACCTGGAATTTTCTCAGTTCAAATGGGGACCTGGTGTAAGACTTGTAGTCTGGGGAAGTCTGAGCTTGGCTCTGAACACATCTGAAGGCATCTCTGGCCTCTGGGGTTCAGGCTGTTTTCATTTCTGTTTTGTGGTTACCTGAGAGGAACTTACATGCTCAACCTGGATGTGTCACACCGATGTTCTGGGACTCGCCCAAAGGAAGGGTTTGCATCTTTGAGGCATCTCTTTTTGTAAAAGACAATTGGATCAGAGATGTTCAGGTTTCTTGAGTTTTGGGTTTGATTTTTTTTTTGTCACAACAGTTTTGTCTTGAAAAATGTCATTTTGATGAAACAGAAATTGCCCAAGAAATTGTACTGAGTTTGACAATTCTGCTTGGAAAGGAGCTGGGTAGGAACATCTTGAAAGTGCCGGAGCTCCCAGTGATGACATTCTCTGCATAGAAAAGGAGTTTTGATTTATTTATTTTTCTTTTTTCAAAATGATATTTCAAAATGTACTGTTTTGTGGGGAAAAGGACTGAGTCTGAATGAAATGCTTGAAAAAAGGAAGTAAAATATTTTGACTGATCTGAGGCAGTTCTTCAGCATTTCATTTTTCAGTTTTGTTGGCTTTTCGGACAACATAGGATGATTTAAAAATTGTTGGTTTTGCAGTTCTGCTATCCATACTCACGGATGTGTTTCTAGGTTGAGCCAGAGATGTTTGAACTGTGCTTTTTTTTTCTTTTTGTGGTGATAAATTACCTGGTTTCATAGGTGAAAAAAAATTGTTTTAATCCATTAGCTATAGAGAACAAAATACCCCAAGTCTCTCAGTTCGTGGAACCATGCAAGAATCTGCCACTGTGTGAATTATTCAGGAGCAGTGGTGGAAATGAAGTACCCGTTACATTTACAAATATTCCACAAAGAGTTCAAGGCTGAGCAGGAATAGATCAGACAGCATTTATTGTAAAGCCTTGCTGAGTATTACTGTAGATGTAATTTCCTGTAGTAATTAACATGGGATCTGCAATCCAGCTTTGAAAAGGTGATTGAACCTTTCCCTGCGAATTTAGGAATCGTTTGCATTATTACATGGTATAGGTGACTTGGAGAGTCGAGCCTTTGTCTAAAATTAGTCCTCAGTGTGGTGGATGATTAAAGAGGGATTGTTCCTTCGGGCTACTCGGGATTGATGTTTTCTATTAAAAAATGCATTGCTAAGGATTTGTGAAATATAGAGAACTTCTCGGGTTGCGTGTAACTTATTATGCAGATCTGCTTAAGCTATCACATAAATGATGAATGGTTTCTATAAGTTGGATGAGTAGCGTGACCCCGGGGCAAAGGGGGTTTATTATTTCTCTTCCCTCTGAGAATCGGAGGGAGCCGTTTGTCAAGTCACCCATGTGAGGTGCCCAGAGATCGTGTGTCAAAGGCTTTTCTGTCTGGAGCGGGCACAGTGGGAGTTAATAATGTTCCACCTCCTCAGACCTCTTCATTTCTACTAAATTTCCCTGACCTTTTCCTTTTTTTTGAACTCTACTTTTTTCTGGCTTCTGATGGCACAGCTGCCTCGGAGCGCTGCCTTCCAGGAAACCCGCCAGCAGCGCTGGGAATGAGCACAAGCACCATCCAACCGTGTCTGACCAGCCTTCTCCCTGCCCCACACCAACACTGAGCTGTGGGCAGCAGTCATCCCTTCCTCTCCCATTCCTCTCAGAGCAGCCAGTGATTTGTTCCTGGTCATCTGTGTGTCTCTTAAGCACCTCTCCAACCTGTGGAAACAGCGGCTGAGCAGGATTGCCTGAGGCCGGCCGTTATCCTACCCTGAGCACAGCCCATCCATCTCCATCCAGAGCACAGGCTGGGTTTGATCGCTGTGAGACCCTCTCGAGAAGGGAAGGCAAAGGTGTGGGGAGAACATGGAGAGGGTATGGAGAGAGCGCTGTCCTGTGTGGGACTCATGCTGGTGCTGGAGATAAGCATAGAACATCTTTGTGGTTTGCACTGAAGTTCCTTCTCAACAGTCGCAGAAAGCAGGGAGCTCCCAGTGACTTTGACAGAATCAGAGCTGTGGGGGATGTGTGATGGTTCCGTTAGCTGTGTAAAGGCATGGGTTACAATTGTTCGGTTTAGTACAGAGAGGCATTGACCTTAGGTTGGAGAAAACTTACCCTGTTGGCCTGGGTTTTGAAGAATGAGATGTAGAGTTCAAACATCACTAGCACTATATGAACCTAAATCAGGATTTTAGAAAATAAGACTTTTTCTAATTGCTTCCAGAACATTAATTCGCTACTGGAAGTTGGGATTCTGTTCTGTTAAAGCCCATATATAGACTATAAGAGTCACTGACTTGAAGAATTATCTGCTTAAGAAAATAGAGTAGGCGAAAAGTTATTAGACCTGCTCCCAGCTTTGAAATGTGTGAAATCTTTTAAAATCAAAATTTCAGCTGAAGAAAGGGTAACTCTTGGACAGTTCTTACCTTTCAGTTAGTTCTGACTCCCCTTATCTCATTGGTGAGCAAATTGACAAGAGATAGTGACTTCTTGAGGAATGCAGAATTTCTCAGTGGATAAAAATGACAGGTCTGCAAAACCAGCCCTTTTCTGTAGGTAGGTATCTGACTGGATGTTTCCCTGTACCCTTTCTCTTTCATGTTGGAAAAATAATAATTAAATCACTTCCCAACAATTCTGTTCTTTGAAAATTGATTTTCTTTTGTAAACCTGAAGATCTTAAACCAACTTAGCCAAACAATATAGCAGTATTTCCTCAGTAATAACAGACTTTATAGCAGCTACATGGGCCCTTCCTCACTTGGGCTGACTAGACCCCTTGGCAGGACTTTATATCCGAGGGCTTCCAGTGGAGCTGCATTATGTCTCATCAAAGAGCGGATTAAGAGATCTAAGAGATACCAGTGTAATTGAGTCAAGGCATGTCTTACTCCACCTACCACAACAGGACTATATAGGCCAGGGCATGCTGGTACTCCTATGAAACTCCTTATTGGTATATTTAACCTAGCCTTGAAATCATAGTAGAGTTTGGATTGCATTTGACTTTCCCAAGAACATTTTCTTTTCCTAAACACAATATAAATAGCCCAGGATGTGCTAAGAAGAGGAGATCTGGGGATGTGAAAAAAAGAAACGTGCTGAATTTGTGTAGCAGGAGATAATCCCCAGCCTGTACAAAGCACTTTTCATCTTGTTGTATTAGTTTTGCAGGCAGCAATCACTTTGCTGTAGCCCGAATTGTGTGTGACAGCATCTCTGTGCCTTGTTACCTACTCCAGCAAAGAGTGCAGCAGGTTTTTTAATTACTGTAATCTGCTGTGCATATACTGGTGTGTTACAGTGATGACTGCATCTGGATGATAAAGCATCTTTGGAGAGAAGTAAGCACAGATAAGCCCTGCAGAAGTTCTGACACTGCTCACCCCAAAGAAGCCCTGGCTTTGCGAGCAGTTCTTGCCTCCTTTCTCAGGGGCTGCTTTGCTCTCCATTAGACTGGGACAGCATCTGCTTTTCTGGGCATCAGTGGCTTCAGCGCTTCACTGGCTAATGCTGAAGGACAAGGGAGGCTCTGCTGCCAGGGCTGATAGAAATATGTAATAATTTGTTTTTAATCAGCATTAACAGTGCTGAGATTACAAAGTCAGATCCACTCATATCACGGTACCGGGGTAACAAGAAATGATCAGTGGCATGTTGATTGAGTTCTTTCTTCCTAACATAGTGTATAGATCGATTGAGTATAGATCATAGATGCAGAATTAAAGACAGCATGGGCAGCTTCTTTGGGAAACTCCTGTTCCAACATCTTTGTCAACAGAGTGAGTCAAATTGTACACACCAGTCTCTGAAGGCTCAAAGCCCAGTGTTTTATTTGTTTGCAAAGGAAAATTTGCGTTTGTGTGCGTTGAAAATTTCCTTCCATTAAAAGAAAAAAAAAGCAACTAATAAAATGAGGCAACATATTGTTTTCTTAGGTCTGAGAGGTACCTATCTGATTGCACAGATCAACCCTCTGGTACTGTTTGTCCCTTAATGGCTTTGACAGGATTCCAAAATAAATCAAGATGGAGAGGAATGCACAAAGATGCCTTTGGCATTTGTCCTTCCTTCCCTCCTTCAGGCTCAGCAGTGGGGCATAGACACTGCTCCAGCCTTTCCTCTGAGCATGGATTTCCATGGGGTTTCCAGTTGCAAATTCCTTTTTCCAGAGTGTTGCTATGAGTTCAGTCTAACAGTTTGGTGCCCATCTGGCTGTGCAGCTGTTTGGACAGCGATCGTGTCAGTTTTGCTGATTTCTTTCTTTCTTTGGGGTGTGGGAACGTGGCTAGATGGGTGGCAGCGCTGTAATGGCAGAGGGACAGGGAACCTGCAGCCCTTTCTCTTGTGCTCTCTACTCTTTGATAACCTCTGCAGTTGGAGCTAGTGGGGACATGCAGTTTGTTGGCCATCACAGAGATGGATCGTGCCCTCCTGAGTGCACCTGAGGCCTCTTACTGAGCACACAAAAGAGTAGGAGCACCGGAAAGCCCCTTGGAGGTACTTCAGTTCCCTTTGTTCTTCCCTAAGGCTGCTGTGTCTGTGGTTTCTCTGCAGAAGTGTGTGATGGCCGCAGCTCTCCCTGCGTGCACGCCTTCCCGCTCTCGCTCAGCAGCTGGGGCTCTGGCTGCACTCTTCAATAAATGGAAATAAATTGATGGGTTTGTGGGCCAGGGAAGGAGCTTGGGCTCCAAACATTTGGCCTTTGAAAACCTTTCCTCGATGCCTGTTCTTTATCTGCAAAACTAAAGCAGACCAGCTGAGTAGCCCTGGCCAGCAGTCCTGCTCGCTGTTCTGTGTGCCCTGCCGTTCGCAGCCGTGCCCTCTGGGGGGGACTTCGCTATGGCCTAGCTGGGTTCTTGGCAGGTCTGAAGGGCGCTCACTGCTGGGGGGCTGCAGAGGTGTCCCTGGTGTGGGGCCTGCTCTTAGCCCAGCATTGGCCGGGTGGCTGGAGCAGCTCTGCAGTCTCTCTCCCTTAGAAGCCTTCTCTAATTACTGATGCTTTATGCTGCACGAGGGGCTGTGCTGTGGCCTGCTGAGCGCAGATGAATTCTCCATTCCCTTCCTCACTTCCCCTGTGTTCATTGCAACTTTGAAAAGCTGGCCTAGCTTTCCCTCTTTTGCCCCAACAGTGGGGCAGCTTTCAGTGGTTTTTGCTCCAGTCTAGGGTGATCAGGAAGAGGGAACAGGTGCTCGTGCTTTAGAGACCTCACAGCTTGCACTGTAAAAATATCCTTGTTGGAGAAATCCTGTCTTTCCACATCTGTCTCTACATTTTTAGAATTTCACAGGCTGCTTTATTTACTGTGAGATTCTGACTGGCTTTAACAAAGTTCATTTGTTTTCTATAAAGAATGCTGTTTTCTTCCTGGAACTGTCTTTCCTTGGGAAAAATTCCTCATCTAGCAACCGGAATGTTCCAAAGCGCTGGGCCTATGCTGTCTCCCAGGAGCGGTGACAGGGTGATGCCATGGGAAGGGCCGACTCCAGCCGCCCAGGGCTGCTGCTCCATTTGACCAGGGCAGTCCCAGCTCTGTGCCTTCTGTCCTGCCTCAGCCTGGGCTCCTCACAAGCGGGGCTGGGCCCAGACGCTCTGCACTTTTCTCTCAATAAGCAGCAAGGTGTCTCAGCAAGGCATTGAAGTCGGTGCTGCATGTTCAGACTTCAAATCCCTGCCAATAATGCAGATTTAAAGAAGGGGATTATAATGGCACATAACAAATAACAAGGGTTTAAACCATCTTAAGAACACTACTCAGAAAAAGAGGGATTGTTTGGATGGTGAAGCCTACAGGTGCACAGAAAGGCTTTTATTTCAGGTAGCCATGCACTTGCAATAAGAATTCCAATGAACTTATCCAGGACGTAGGTGTTCCTCTTGCTGTAATGCACGTGGGCTGTGATCGCTTTCTGCTTCCTTCAAGGCTGTTCAGTCCTGTTCAGGAGTAAAAATAAGAAGGAGGAGCAGATACCAGGGGCAAGAGGCTATGTGAAAATCTGACGTTCCTTGGGTTCTTCCCATCCTTTCTTCTTGGTTCAGTTGCCAGGCATGGGTCCCCCGCAGAGCTTACCTCTCTTGATCTGCATTCTGCTCACAGCATGTGACCTGCTTTCATGGAGCCTGTCCTGCCTCTGTTGCAAGGGAAAGTCCCACCTGGCCTGGTTGTGGTGAGCTGCCTCTGCGCACGACTTTAGGGCTCTGTGAAAAGCCGTGCATCTTTGTGTTCCTTCACTCAGGGGAGAGCCTGTGTGGTTTGAATCTCAGTGTAAAACATGGCTGTCATATGGGAAACAGAAGCGAGGGTGTCAGAACATGTTAGTGCTGCTCTGAGCGCCTGCCTACCTTGTAAATCCCCCATCCTTCTGAAATACCACACAAACCTTGCTTTGTACAAAGGGAACTGGCAACTGCAAATCTTGTTTGGTTTCTGTTAAACAAAGCTGCTTTTTTCTTCATGTTTTTGAGTAGTTGCCACACATGGCAAGAGAAGATGGGGAGGAGGACCTTGTTTCTGAAATAAGAAAACCATCTTAAAACCAAAAAATGAGTAGATCTGAGGCATCTAAGGCAAGTATTTATGTAAGCCCGTTTGTGGTTTCCTTTATGTGTTCCCTTTTTACAAGCTGAAATATCTGGGTTTGTGTCATTTGCCAAATTAAAATGGCAGGCAGCAGAGGTGAAGGGATTATATACAGGTTTAAAACAAACAAGCAAACCAAACCAGGTTCAGTGCCATTTCCAAGCCAAAGGTAGCCCTACCATGAACACCCATTGCTATGTTGCATTCTGATACCAGCTGGCTTCTGCTGTAAAGCAAGGTTTGCTCCCCAGTTTCTGTGCATTCTCTTTGACCAAGTCTGGCTTTTGCTCACTGTCTTCAAAGACAGGTGATTTTTTTTGCCTCTCCTAGTGCTAAATTCAGCTCCTGCAGGTTGATCTCTTCCTATTTTTAGGTGTATGTGTACTGAGGTCTAGGTCAGCTCCACCATCATACGTTACATGTGCCTGTTTGTCCTGCTGGGCTGCACTGTTGCAGGGGTCCCCACATGCTGTGGCTGTGGCGCTGTCCCAGAGGGGCCCAATTATGGATGAAGGCGGTCCAGCTGCCTGCATGGATTAGACAGAAGAAAATGTAATTTGCCATCCTTGTAGATCTTCTGACACACAGTGTTCACAAAGGGCAGGGTGTCCAAATGCTTTGACTTGAAATGAGAGAAAAAAACCCCTAGAAAATGTGTCATAATGAAAAGGACTGGGGTGAAGAGGGAAAATGCATTAGAGATGCTTCAGGGTTCTGCGCTGCTTCTGCTGGTTAGCTTGTCTCGAGGAAATTGAGAAGTTTCTACATACTCTAAAATACCCAAAAGGGCAACTTTCTTCTGTAATTCTACTTCTTGAAGTGTATCTGTTTCCACTGAGTGTGGAAATAATGTTTGTGCAGTGCACAGAGTGACTCAGGAGAGTTCCGAAGCAGACCTGTATACAAGAGCCATTGTTGAGCTGGACTCAAACTTGCCTTCCCAAGTCCATGACAACTTTCTATCCCAAAGAAGTGCAAACCACATCACGTACGATGTATAGTGTGTGCACATGGTATGGTTGAAAAGCAGCTGCCTCTGTGCAGAAGATGGCACAATCCGTTGTACATTGGAGGTCTTCACCGGAGGAAGAGGCTGAACAAGACACTGCTCTCCCAGGGCCTCCTAGGGCTTCATGTGGCATGGAAAAAACCTCAGGGACTTGGGGAAATGTTGGAGAATGCCTTATTTATGCCTTGTAAGCCCAGACACGCTCAGCACAAGGCATTTCCAAGAGTGTTCAGATTGTGTGATCACTTGGCCCCAGAAATGGAGATACAGGGCACACTGAGTACCCGTCTCCTTCTTTCTCTCTGTTTTTCTCCCTGTTGTGCAGTGCTGACAGGCTGCTTAGAGCTTCCAAGTTTTGGGTGCCAGCTAACCTTGCCCAGACAAGCGGTCATTTTCATGTACTGCTGCTGAATGGCCTGGGTGCCTGTCTCTAGCAGGCGATATAGGAGAAGGAATGAAAGACTCCCTCAGCTAATTCCCAGCTGCTTTACTCCCAGCCTTCCTTCTTAGTTAGGTTTCTCTTTCTTCCCTAAAGCTGTCCTTTTTCTTGCAGAAAAGCCATTCAGCTGGCAGGAGATCTCTCCAGGTATTCTGAGGATTGTTATCGCTCTGTGTTCCACATGGGGAGCTTTTGGCCATTGTTAGCTGGATTCACCATTCAGCTCATTTTCATCTCCGTCCAAAACAGTGAGCTAAATACAGAAGTGCAGCTCCTCTATTAATACCTTCCTCGCTGTGGTAGGATTGAGCTGCCAGGTGCTGTACTTTGTGCATAGGGAGGGGAGACTATTGTTCTGTTGAGCTTGAAGTGAAAGCACAGAGAGGAGCCAGATTACTTGGGAGAGCTGAAAAATCAGCTTTGGTTTCCTAAGCCTCTATCCCATCTTTGATCCATCAGGCTATACTGTCTGTTGGTTTGAAATTGCTTACTTCCATGAGGGCTGAATCTGCCCTCCTGCAATAAAATGTGAAACTCTTGATGTCTGACTCCAAACTTTTGCTGCCTCCGGCCTCTCCTCAGGGTGCTTTCTATTCTGGCAGCCAGAGCCACTGTTATTTAATTTTCTGCACACATTTTATACCTGTCAGAAGAATCCAGTTGACTGCCTGCTGTCAGACTCATGCTCCAAGGGCAAATATCCTAATTGCTGTCAGGCTTTGTGGAAGGGCAGGGCTTCATGGAAGTGTCTAAATCACAGATTTATTTGCTGATTATGCGTCCAATCCTCTTCCTTATCTCTGCTGTTTGTACCTTAAGGGTTCTGCGTTGGTTTGAATTTGGTGGCATTGTTCTGTTCCATGAAAAGGTTGCAGGTTCTCACTTGGCATGAATTGCACTGGACATGGGCCCAGTTAGCTCTGGGGATGAATGGGCACAAGTTTCTTAACTAATGCCCAAAACAAAGAACCTCTTGGAGATGCAGAACATAGCCTTGATGCCCTTAGCAGTTGCTCCTCTCATGGACTCCCAGTCTGGTGTTGTAGGCTGGACTGTGTAGTTGCAGCAGCTACACTTTTCTGTACGGAAGAGCTCATGTCCCCAGGCAACACTGGGACTCTGCCTTCTGATGTGGCCAAAGGATGCTCAGACTGAGTGGGCTTCCGTCATTATCTGAGACTTTGGTCTGTTGACTGCAGCTCACAAAGGTGTCGGAAGGGAATTAGAGGAGGCATCACTTGGAATATAGAAGCCAGATTTTGTCCTTTAAAGAAGGGTGAGAGTGATGTAGCCATGAGAACAGCTCATAATGGCCTCTTACCAGCACAGTTTTGCTGGCTGAGAAATTATCTTTTCTCTTCCTTGATAAGATTAGAACCAAACAAACACAGGAACACCCCAAGCATTAACAGTCATAATCCTGAATTCATTCTGAGAGCACACTCTGATTTGAACATGCTGGAATAATACCAGAGCTTTTTTTAAGTTAATAATTAATAGCATGTTTTTAATTAGAAATTGCTGTTGCATCCACATAGGCTTCTAGCACATTGCATCTTATTAAAGCTGTAATTGGAATGTGTTATTTATTTGTTTCTTTCGTTAATGTTCATATTCCTGGCTCCTGAGGTCACTAGAGCTGCAAAAGAAGCTTCTTTAAAAGGAAATGCGGCAAACTCCCAACTGTAAACGTTCCTGTATGATGGTAATTGTTCTTGTTCTTCTGTGTTCGGTATTTTGAGATGTGGGGAATATTTATGTGATGTTTTTGCTCATGGCTGAGTGTCTGAAACGGCATAGATTCCGCTGCTCACTGTGTACTTCACGAGTCTATGGTTACTTGTGCTTCTCTCCCATGGAGACCTGGGTGGGTTGTGCTGCACTGGCTATCAGATTGCAACGTAGAAATAAGCAAGATGATGGATGATATTTCCAGGATAGAAGTATTTAAAGGACTCCCAGAAACTGTTCCGACAGCAAACCTAGTCCTCTGCTGCTGAATGGGTCTGGGCTCAGCTGTGTCCCCACTTCCTGATGAGAGATGCTTAGAGCTTACTCATTCCTATAAACCCAATGGGAAGATTTCCTGTGCTTGTTAGCGCCACTGTTCCTTCTGGCCCTTCCACATCCTCTCCTCTTACTTCAGTTACTGGAGGTGAGCCCAGATGGATTGTGGAGGCTCATTGCTGGGAAAGCTCTGCTTCACTTGTGCTGGCTGCAGGGAGCTGGACAGGCTAGGAAGAACGGTGTGTGTGGCTCAGAGCAACTGCTGAGTTGACCCTTGAATAT
Source organism: Neomorphus geoffroyi (assembly GCA_033558235.1). Lineage (NCBI taxonomy): Eukaryota > Metazoa > Chordata > Aves > Cuculiformes > Neomorphidae > Neomorphus > Neomorphus geoffroyi. The sequence continues at coordinate 12,253,480 of JAUMJM010000018.1, forward strand.
CAGGTAGACACATTATGACAACTATGCTAAGGAACGAAGCTAGAGACCTCCACAGGCTTTGTAAAACTTCAGAGAAGTAAATCAGCATAAGCATAGCTCTGGCAGTCACAGCTTGAACAGAAATGGAAGAGAAAACAAAGGCAAAGATGCTTCCTAAAAACAGCAGGAGTGGTCAGTCCTAGAGCTGGCATTATAACCACGGCCTCCCGAGGCTGCCTGGCCTTTCTGGGTATCACGGGACAGGATGCAGCTGAGAAGTGAGAAAGACCTCTCAAGTTTCAGCAACTTAGCTAGAAGTCTGCAGGGCAGTGAATCCCAGCTACAAGTCCTTGCTGCTTGGTGCTGAGCAAAGCCTATGACAGGCCTTCTCCAGTGCAGGTGAATTCCGACTGACAGGGGTTTACATTTGTTTTGTGTGGAGTCTGAGAAGTCTGAGATGGCAAAGTCCATGGCATGTTGCCTGTCTGAATAGATTTCTTCCCTGTGGGGAGTTAGTGCCCAAACAAGACTGTGGTCCTGCTGCAAGTGGAGGCAGCTGTGATGGTGAGGATCCAAGAGGGCTCTTGGAAAGTCTTAGTGAGGGGGAGTATGGTCCTCCAGGGAGCAATGGGCTGGAAACTGCCTTAGGTCGATTCAGTAGAGGTCTGTGAAAGACCTAACGGAGATCATCAGGAAGAGCAGGTGGATAGAATTGACTCAAAAATCCTTTGTTGTATGAGAGAGAAATGAGATAATCTAAGGACCCTTTGTAGCCTTCTAATCAAAAGTCTGCGTGGAAGCTGACACCTAAAATCTGCCCTCATTAGGATGGTTGAGAGATTTCCAGTTGTAGACCACCTGATTTGCCTGTAAATATTCAAGGAGTTGAAGTAAACTCCACAGATGTGAAAAGCCAGCATGTCAAAATGACAGCAAACCCTTTGGCACATGTTCAAATAATCTCTCGAACACCAGGACTTGGGCTGATTAGAAGAGAAAACCAAAGCAATTTTAGGAAGAGTTGGGGTGGAGGAGAGAAAGAAGCTAATTCAGACAAGAAAAAGCAATTATGGGCTTTAAAGGAATAATAAGCATCAATTAGCAGCAAGTATCTCTGCCTACAATGAAAGCATTTTCAAGTACATGCACAGTGGAACAGAGAAAGAGAAAGACAGCTCCGTCAATGAATTACAGCAGGGAATCCAAGATAAAGGGGAGCAAATGCTGCGGAGATATTAAACAATAACTTAGCATCAGCCTTTCAGAAATTGAAAAGGTGGAGGTTGCCCTGAGTTAAGGAGCTTTCCAAATTGACTAGATAGGACTGATAGTTCTGCCTGGCTGATTCCCTGCTGAGAGCCTTGGAGTTAGGGCCAACACCAGCTTTCCACAGAGCGCTGCAGAGGCCGTAGGGCGCTAGCAGGAAGCTGGGGGCCACGGACTACTCAGGAGATGCTTAACAGAGTGCCTGCTCTGTGCTGGTGTTGCTTGGCTGCCTGTCAGCATGTCTGTGATTGTCTCCTGTGGAAAGGGGATGGGGGAAAGGTTCAGTTTTGTCCATCTGCTTCTTGCTGCCTCTCGTCCTCTGTGAGTGATGGTGCTTCCCATTCCCCCAGCAAGGATTTTATGCTTGGTTGTGCCTGGTGGGGAGCTAAGTGATGGACAACTGTGCTGAGGAGTCAAAACTTGGTACGAAAGCAGAGTGATGACAGGATGCAATTGGCTTCACTTCTTATCTGTGGCTGTGTTCCTAGAGCAGACCACTAATTGGATCACAGCAGTTACTCTGTGGAGCATAGCTAATTCTTTTCTGTCTCTCTCCTCTCCTGCTCCAAAATAATGGAAAATGGGAATGGGCCCAGGATTGCAAGGAGTTGGTTTGTGTCTGGGGCACTGATTTTTTAGCCTTTGCTTAGGAGGAGAATCTTGCCCAGACTCTTTTCCTGAATAGCAGTGACCGGCAGAGATCAAATATATCTTTGCCTTTCATCCCAACTCTTCTTAGCAAAGACACATCAGGAGCTGTAGCACTGCCCTAGAAATGATCACAGTGTACAGAGCAGTCTTCCCATTTCATGAAGGATCTGGGATAGCTGGGAGAGGCTCAGAGGGGGGCGACAAAAGGGATCAGCAGTGTGCAGTAGCCTCTGTGCAGGAGGTAAATAGGAAGCCATGAGAAATGATGAAAGCGAACATGGGTCTCCCTCTCCAACACGCCGCAGTCATTTCTGTGACCTCAGTGCAGACATGGTCCAGCTAAGCATTAAGTGGAGCTGGAAAATATTGGTATTACTGCTAAACAGGAATTGTGTCAAGAGTGGGAACAAGTGAAGGAACACCGCTGATACATCAGCTGGTAGATGAGCAATATAAACCTTTGTTCCCTCCTTCCCCAAAATTCATGGTCTCTACAGCAATCCAGAATTGGGCAAAGAAAGCAATTAGCAACATAGATTCTTCCTGTATTTTTCTGTAACTACCTGTAAAATTTTAAAAGTCACATTGTGAGCTGACTCATTGTGATGTGAACAGGGAGCAGCTCACTTGAAATCAGTAGCATTACCCAGATTTGTGCCAGTTTGATTTGTAGCTTCTGGCATCTCTTGCCCATGTTTTCAGGAGGCATTTGCACTCTCCCTTCTGCAAACAGTCTCTGCAGCAGCGCTGAAGGCCATGTCACAGTAGGTGTGAGGCTGGGTCTCATTAGGATCTCAGCAAATGCCAAGTGAGCCATCCTGACAACGATTCTTTGCTTTCTCCCCATTCGTCTAAAAGGCAAAGCCAGAGCAGAAGGAAGAACAGAAAGGCCCATGCCTTCTGTTGGAATTTTTCCTCTGCAAAGTATGGAGGGTCTGAACCTGCCTAATCCTGCAGAGGCAAAAACACCTTAAAAGCAGAAAGTGCTCGTTTAGAGCCATGTTGAAGGGATTTACTCAAATGCCTTACACCTACCGCTCCCTCTGGGATAAGACCCGGACAGGCTTGTAGCCAGAGTGGGGTTTCTCTTGAAGTGACTGCTGACATACAGCAGCGTGCTGCTGGGTTTCGCATTGACATCCAGGGGAGAATCTAGATCAACCTTCCTGTGCTACAGGCTTGCTCTTGTGATGGCAAATGTGCTGAGATAGCAGAAGGGCCTGGCAGGATCACAGTGGGAAGAGCTCTCTAGGGGAGAGGAGGATGGGGAAAGGAATGCTTCAGTCAACTGATTCAAAGCTATCTTTTTAATTAAAAAAAAAAGAGTGAAGAGACAATGAAGATAAAAGTCAAAGACAAGAAAAATGTGCTTAAGGCTGGACAGACCTATCATGCAAACACGGATTTAAAGTGGAAAATTAGAAAAATTAGCAATAAAGAGAACAGAAGCAAAAAAAGTAGCCAGCATAAAAATTAAGTTGCTGAGTCAGTTCTGGAAAGAGTTCAGAAGAGAGGACTTCTCCTTTTTCCCCATGTGATCTTTTCCTGTAAATAATAGATGAAATAGGAACCAATAACACAAACATACAGGAGTTTGTGAATGCTAAGTGTGCTTTCCCTCATTAAAACTGTTTTTTAAAATACATTTATGGGGAAATCCCCTTGCCCCAGCAGCTGGAAGTTTGAGAGCGCCTTGCAGGGAGAGAGGCAGGAGCGGTAGGACTGAAGTCCTCGTCTGTGCCTGCCTGGGAGTGTTAAAGCACATCTCAGGGTGAGGTGGAGAGAGAGCGATCTGTAGCATTGATCCCAACACAGCCCAGGAAAAGCCAGCAAAAGTCTAGTCTCCTGCTTGGAGCCATAATGAGTTTGGCAGCCAGCAGCTTGGAGAGTTGCCAGTCTGTTGTGTTCGTCCAGCTCCAGGAGGGACCCAACCCCTGTCAATGGATTCTAGGCGCTATTGCAGAACAGCAACACAACCCAACCGAGAGCGCCCTGACCCCACTGCACCCTAAGGGGTGGGCAGGAGACAGGCCTTGCTGCATTTTCTCAAGGCTGACTTCTTCCACATGCTGTGCCCCAGTGCTCCTCTTTTCAGCCAAGAGCACATTGGCTCTGGCCTGAGGAGCTGAGGCTGGACTTGATCCTAGGTGTGCTGTGACCCCTGGGGAATTTTCCTGAGAGGCACTGTGGAGGCTGGGAGGTTGTCCATCAATTTGTTGCCTCTTGCTTCTGATGGCAGAGGACTGAAACTGTGCTATAACAGGGAAACAGCTTAGCCTGATTCTACCGTCTGTCTTCCTCCTGGAAGTCTATGGTAGCCACCCTAGAAGCTGTCAGCCTTGCACAAAGCATCCACTGCAGGAGACGCACATATCGTCTGAGAAGCCAATCTGGCAGCAGCATTAATAACCAGCTGCATGTAGTCACTGAGTAGGTGGAGGAAGCCTCACAGATTCACAGTTTGCTGTGCCAGTAGAAATGTCACACAAAACCACCCCACCATCTGATTAATGCTGCCTTTTTCACATCCCTTCTCCTACCATTGTCACTGTCCTGTCTTGAGGTGTGATAACCAAGGTGCTGAGGACAGCACTCGTGGTCTTCAGTATTGAGAAAGATGTCATATTGCTCAGTCCTGCTCTGATGCCATCTAGCAGAGGGTCTGTGGCAAACTCTTGTTCATGCTTGGGTTTGGTGCCATCTGAGGGCTTGCTCCATTGCAGCCAGTTGGTTGGAAGATTCTGTTCCAGCCTGCCAGATGATGAGCTGACCTTAGTTATTGGTGTCTTCATTCCCTTTGGGGTGGCTGTGGTGATATTCCTGGGCATGGAGCCCTTTGTCACTTAGGAAGTACCAACTAAAGGATACTGTAATGTGTCTCATTAGCAACACAGGCTGCTTGGAGTTTATTGACTCTGTGGCTCGCTCTCTCTCCCTCTGCTTTCCAGGCTGATTTCCCATGCGATTTAGGCTTAACAACCTTTGGAATGGTGGCTGAGATCAGCTTATGGTTTTGGAGTGTCCTTGTAGGTAGTGTGTGGCTGCTGGGACTCTGTAGTGACAAGATAGGGGAAACAAAAGGGAAAATACATGTGGGCAGGCCTGACGGTGAGAGCTAAGCACAAGGGAGCACATTGCTGTTCCTCCACATTTGTGTTTTGCCTCTCTGAAGTAGGTGATGGGGACATGGATTTTGTGTACACAGCCCATGTGCTTGACAGGATAAAGGAAGGATACATGAACCCCAAAATGACTCCTTCATGCTGGAGCAACCTAGAAGTGGCTCTGGGTACATCCTGTCCTACAGGACTGATGGTAGCTGGAGCAGCCACTGTGCCTTAACCAACACCAGTGCCTGATCAGTTTCGTAAAAAGAAATGAGTGCCCTTCCAGACTTTCCCCCCTAATATAAATCACCTATTTTTTCTTTAAATGAAAAAAATGCCCCAGAATATTATATTTCAACCACTTGCCTTTTGGGAGACAAATCTGAGTGGAAAACAGTCTGTGGAGTTGTGACATGAGCTCTATTGCAGAAGCAGGCCATCTGCGACTGTTTGTTATCCCAGGATATCCTGTTTGTGTCCAAGTACCATGAGTTAATAGTGTAGCAGTGGATATGGGGAAGGTGAATTCATCGCAGAAGACACAGCAAATGTAATTTTCTTCCTCCTGTGTCTGTGTGGTAAAGACAACTCACTTTAATCTTTTCTTTCCAAGTGCAAATTAATCTTCTAATGAAAACAATGACAGTATTTGGCCAGGCATGGTGGGTGGTTACTCATGCAAATGAGATGCGTCTCCTTTTTACGTTTCCTCCATCAGCAGAGGAGAGGACCGATCTCCCCTTCAGACCACAGGCCAATGTCAAGACAATGACACGAAGGAACTGACTCTGCCTTGTGCAGAAACGCTGTTGGACAGGTCTGAGACCAACAGCTTAATTCCAGGTGGCTGGGCCATTAGCAGAGTACTTTGTTACAGCACTAACATCAGCTGCAGGCTGTCTGCTTTGATAAAACCCTTGGCATTAGAAGACCTTAAACCCAAAGAAGCAAAGACGGAAGCAATAAATTGAGAGTTAGGTACCACTCGAATAATTAAATGAGCTTCAGTAAGAAGAGATGATTGTTGAGTCAGAGGCCCTGAGGGAGGAGTGACAGGGTTCCCTCTGAAGAAGCAGGTGCTGGAGTCCCAACACCAAAGGATTCAGTAACTGTGTGAGTTTCGGGCTGCCAGAGGAGCTGGCCACAAACACAAGCACTGCAAGGAGCAGCAGAACCAACTCGTACAGATGGTAACCTTGACTGGTTAACGTTTCCCGCTGTTTCTTGCATTGAGTGCACCCAGCTCCCACCCACGAGTTGCTGCCCTACTGTGCCTGCTCAGCCTGAGCAACCTGAACCTCTTGCCAATAGCCTGCAAGACTGTGGTGCCCTTGGTCTTCTCCCAGAGACAGCCAGTCTTCCTTCTCCAGAGAGTGCTTTTTAAAATGATTCTGTCTCTTCTGCAGCATGTGGGGTTGGATGAAGCTTTTTCACCTCTCCTGTGTTCTGATATTAACCACCCCTTCTACAGTGACTCCTTGGTTTGCTGCCCTGGTTTCCAGTATATGCCAGTGACCTTCCATCCAGATCATTTCATGGGCACAGGATGATCCAGCGGGATCAGGCATGTTTAGTCTCTAAATGCATCACGTTTTCATTGCCCATAAACCTGGCGAATGTAATCTCCATTTGGCCCTTGGCTTCAACATGGAAAAAGCTTTCATGTAGATCAGTCTGTAACAAGTGGTTAGTCCCAAATTGGGGTAATCATTTAGTTAATAAACACCCACTGGAGGTTAAATTAAACTATGATGTCTTCCTTTGGTGATCTGTCATTGTCTCTTATTGAGTAGTTGCTTCAGGAATATTCACACATGATTGCTTATGATGTTTTAATTGTCTTTGAACTGTTGTTTCACAGCTTAGTTTGAAACCTGGGTAAAGTGATGCACATTGTGATCCTGAAAAGCAACACCTCTAATTGGTATCTGGCTGCTTAGCTGTGATGCAGAGGTATCTGTTCTTCCTTTTGACCATTTAATTGCTGGTAATAGTCAAACTGTGTTTTCCACTTGCTGAGACTGGAGTCCTTCATCTTGTTAGGAGCAATGAGAAATTACCAGGAAAAAACTCTACCGTTAATATCCAAGGAATATGGCTAACTGACTGCTATTAATCTTAATGCAAACCAGACGTTCAGACTTAAATCTTATCATCCTTAATGGAGTGATGCAGTTAAAGCAAGCATCAAGTGGCCCCAGGGCAAGGATGTTTTGGTTTCATTGAGCTGTTTTTGAACAGACAAGGAACACATAATTTGTTTGATAATTGTGAGTCTTGCAGAAAGTGATGCTGCAGGCGAGCCTCAAGGAGTGGATGGAGTTCATGTATGTATGTTATGAATGGCTTGCGCCCCTGGGGAAGAGAATCAGCTGGACTCTGCACCGAGCACTCCCTGAGCACCTCTGCTGGATCAGGATTTCTGCTCTTGCGGGCCCCTCCCCTCGCTCTGCGTGGAGAGTGTCTCAGCTGTGGCAGCAAAAGCGGTGGTTTCATGAGGTTCCTCATAGTCACTGTCACGCAAGGGTGTTTATAGCCTTGATGCTTTGCTGAAGGGACTCAGCATTCACCGTTTTGCTCAGAACAGCTTGTCTAGTGTTCCTCGTGCAAACAGGCCCCTTCTCCCCTCAGGAGGGTAATAACTAACGAGGGAAACAAGGGATCCCTCTGAGCAGCCCTGTCTTCATGAGAGGAAGAAAATCAATCTGTGGAAATCCCAGCTGAAGCATGGAAGAGAGGATCTAAATTTAGCATCAGCCTGCCTGGGGCTCCTGAGGTTTGTGGCTGCAGGGGCAGTTACTCGCAGTATTGTGTACCTTAGAAGTTCAATCTGCATCCAAAGGCTGCAGGCAGCACCGGAGAGCAACACACTTCCTCTGTTGTGTTTCCACGTGCCTCTCTTAAGTCTTTGGGACTCACAGATCCAGGCGGTGTGTTTGGTGGTTATTTATAAAAAAGAAAAGCTTTTCTACATACCTGGGAAGAGCGAGAGTCTGTGCCCCACAGCGCTGGCAGTCAGCACAGGGAAGGCAAACAAGGGCCTGGATGAACAAAGCTCTTCTTATCCTTACTTCACAGCTGGGAAACAGGAGTTTTGCAAGATGAAGTGATTTGCCTGTGGTTGTACGGGAAGCAGGGAGGCCAGGTATGGAGGTGGGTTGTAGGGGATCCAAGTTCAAAACCAGTTTCTTTCTATAGCGCCAGACAAGCTGGGTGATTTTGCAGTGACCTGTTGTTTTGCCCTTGGCGTTCCCCAGCAGAAGAATCAATGGGTTAGCATCTCTGCTGAAAACAGATGCAGTGCCACCACTGCTTGTGAGTGAGAAGTGTTGGGTCTTTGTGAGAATAAAAATAAACCTACACTTCATTCAGACACTGCTTGTTACCTTCTCTCCACAGGCAATTTGTAGATGCCATGTTTAGGGCTGAAAGGAAACTAGAAACTATAATATGTCTCACCATTGTGGATAACAGGAGAATACGCTTATTGGGGCTTGATGAAAGCTTACTTGGACCCACATTTTTGAAAGCCAGCAGCACTAAAGATTGACTTCCTGGAGAAGAGGAACTGTATAGTCGTGACCAGAGGAAATTGCTCTTGCCTGGTGATGATGGAGTGGCTCTCCCTGTGGACGTGTTCGATTTGGTGGGGTCAGTGCCAAACCCAGGACATTGCTCCCAGCCCTAGGACCAGACTTCTGCCTGTTGTGTTCAGTGAAGTGCAGTGTCTGCATGGTGTGAAGCTCTCATACCCCTCTGTGCTCAGAGCAGGGTTGAAAGGACTGCTAGGAATGAGAGGCAGAAAGGAGAAGGACTGTCAGCGATCTACTTGTCTGTTAAATGTTCTCTGGAAGGGGTCACTGGTCATGTTGCTACTTCCCATCTAAACAGAAGCACATAGCCTCCTTGACAGGGAATTGAGCAAAAGCTGAAGGGATTATGGGGTGTTACAATATCTCACTTCTAAAAAGTTAATGTATTAGTAACGTGTGAGTCTAGACACGTATTGCAAGACTGATTTAGGATCTTAAAGAGGATTCTGCCTTTCATTCTGGCTTTTATTAGAAGCTTTGTAGTACATCTTTAAAGAGCCACTAAAGCCATGCTGAAAACATGCAGGAGAGAAGAATAGCAGCAGAAAGGTTTTAAAATGAATTTATTCCCCCCTTTTTCCTTCTTGCCCCTACCCAGAGTTTAAGGCTATCTGCATAAAAGCATGATGTTCATTTATTTTCCTCTAAAAATACAACTACTTTTCCCCTTTACTTTCTTCTCTTGAAAGCTGTCTGCTAGTGATTGAGACTGTGGAGGAGCAGAATGCCTCAAGTCTGAAAGTTCATCCAAACTTCATCTAGCTGCAGGCTGGTTGAGACAGGAGCAAGCACCATTACACTGCTAGTGGCATTTGGGACAGAGTAACTGGTCCTCAGTAGGAGCTGGAGTAGCTTAAAAGAAATTGGGAAAGAGATGCTGGACAAGGGAGCTGTTTAGATCTATGGGGAATGTTGGTTTTACTGTGGGTTTGCATGCATATGCCTATACGCACATAGTGGTTTCTGCAAAACCTTGGAGAATACAGTAGTTTGGGCAGGTCCTACCAAGTTCCTGCTGATTTCACCTCGAATTTTGGAATGAAACATACTGTGGCACACTGCTTTTGGGATACTTGAGGTCTCCTGCAGAGAACCATCCTGAGCTTGCTGTGTGATGGAAGAACATCTACTGCTCACTTTTACTTTATTTTTTTCTCACAATCTCTAACCTCTTAGGTCCTTTAAACTCCCAGGCACCCAAGACACTGTAAGTAGGACAGTCTGACTTCAGGTGAGGAGGGAACAGCAGGGACAGATGGTTTCCCTAGCACCAGCAGCTGGTTTCCTTGTAAATACAGCCTGGTAACGAAGTACAAGGAGGAAAACAGTGCTGACAAAGGGTGTGGGAGCTGGTGTTTGCAAGTTTCCCAAGGCTCTGGTGGTTCTGTAACAGGCGGCAGCCAAATGGAGCTGCTTTCTCATCAGAGGGATTGTTAAAGTACAGCCTAAGTCACTGATCAAAGCAGAAAGTTCCTGACAGCTTCAGGTGGAATGCAAATGCACTGCTGTCATCAGACACATTATAGCCATCTCACCTGCCCTCAAAGAGGAGGAGGAAGGCACCACAATTTGCATACAGGTAAGGTCACATTGTGTTCCTCCGTAGGCACCACGATGGGTTTATGATGCTGTTTGTTCTTCACAAAGTTGTTCACCCCATAACCCCACTCTGACCAGCTCCTGACAACCTAGTTTGTCCTTGGCTGATGAACAGTTTTCCCAGAAGGTCTAATGCGTGGCAGTCTGCCCAGCGTCGTGCCATGACTGTGTGCTTTGGATCTCAGGAGAAAAGGGAAAGAGGACCTGGAAGCCTGGAGTTCTGGTCTGGACCTCAGCCAGACCGGGGAGCTGACGTGATGCTTCACTACTCAGACGTCTCTACTCGATACTTCTGCTACTCGATTTGTAGAGAGGGAAGCTGAGGCATGGTGTGAAAGGAAAAGTTGCTACGATCAAAGAGTGGGATCAGGGCTGACAGCCACCTTTTGATGCATAGAACCTGTTCCTAGCTTTTTCTGTGGAAAACTTGCTTTACTGAACCCGTGCTGGAGGCCACACAGCCACGGAGTCTGAATCAAATGTCTTTCTTCATTCATGCCTCAGTAGATCTGTATGAGCTCTGATGACTTTGAAATGACTCCGACTCCACAGCAGAATCAGTGCTGGAACATGGAGCGGGATGCAGTGCCAGCGAGTGAGGGGTTCTGCATGTGACCCTCTGCAGAAGTCTAGGCCCTGCCAGATCATGCGGGAACAGGTCTGCTAAAAGCCAGTTAAAAGACTTCCAGTGGTTTTCCATCTCACTTTCTTTGAAACAATCACTGAGCCATATAAAAATGCTCTGCCACAGCATTTCAGAGCATTAGTGTTCAGAAATTGCAGGCGACTGTGCTTTGCTTTGAAAAATGCAGTAGGAGTGTGGGTGTCCCCCCCAGTTATTTATAATAAAAAGGAGCTTGAAGCCAAAAGTTCCCAGATTTGTTTTGATTTTTACAAAATGCTTTCAATCAGCAGACTTCTCTTAAAACATGGAATTTTTATCAAAATCAGGTTGGCTTGTTTTGATAGAATAGCATTTTCTGTCGGAAGAGGTGTTGCAGGGAAATGTAACTATAGCTAACACAACAGAAGCACTCACAGACACAGCAGGATTAGAACAGAAATGTGCAGAATGAGAGGAAATGCATTCAGACCTGCCTGCTGATGGCCACTCAACCTTTTGAATAGACTTTGTGGCCCTCTGATTCACACCCTTCAAATGCTCTATCTGCAGCAAACTACTTACCAGTACAACATCTCTGTACCCTGCCAGCCCAGAGAGCCTGGTGTTAGAGGGAAATAAAGCTGTGCCTGCAAAGTGTCTGCTGCTTTTAATAAAATATGGGCTTTCATTTTAGCTTTTATCTCAGCACAAAGTGCTAAGTGTTGTAAACAGTTTTCAGCAAGATATTTCAGGTGCTGAAAACTGACTACTTAGGTAGCTGCAGTTGATAAAAAGCAGGTGTAAAAGCAGAAGCCTTCTTGCTGAGCTCAGTAAGGGCGATATTCTCTTTTTAGTGGCGTTCTGTGCTCAGATCTGTCTGCTCACCGCAGCTGGCTGCGTGGCTAGGACTGCATCTCTGACCTGTCTGAATTCTTTGTGTAGGTTAAGAGCTGTAGTGGGAGTGGCCATTGCAGGCTCTGGGTCTGCTCAGCCCACTCTGCCAGCCAGCTGAGCTTTGATGAATTTCTTCGGTTCCTCATGGAGTAACATGAGTTCATTCCTTGTGGACTAGGAGCATTCCTGTAGATGATCAGTGGGGCTTGGGTAACACAGATTTTTTTAAGTTTCCATGTCTTGCATGTCTAAACCCCCACAGCAGAGCACTTCACTGTATTTCATTTTCCGCACCTTTACGTGGAGGAGATTCGCTTCTGTTCCTTCCTGGAAAGCTGTAGGGCTGTACTCTGGCTCCTGTGCTTTCTTCTCTCTTATTGAAATGGTGTGAAACATAGAGGAAAAAGCAGGGCCTGGTCTAGGCCTGGCTGTTTCAGCTGCAGCCAGTGTTTGCTGTACAGCTGCGGAGATGGACGAGTTGGGCTATTGATAAGGAAGCAGTGCTCAGCTGCCAGCCAGAGAGGTGAGTGCATCACTGGTGTTCTGCTGAGAGCGGTTCTGTACGAACTACCTCAGGTCCCCGTCCTCCCATTCTCCTGGGTTGTCCTTGCCAGATGGAGTTCGCAGCTAGGCATGAAGGACCTGGCTCAGCAAGTTTGAGAGGCTTTCTTGCAATTCGGAGTGAAGCTGAGCAGAGCGTGGCCCTGCAGAGTCATTCTCTGGGCAGCAGCAGTGCTGTGGGCTCCCAGATGCTTTTCTTGATGGCTGTTTGTTTGTTACCCTCCTAAACTCATTGTTAAGCCGTTCACTCACGGTCTCTCCATCTGTTTGGCACATCTACCAGTCTTTTCCTTTCAGAGTTGTCCTGTTAGACTTGCAGTGCAGAGGAAGCTTTGGATACCCAGGGAAACATCAATCAAAAAAGAGGCAATGGCAGGTTCAAACCAAGCAGAAGGGAATACTTCCTAGGCAACATGGAATTTAAGCTGGGATACTCCTTGCTGTCAGGACATTGTGGTACAAAAAAGCTTTTGTGGATTTGAAGAGGGTTTGAACACAAGGAATAAAGATCTCTTGAGGGCTATTAAAGACAAACACAAAGCTTTTGCATGGAAAGCTGTGTGGAAGATCCGCTGGGAGCAGGGGAATGCCTGAGGAGGGGTTGCTCTGTGTTTGTCCTGGTTTAGCGCTGTTTCATGAGCCAGCAGTGGCCAAGAGGGCCAATGGCATCTTGGCCTGTATCAGAAACAGCGTGGCTAGCAGGAGCAGGGAGGTGATTGTACCCCTGTACTCGGCACTGGTGAGACCACACCTTGAGTACAGCGTTCAGTTTTGGACCCCTCACTACAGGAAGGACATTGAGGTGCTAGAGCGCAACAAGGCTGGTGAAGGGACTGGAGAATAAGCGCTATGAGGAGCGGCTGAGGGAGCTGGGGTTTAGCTTGGAGAAGAGGAGGCTGAGAGGAGACCTCATCACTGTCTACAACTGACGGGAGGTTGTGATGGGGTGGGTGCTGGGCTCTTCTCACAAGTGACAGCGATAGGACAAGAGGAAATGGCCGCAAGTTGCGCCAGGGGAGGTTTAGACTGGACATTAGGAAGAATTTCTTTACTGAAAGAGTGATCAGGGGTTGGCACAGCTGCCCAGGGAGGTGGTGGAGTTGCCATCCCTGGAGGTGTTTAAAGAACAGGTGGATGAGTTTCTTAGGGACGTGGTTTAGTAGGGAGACAGGCACGGTTGGACTCGGTGATCTCAGAGGTCTCTTCCAACCGAGTGATTCTATGATTCTATGATTCTGTTTTGTGGGTGTCTGTTATTAGGCCTTGAGTAGGGGATGGGCTAGATCTGCGGACTGGTCACTCCTGTGCTGTCAGACCCCCAGGCTGTGTCTTCCCAGCAACCAGGACTCAGTAACATCTCCATTCCTTGCTTGTTTCTGCCCATTGCCTCTGGGTCCTTTCCAAACATCCCCTTCCACCTGATGAGAACAAGAAGGAACTGAGCTTAGTTCTGGTCTCTTGGAAGTGACCAGGCTGAGACGCTGCCCTAAAATGCATCTCTGGGTGATGTGTGGTGAGGGCACAGCCAGCGAGTGGGCGTGAGTGGTTTCACAGCAGAGGGCTCTACCAGGCAGTGGATGAGATGGGACTGGTTCTCACTCTCAAGCTGGAGTGCTAAAACTACCCGCAAATACCTCAATAAATAGCAAGCTCATAAATAACTCGCAACATTGCACTTCATAATAAACCAGTGACAAATGTTACATCTTCCTACAACGTGGATTAATGGTAATGGGGGTGGGAAGAAGGAGTGATGTTTGTGAGGTGGTATTAAAAATCACTTACATTTCACAGGTTCCCATAAAAGGGAGACTTGTGCGAAGTAATTAATCATGCATTATAAATGCAGCTTTTATTAAAGACAAGCAAAAGCATAAATTCAGCCAAGCCCTTAAGCACTTGTTCTTTGCAATGGTTAGAAAGTGTTTGGAAATACGAACCAACACTTGGGATCCAGTTTAGCTCTGTTGGTGGTGCTGGAAGAAAAGCTGGGATACGGAGGTGGTTTTGGTGCTTTGCCCGTGTCTTTCTTAAAGTCTGACAGGAATGGCACTGGATATCCACAGGATTTCCTATGCCTTGTCGTTGTTGAGGTCCAGGAACAGCCCAGCTCGATCTGTCCAAGGCCTTGTCCTGGAGATGACCTGTGCAGAGCATGACTGTACCACTATCCGTGCTGCCCCTGGGCTGGCTGGAGATCTTCCAGCCAGAGAAGACTGAAATCTTTGCCAAAGCTAGTTCAAAATAACCCAGTGTCCCACCAAAGCAGCAGAGAGCACTGAGAGGAGGAGAGGGAGCTAGTAGTCCCCACGGAGAGCTGCCACAGCAGCATCCCCGTTGAGTTAGGAAAGATGAGTTTGTTGATTGGAGTTATGGTGCTGCTGTCCTGAATCCTGGACCTGAGGAAAGGAAACCTTTGAGGGGCTCTTGGGTTAGATCTGCTCTCTTGAGTTAGGTCTAAGCTTTGAAAGGGAGAAGGTGGCAGAACTAGAAGGTGATGCAAGAAGAATATTAAGAGGAAGTGGAATTTAATGACAGCACAGTAAGAGAGAGAATTTATTTTGTGCTTCAAGTACTTTCTCTCAAAGGCTGCTAAAGCCCATTAAAACTTCTGTCTGAAGCTGTGGTGAGATTCAGTCCCTGGAAAGGATGGGTTTTACCATGGGGAGCCAGAAGTGGTGATGACTCTGATTTCATTAGCAGAGCAGTTATCTGAGCTAAAAGGGTTTCTGCTAAATTAGCAGGGGCCCTTGTTGCAATTAAAGTGCTACTGGTTTGTAACCAAAGTCACTGTCCTTTGTTCAGTTTTTGAGGGTGAGCCAGCAGACCATACTCGGAGTGAGAGCCGTCAAACAGCAGGTACCAATGGGTTTTCAGATCATCATATTCACAAATCCTCCCCAGCTCCACCTGTGTTGGTCCTAATGTGTTCAGCAGCCCAAGGTCCAACACCAAAGGTATCCAACCTGCATAGCGCATATGGTGCAGGGTTAGGATGTGGTGTGTAAGCAAGACCATTCCTTGCATGTACAAAGCAGTGGATATTCTTGCTTATGCAATGCAGCATTTCTTTGTGTATGGGTCAGAGATTTGTCACTATGCTGGCTCTCCTGTGTGACTTGAAGCCTCTGAATTCTTTCTCAGAGCTCCCATGGTCAAGGAGGGTATGGAGACATACACGATGTAATAAATACTGGGTAAATCTTGGAAGAACCCCTTTTACAGCACTGTGTCAGACCAGAAAATATTTAACATTCTGGAAAAGTACAAATCCTGGTGTTAAAATTCTCCCATTCTGCTCAGATCAATACTTTTGGGTGCTAGGTCCTGTTTTTTCCACCGGCAGGACCTGTGGTTCCAGTTCTGCTCTGCAGACCAGCCAAGGATGCTGCTGACTTTCACCACTGTTGCGTTGCTGGGTCTGCTGACTGCTCCGAGCTGTGGGGGGGACTTCCAGCACCCGTTTGACACAGCGGCTGTCCTGAGCTATCACACAGCCTGTTAAATATTTAATTCGTCCATGACTTGAGGACTAGTCATGATCAAAGGGACAAAGTAGCTGCTGCTCAGTAATGCCTGTTAATCAGATGAACAGCTCTGACAACATCCCAAGAGCGTTTTTTTGAATTTCATTGGGGTGCTTGGATCTGTCACCCTGGAAAGAGGATACCTGTCATCTCACTGCTAAGCAGAACATCCTCCTCTTTCTCCGAGTCCCTAAAGACCAGATCTCATCTGGCCTAGCAGTGGGGATGCCACATCTGTCATGCCTTTTGTCTGAATGCTGTAACTGGAGCTGAGCTTTGAAAAATGGGTCAGCTTTGAGTGGTCCTGGTGCAGAGGAGTTGACAAGAAATTCCTGCGTCACCCAAGCCTAAACTTGATGGTTCCCCTTTTCCTTTGGAGACAAGCCATGATCTAGAATGAAAACACAACTTATTCTCTTTGCCATCACTTAAAGTTCAAGTAATTTGAATTTTCAGCAACTTGTGAAACGGAATGTTAGTTTTCCTGTTGTTTTCGCTAAGTAGAGGGACACAGAGCCACTCTCTATCTTCTGTGCCCTTGGGTCTGTAGTCAAATCTCAGCTGTCTCATGTCTGTCTTCCCTTTCAATCTGAAAACTGGCCTTTCCATACTGGACTGTCTCCAAACATTGCCACTGCCTGAAGAATCCCCAGGCTCCAGCATCAAATCTAGTTCTAATTGCTTTTTCCTGGTCTTCCTCACCCTGGAATGACAGAGGTCCAAGATGCCTTCCTGCCCATCTGTTTTCTCCAGCCCCTGGATGAAGCTCTCTTCTTTGTCACCGCACTGTTTGACATGTGTGAAGCGAAGAGCGTCTGAACAAAATGCAAGTCACTGGAGTACAGCCTGTGGGACACATAGGGGTAGAGCAGGAATGGTGCAGCAATCCCTCGTCCCCACCCTCTCTAGGTGGTGAGAGATCTTACAGCTGTCACCTCTTTATTTCTTGCCCTAAATGATGATGGGGCTTCTCCTGCCTGTCAGCTTGCTTTGCCAACATTGTAAATGCTTTCTGTTACCATTCAAACACCACTCACCCAGCTGTTCCTTGTATCCCTCTTGCTTATAAATCCTACCCTTAGTTCACCTGTTTGTTTAGGCCAGGTAGTTCTACAGCTACAAACACTGCTTCATAGGCCAGTCTGAGCTGGCAGTGCTTTTCGTTCTCTTTTGTAGTCCCTCTCCATGCTATCTTGCCCAGTTTTCTTTCTGACCTATTTCACTGCTGCTAAATTCAGAATCCTCTTTTTCCTGCACCCTTAATTTCTGATTGAAATGCTGCCTCCACTCGCCAGTCCGCCTTGAACCCCACATATTAACTGGCCTGTTTGCTCCTGGGTAGCCTGCCCCCCAGAACAGAGCCTGAGGAATCCAAGCCATCCCCTTTTCCTTGTCCTTAGGCCTATGCACTGTCTGGAATCCAGCTTCCTTTGCGAGTGCCTTGTGCGTTTCAGTTCTAAAAAGCCGTATGCCCACAATGAGCGGAGGCTCCCAGTTTGGCTGTTGTCCTTTATACCTCTGGATCTTTTCCAGGTCCCAGAACACTGGTCTGTAGGCTTCTAATTAAAATCTTCAAAGCAGCAGAGAGAAGGTATGGGGAGCTGAGATCAGCTGAGTGAACTCCAGATGCCTGTTCCCTGATGCCTTCTTTGTCCTCTGCTTCTGTGGCTGGGGTGTTTGCAGGATCGTCGGTTCTGATCACAGGAAGATTTCATACAACCACTGCTATAAGTGATAATGAGAATAAATGATACAATAATGAAATCTTATTATACACTTTTCGATGAGGGCCTTTCATCTGAAAGATTTCCAAGTGCTTTACAGGCTGGTGAACAGAGAAATCATTTTACTCACCAGGGAAATTCAGCTAGTGCAGGAATGGCATGTGGGAAGCTGTTGGAAAACATATGTTGAGCATGCGGGACAGTTCAGTAGGGGGAGCAAACATACTAGATTCGAACAAACTTGCTGCCTAAATTTAGGGGAAGAAGCAGGCTAGAATACCTTTTACTTGGAGCGTTAAGCCACCCCTTGGCTTTTGGAAAGAGAGAGATAGGAGGTTTTATTGATCAAGGCTGGTATTTTCTTAAAGGACCTCAAAAGACACTTCAGTGCCAGATACCTAATTTTGGTCCCTGCCTGCCTTTAGTTCCTTTGAAGATGCCAGCCCACCCCAGTTGCGTGTCCCATGGGGAGAAGGAACTTTCTGCAGCTGTGATTGCCTGCTTAATCCTGCCTGCAATGAGGTTTCACGGCTGGCTCAGAGGGAAAAGCATTCCTCACTAAAAAGCCGAGGCACAAGTTTTTCTCTTCCTTCTGTACTGTGGACGTGGTTTCCCTTGAGATCTTCTGCCCAAGTACTGAGCAGTGCTTGACCCTGCTTAATTTATGAGAGGTCGACGAGATGAAGATCCATAGCAGAAAATTTCCTGAGCGTATTTATCTTAAAGGAGGAAAATACCAACACAAACCCCTAACCTCCTGCATATTAAATGGTCCTTGTTTCTGTTTATGGGAGTAGAATAGGGCTGGCCCCGGTGCTCCCTGTGAGCAGGAGCTGTGAGCATCCCCCAGTGATGTATGAGGTTAATAATATTCACAATACAAGCATTATGCAAATCGGGACATCCATTCTGCTGGTTGGCAACCAAGGAGCATGAGGCAGAGGTGACGGCGCCATCAGTCTACGGGCCCTCTTCGCTCTGTCACTGCCTGGGCTGACAGCGGCCCTGCGGAACACTGGAGGGTGGCTGAGCATGCTTACCTGTCTCCCTGGGTTCTGTGCTTGTGTTGAAAACTGTTGAAAACTGCTGGGGAGCCAGTATCTGGAGCTCTTTGGATTGCAAACAGTTGGTGCTGCTGAAAGGATGGGCCTGCTAATAATGCATGAACTTCTTGCAAAACCTGTTGCATTGAGGTAGTAGATATGCGACCTTTAAGAGGAGGAGGGAAAGGAATTCCCTGCCTTTGCTACTTTAACGGTCTGCAGAGGAACATGACGGTCTCTCCAGGCCTCTGTGAAAAGCCCTGGAAATCTGGAGAGAAACAAAAGCAGGTATTTGGGGCCGAGTTCATGGTGCCCATTGGGGACACGGTTGGACTGTAAGAACTCATAGCCAGAGGAGATCACACAGGGAGCAGCATTTGCAGACAACTTGAGTATGACCTTCCCTGACACACCAGGGGACTGAAAATCCCATCTTGGATTGACTTATTCTGCAGGAGAAACATAATTAGTCTACAGGGCACGGGCCGCAGGTGGTGATCTGAATGACAGGAGGAGGGCACGTAAGGGCAGGGTGGCAGCTCTGTCACCAGAGGTGTTTAAGAACAGAATAGACAGCTCTGACAAATGCGTGAGGTGTTGGACTCCTGCCTTGGAGCAAGTGGAGTGGACAAGATGCCTCTCAATTCCTCCCCAGCCCTATCTGCTGCTGCCTGTGATCAACAACGCAGGAATGGGTGTTTGCACACCTAGGCCCTCACTCATCCTGCTGGAGAGCAGCATTGGTCCGGGGCAATGCTTTGCTCAGGGGAATTTGTCTGCCCAGAGAGAGTGGAGCCTGCCCTGTGTGCTGGAGGCTGTCCGAGGGGCTTCCTCACCCATGCGCTGAGGCACAGGTGGGTGAGGCACTGCTGGAGCCGTTACACGAGCTGTTCGGAATGGCCGTCTGCTCCCAGAGAGCCGTGTTTGAACCTGTGATTCAGGGTAGGGCCTGTCTACACACAGAGCTCCCTGCCTGTGCTCTGGAGAGGCTGTGATGGGGAGAGCTGGTGGTACAGAAAATGAACAGCATTGGTTGTTGGGGAGGAGAAGTATTTGGGTATTTGCAAAGTATTTGATTTAGGGATCATGCTGAGGGCAAGTGGGAAAAGGAGCCAGGGGAAGCTTATCATGAAAATTTTTCTTGACCAAAATTCCTCTGAGGTGAGTGCTGGGCTGTCTAGGGGAGCAGTTATTTGTGTCAGGAGTCAGGAGATTAGGAGCAAGCAAAGATGAGTTTAAGAAACTTGAAAGCATTCATTCTGGATTTTCTGGCAGCTGTTCCAGGAGTGGGGACCATCAGTGATGCATTTCCACCACACCTGGAGGACCGTTGCATTTCTAAGCTGTTTTTTCCTATGGTGAATCTTGGAGACACCAGCCAGGAGATTCAAGAGTTGTTTGGAGGCAATTACTAATGCAGAGCAGTAACCAGCCTTTGGTTTCCTTAGGAAAACTGTGCTAAAGAAGCTCGAATAAACGCATGTGGTGGATTATTTACTGTAAGCTATTCACTTACCTCAGCTTAACTAACTAATTATCTATCTAGTCAAATGACTTGCTTGTGCTTAAAATAAATGTTTATTTTAACCTAAACACATCACAGAAAGCCTCAAACCCTGGTACTGGTACTGGCTAAATGTATTTTCTCAGAGTATATACAGGGCTCTAGTGAAGGTTTTGTTAGACATTCCATTATATGTCTCTCAGCTCCGTCTCTTAATATTTATTACCCATTTTCACATCACCCCAGCCTTACTCTGGGCAATCACTCAGACCTGACGTGGTATTTCCTCCTGCAATGTGTTTAAACTACCAGTGATGGTTTCAGACCTTCAGAGCATCAGTAACAGTTGTTTCCTGCTGGGTTTAAGTGGCTCTGCAGCCGTCGGTCGCCCATTGCCTGCCCCTGCTGCCTGTGGTTTGCTGTGGCCGTGCAGGGACCACAGGGAGCGCTTCCCATCACACCCTCATCCACTGTGCCTGCACACAGCGGGGCTTGGGATGGAGCTCTGGATGACAGAGGCTCCGTGTCCCATCCTGGCCCCAGTGCTGGGCAGTACGGACCTCTCAGTCTGGCTGGGACTATTCTGCCTTCCCTGGGAGCAGGGCAGGAGGTGGCTGGAAAGGAGCTGCAGTCGGGTTTTCCCCTGTATTATTTCAGCTCTCTGTTCTGAGGGCAATTTATTCAGTAACGTTTATGGTGTTACTAGTCTAAAACCAAAGGGGAAATTTATTCAACCCTTTCCTGCCTTCCTTTTTTTCCCCCTTCTGTTTTTCCATATCTCTGCTAAAGTCTTGCTTGGTTTTTGGGTAGATGGAAGAGAGCTGAGGATTCGTGCAGAAGGCAGCTGGCTGTTCTGCTGTTCAGCTCTCCCAAACAAGGGCAGCTTTTCCAGGGACTTCAGATGCCTGGCTGGGGTGATGGGCTCTTTGCAAAGTCGCATGTGCCACCAGAGGAGCTGCTGTGCATCAGGCTTTTCTGGAAGGCTGGCCCCGGTGGTGAGCGCCTGAGCTTTTAAAAATCAAACCATATGCTCTTTGAAAATAAAACAAGTACTCCAGCCTTTGTCACATAAAATCTGATCACGAAGCAGATGGGACAGTTTGGGGCGATTGGCTTGCCTCTTTGTTTTCTGTTTTAATCTCATTTGACAGGAAAAAAACACTTTTCAGTATCCTAAAATAAGCATGGTTGTGTTTAACACAGACCTGTGTACAAGGGGGCTGGAGAGGCTCCGGGGCTTTTAGGTACCTTCCCCCTGCAGCTCAGAGGTCACAGCATGTTGCAGGACCTGTCTGTCTCTGCAAGCTGGCATAAAGCTGCCTGCAAACCAGTGCAGCTCCTACAGTTTAATCCCAAAGGAAGGTGTGAACCTTTATCTAAAGGGCTGCAAACCACCCAGGCATTCTTCATGTCCCTCAGGCACAGCAGCCTCCTAAATGTGCCCACCGAATCAAACTGAGGAGTGATGCAACACCCATTTACGGCATCCAGAGTGGTGTCTCCTTCTGTCACAGAAAACCTACTTCCCTTCATGCAGAGCCTGTAGGGAAGCAGGTTTGAGGTTTATAAATTGTGCATCCTGTGTTCGATCTGCTGCTGTAATTGGAGTTGGGTTGGTGTGGCTGCTCGAGAGGCCGTGGTACAAGATCAGAACTAGCTCTAAGATGAGGAATCCTGGTCTATGGGGGTGCAGGCGGGATGTGGGTAGCACTGGCCAGTGTCAGGGACACGGCACTTTTGCTTTTGAGTCAGAGCACAGAGAAACTTGTTGAGGGAAGTTTGCTGCTGGTAATAGGTTGGCTTTAAGTGGCACATAAACCTGCCGGCTCTTTATGGAGGCTGTCGGGCAATAAGGACATGGGGAATTATGACAGTGGAGGCATCGTACGATAGTGCTTTGCAGATGATGTCTCACAGGGGATGCGCTATTTATTTATCTAAAGGAGCAGGTTTGCAGTGCTTTTTCAGAAGAACGGCTTCCAGGCCAGGATGTCTCAGTGCCTGCATCCCCTTCTTCATATTAGCTGTGACAGGCTCTAAATCTGGGGTGAAGAGGGGCTGGAGGAGCACGGGAGGGCCCCAGGAGAGCTTAGAAGGATGTCGGGAGGAGCGGTTTCTTACTGGAGACCTGTGATATTTTGCAAAGAAAGCTGGGTTGCTTTTGCTGAGAGCTGCATTATTTTTGTCGCTATTGTTGTTTACAAACCGAGCCGTTTATTTAGGAGTGGTTCATTTAACTGCAGTTGGCTTTTCTCAGGCTTGTACAAGCTTGTACTGGCCAGGAAAGGAGGCGAGCGGGGAAGATACTGTAAAAAGAGAGAAAAAATAGTTTCTGTCTGACTTTACAATTATGAAGGACTTTTACTGCCGCTGCAGCTGAAGATGTTCCTTTCCTCATGTCTGTCCTGTGCTCGGATGTGGCGTGGCTCTGCCTCGCTGAGCAGCCACAGCGGGCCCGGCAGAGACTGCTGCCTGTCAGTAGCCAGCGGAACAGTGTGGGGTGGATGTGAGGGTGTCCCTGGGGATGTGGGGGCCTTTATGCTGCCCTGCGGTGCTGGCACAGTGAGGCAGTGGCCAAAGTGTGTGGTGTGAATGCTGCTCAGCACTGACTTGTGTTGGGCTGAACACCCTCTGTAAGGGGGGAGATAACAGCGTGGGCTGAAATCCATTCCATTAACATGGTGCAGATAGATTTCCCATAACATCCTTGTAAGGAAGGAGAATCACTGTTCCTCTTCCTTTATTGAGCAGGGAAGTGAAGGCCCAGAGGAACAGCCTTCCTCAAGTTATCTGGCAAGAGGTGACCATGCTGGAGTTCTCTTCTTCCCCTCACTCTCCCTCGCTCTACGCTGCGTTTGACTCTCAAGATCTGATCTGCCTCCCTCCTCTGTCTCCTCCGGGGTGACGGCTCATCCCAGACTCCCTTCCGCCTGGTCCTCCTTTGAGAAGCTCTTTCCGCGTGCCGTCTTGGGCTGCAGGGTTTCTGTCCACACAGAAGAGCAGGCAGAGACGAGCTGGTCTGCAGTCCCTGCTGCTGCAGGGAGCCGACTTCTCTCCTAAGGCTTCATTTGGAGCTGCTGCTTTTTGATAGCGATTCAGTACCAGCCTTGTAAGATGGACATGAAAGAGCAGTGCCACAGTGCATAAACCCACAGGAGGTCAAAAGAACAAGTCAGGATGTGACCAGTTCCCAAATAGCTCCTGTTATTGCTTTGTCTTTCTGTGTTTCTCAAGTGAATAAACTGAGGTCATGATTATAAAAAGAATGAATAGATTATATCCCAATATCGTGGAGGCTGCCTGCGTGGGCTGGCTCAGCTAACTTGCTCCAGCGTGAGGCCATGGCACCCGTGCTGTGGGCCAGCAGTGTT
Source organism: Neomorphus geoffroyi (assembly GCA_033558235.1). NCBI lineage: Eukaryota > Metazoa > Chordata > Aves > Cuculiformes > Neomorphidae > Neomorphus > Neomorphus geoffroyi. The sequence goes on from JAUMJM010000018.1 coordinate 12,276,903, forward strand.
GGACTGGGGCTGCCTCCAGAGCGCAACAAGGCAGGGTGATGCTTCCCTCACCCTGGAGGGGGTCTCCAGCCCCTGCCAGCACGGGGCTGCTCACCATTAGTGTTGCTTCTCTGGCACAGGGAAGGCTCAGCTCACGCATCTGCGGAGAAGGCTTGTGGGGCAAAGCAGTCTGGCAGCCTCCTCCCAAGTGCTGGTAGGCCAGACCTTGGGCAGTGTTTGAGCTCATGGTGAGGGGTGAAAGACAAATACAATCACCACCTCCCTCATCAGTCCCATCCCGTGTATAATTTACAATGCACTGTGTTACATTTTTATTGCTGCACCATTTCTCAAGCCCTTGCCTGGCGTGATTCCCAGAAGGCGATGCAGGAAGGCTTTTGTATCGAGACCTTAAACAGGAGCAGCGATTCCTCCTGAGCCTTTGTATCTATATGTGGATTTAACATGCAGTTCCTAAAATAAGCTTTAATAAAATGTGGTTTCGTGTGTTAATAATTTGTAAGAATTTTTTTTCAATGGAATTGATACCGGAAAAAAAAAGGCTCAGAAGAAATTGTAGAGGAAATGAGAGTCACTCAGTCATCTGCATATAATCGCTTCCAGTATAGACTGCAATTGTGTTTGAATTATAGGGCAATTAGTCTGTCAGTCTGGTGAGTATTATACAAGACCCGTGGAATTTCTTTGGAAGCCGTCAATACCTCTTAGCCTTGAAATCCAGGGAGGTTTTAATAGGAAAAGATGTGGTTCTGGGCTGTGCTAATGTCAGGTATTGATTTATTGCCCACAGCACACATTGCAGGGCAGCTGAGAAATTGGTGACATGTAAATACTGAGGCCCTTGACACCCAGTTGTGGGTGAGCCTTGTGCAAGGACAGAACTGGTCCTTTTGTGGACAGTAGCCTCCTTTGCCGCTGCACAGACTGCTTACACATATGCAGGGAGCCTCCCCTGGTTTCGGAAGTGGGAGCCTGAAACAGTGCAGGACAGAGACTGTCATTCAGGAGTGCTCCCCCAAGCATGGTAGGCATCACACTAAAATGCCTAAATTAACAAAATCTGGGAAGTTTTGGGGGAAAGTTAAATGCAATGCCTGGCCTCATTCTGACACGAATGATAACACAAGTGCCAAGGCAGGTTAAAAATAGGCAGCAGCTCCAGCAAAGTTCAGGAGATCTGGAGCTGCAGGAAGAAAAATCCTGCATAGAAATAGACACTGAAGGCAAGGACTGAGTTTATTTCTTCTCCAAAAATTATATCTTCTAACATGTTTGTTTCTAGGAGGGAAATCTAATGAGTTAACAGTAGTTGATCAGTTTCATCTGAAAGGTTTCTCTTCCTGGCTTGAATCCTGCTTAGGCCTGTGAGTACGGCTGGCATGGGTCATTCAGAGGCGCAGGACACATGATGCAGCACCGAAGTGACCTTCCTGATCCAGCTGTTTCACATAAGCCAACATAAATTGCCAGTTCTTCCTCGCTGCCTCTCGCCCCTGCTGCCTCTCAGAGGCGAGGCAGAGAGAAGCGTCTGCTCTGCTCTCAAGCAGTAATCGCACTGGCAAAGGGAGAAGTTCAACATCCAGCCAGGAATCTCAAGGAAAGGCTGCCCCATGTGCTGGGAGTTCCCAGAAATTTGTCTCTGCCTGCCTCAAGCTGTGGACATGTGGGATCTTTAATGAGAGTCCCGTTGCTGGCAATGCTTCCTATTCATTTTCTGCTCTGAGATTCAGAAGGTCTTGGGCTCTACGCAACATGAAGAGCTTTAGAGATAAGGCTAGAAGGGAGAGTGAGATTCTGCGGCAGCCTTGAAGCTGCACTAGTGATGCTGAAATATCTCTGGGTTTCTCTGCCTCTGTCTGCTTTTCTCAGAAGGATGTTTCCAACCCTGACTCCTGGGTAGGGAGATGCAGACTCTGAAAAAATTCCATTTAGTGTGAGACAGAAATGCTTGATAGATAAGTGCTGCAGTTGTTCCTTGCTTTCCTCTCTCTGCCTGGAATCAAAGCAGCTCCCTCTCTGCTCTGAACCAGTCTGAGCTTTCACGTTGCTACTGTATGGATGGATCCCCTGTTTCTTCATGCAGAAGTTTGTCTAAGGTACTGACTTCCCAAATTTGCCTCGTCTGCAGGCAGTAGATCTAAGGAATGTATGCACTGTGGGCTGTAGTTCATGTCCTTGTTCCTCATCAAGCTGAAAACCACTAAAATAAAGCAAAATAAAGGGCTGTGAGCAGCAGCAGGGCTGTTGGGGATCCAGGGTCTTAGAACGTCTGCAGTAATTCTGCATGGGTTTGTAGCATCCCCAGCTTTTCTGGATGGGTTTTCATAGAATACTGGGGTGCACCTCATTCTGTAGCAGATGATCACTCATGAAGCTGTGTGTTTAGTTTGACTCATGATGTTCTGCTAAATCTCTTCTTCCCTGACACTAAGTAGACTTTTCCCTGCTCTCCCCATGTGGCTCCCAAATTCTCATCACTTTTGAGAGCAGGAATTAAGAAAGCACATTTCTCCACAACCAGGTGCTCTGTTTGCATTGTTATTCCATTCCAGCTTGTGAATGAAAAATCTTACTGCATCTGAGGGTGTGCTTGTAGCTGGTAATTAACACCCGGCACATGCTGCCAACGCATCTCATATTCGCTTCACAGAAAGCCAGAGCTGGAACAGAAGTCACCTGGAAAAACAACGTCTGCCAATTGAGTTAAACCTTCAGTAAAGTCCCCAGCCAAACGTCTGCAGAGTAAATCTGGTGAGGATACTGGCTTCTGCACTGAACTCAGGAGGTGTTTTCCAGCTACAGGGCCCAGGAGGTAACGAATGTTAAGCGCTAATGGGACTTATGCAGATATCTCTCCCCCTCTTGTAAGCTGTGTTCCAGCTAGGAGTGGATACTTTATGGGGAGTTAACTCCTCCAAACTTGTACTGGGAGTGCTGACAGAGCCCAGTTTTAAGCACTGCTAATGGAAATGTCTGCGTTCCAGATGGACTTGAGAGCTGAGGTCAGACACTGCATGCACAGAGATAGCGTTGGTCCTTTACCAGTAGATTCAATTTGTCGCTCTCAGGTGAAGAACTAATCTGTGCACTACATACGCCCGCTGGCTGCATGGCCTGGCTCCAGGATTGTGGATTCCTCTAACCCACATACTTTGCCCCTCCTTAGTCATTCTTTCTGAACATGAGCTTAATAGAAAGGCCAACACCCTTGCCCAAGTGCCTCCCTAGCCAACAGGCCTAAACCCTGGCCAAAGCAGCTGTCAGAGCCAAGAGTGTGAATTTTCACTGCCCTGAACTCCCTGCACTTTCTGGCATGTACAGAGCTGGGGGACAGGAGTTTAATGGAGTTGATATCATGGAGAGCATTGTCCCCAGTGGCCAGATTGCCTTGTGCTTCTCTGATGTGACACCACTTCCACCAGGGGTGTGATCTCCAAAAGTGTGGGATTTTCTGTCAACTCTAAATTAAATGCCTGTCTACAAGGGGATGGAGCGACTGGGTCATTAATGGTCTCTGACAGCCACTGTCCTCACTGCTAATGCATGTGGGCTGCGGGGTTTGGGTTTGTTTCTCTCAGCTCAGGGCTAAAGAGATTCCGAGCTGGTTTGCCTCCCCTCAGTCTGTGTGCGCGTCTCTCTTACTCTCACTCCAAGAAGTGTCCACTGGCCGGGAGCACTCAGTAGCCCTTCCAGGTAGTCAACAACTGCCGGGGCCTTCAGCTTGGCTCTGCCCAATGCCTGATGCCAGCAGCAGGAACAGACCATGTCTCCTGTGGCCTGGGTGCAGACCGGGGAGAGAATCAAATCCACAGTTTTGTAGCTGAGACACAATATTGCACTGGCAATAGGAATCTGCAAGGTGTGTGCAGCCTGAGGCTCCTGGGACACAGTTCTTGGCCTCTGTAGCTCGCCAGTTACTTGTGCCATAGCACAAGGCAGTGATGCACGCGTGCGTGCACGCACAGCTACTTGCATTCGTACCGACAGCCATCGTAAGAGACAGAGTCTGAGGGCCAGATTTGGAGAAGCATTGGAATGCCCAAGGTGACACTGAAATGGGACAAGACCCAAGTGATCTAGGCACGTAACTGCTTAGAACACCTGCATCCTTGGGATCTGCATTGTCTTAGAAAACCTGGTCCTTAAGTAGGGAGAGACACAGGAAGGACTGCCCTGCTCTTTTGCTGTGTGGGGGTTGTGGCAAAGGAAGCATTTGTGCTTTTCCCAAGTTTCTGTGGGAAGACAGTGGCAGAACATGCATTTTCTTCCATTCTGGCACTCACCAGCGCCAACTCTCCCCTCTCCTGTTAGCTCCAGGGCTGAAGGACCTGAGACTCACTTGTGCAGCTCCCAGCTCTTTCCTTCCTGCTGAGTCTGCCCGTGACCACCATGCATGAGCCTCAGACTGACTGGAAGACGTCTGGAATCCTTGCACTCCCGGAAGGGGCAGCTCCAGTTGCAAGCTGCGAATTTGCTTCTGTTCTCCAGTTTGGCCCCCTCTGCTCCTCCTTCCATCTCCTGGCTTTTTTTGTCTGCTGTTTTCTTTTGATTTGCAGCTTTACCAAGAACTGAGTTTGTAGCAGCGTGTGATTACCATGTGTGGAGCCGCTCCCACTGACAGCGTGATGAGCGGAGACAGCATTTGGTACATATACAATTTAAGCCAAGCAGGAGGCCGGTCCAGCACCTCACTTGCCAATTAACTGAGTCGATATTGTGCACAGGATAATGTTTGTTGTTTGCCTTTGTTGCTAAAACACTTCCAGAGTGTTTAGAGCTAGCAATATCCTCACCTCCCTCCCGTGGGGAGGCTCATCAGCTAAACCAGGACACTGTTGCTCTGAGAGGAATAGCTAGGGATGGGAAGAGGGAACCAGGAACCTCCATGGCTCTGTGGTCCTTCAGGGTTTGTGGGAATGCAGCAGCAGCCGCCACAGGCCTCTTCAGGATGTGGGAAGACAAGAGTCTCTTCAGCTGATAAAGTGGGTAGATGCAAGGAATGGAAAGAAAAATTGCATCTATCGAGACAAAAAGGCCTTCAAGAAGATGTGAGGCAGTGGACAGACCCTCTGCAAAAGAACCGCATTAAAGAGCCACAGGTGAATCTACTTCCCACCAATATCCCTGGCTCTACCCCTCATAGGAAACCGTGCCTTGTTGATTTACAAAGGCTGGTGTCTGTGCTGTTCCACTGACAGCTCAGGGCAAAGGGAGTCCAGCAGAGAGAAACTGTAAGTGGATGTAGGCTTCTCCCATGTAGCAAGCACCTGCCCTGGGAACAAACTGCTGCATCCTGGTGGCACATGGGCAGCGTGGTAGCACTGCTGCTCACGCCGGGAGGCAGCTGTGATTGCCCGAGGAGCTGGGGCTGCCAGCAAATGGCTCCTGCTGGCTTACCTCCCATTCCCTGAGGCTGAGCTCCCACTTCTTTCTGGGGCCGAGTGGGATCTGGAGGCACCAGGGTCTGATCTCTGCCCAGCTCTCAGGTTGCACATCAGTGGGAATCACTTGTGCCTGCTGGGGAAGCAGAGACGCGTTCGTGGCAAGACTAACCCATCTGCTGGAGGACCATCTGAGAGGTGCCCCAGGCAAATTGCTGTTGGTTCTCTCAGAGCGACATTCTGCCTCAGGTTCATTGCTTTTCCCAGCAAACATAGATCATATTTTCGTGCCTCTCTGCAGCGACATGATGATGTGTGTCCATGAAGCACTTCTGTACCCAAGCAAACGTGGCTGCAGCAGCATGTTGGCACACAGGGATGCACCAGCCCTCTATGTGTGATGGCAGTGGGGTGATGGCAGCACAAGAAAGGAGAAGGGGCCACACACCATTTTGCTTTGGTATTTGCACCCTTCATCCATCATTATTAGTGTCATGCAGTGTCAGTGTCTGCAGAGGCCTTGCCTCAGCTCAGAAGGGGCCTCTTATGATGGTTATGGACAAAAAAAAATCCCTGTTAAACTGAGACCTCCGCACTCCATTCCTCTAACAGGTCCCAGACCTATGTTTCCTGGTTGATCTCTCAGTCCTTCACCCTGTGCTGCATTCACTGAAAGCTTCTGGTGACCATAAGCACGGGATGCCCCCCTCCTTCCTTCCTTCCTTCCTTCCTTCCTTCCTTCCTTCCTTCCTTCCTTCCTGGCCTTCACCAGGAAGTATTTATTAAGTGTCAGAGTAATAAATGAAAAGCCATATTTTAGTATGAATTACTCCCGCCCTGCAGTGGAGCCCAGATCTACAGCCTCAGAGTTATTAACTGCTCACTGCAGAGAGCTATAAAATCCTCATCGTTTTGCCCAGTCTCTCTCTGTCAGGGTGAAGGAAAGGGAGCTGGATTATCACACAAGATGGTTGAAAAGTTGCTTCCAAAATTCCCCTTTGGTTGAAGCCCAGTGTTGGCTGGGACAATTCTGTCAGGGTGAGACAGGTCTCTCTCAAGAAACAGCTTTGCTTGGGTTGGTTCTTTCCAACTTGCTATTCTTTTCAGGTCGCACCTCTCAAAACTCCTGTGAGACAGCACCTAGGAATCTCTCTCTGGTGATGGCGGTTGTGTTTCTTCCCTTGGTGGTTTTTATTTGTAGGCACAAAAATAAACAAATGCCACTTGAAGATGAAGTCAGCACTGGCTTTTCAGTTTTTCTCATTGTTCTCTAAAGCTTTCCGGATAGGTAATGGTGTTCGTGTGCTCTTGATTGCTGCCCTTAACTAGACCATGTCCGTCTGCTCCTTGCCCAGGCTGCAAAAGCAAATTCCTGGTGCAGTTTCATCACTCCAGATGCCTGCATAGGAGCATTAGGAACGTGGTCTTCACTTCTTTTACTTGATGAGAAATGGTCTCAGCTCCTTGTGTCCTCCAGTCATCTCAGAACAAACACCCTGCTGGCTTTTTCTATAGCCAACTGCTGCTGTTTCCCATCAGCGTGGCCTCAGCACTTTGGAGCCCTGTGCTGGCAAGTGTTGGTCCTGTGGGTGGCTGTGTTGTGTTGTCTCCTGTGCCTGGGGAGGAGCTCGCACCACAGGGCTTCCAGAATATGTTTGCTACTGCTGGATTGTCGAGAGGCAGAACAAACCTCTCTCAAGGTGATGAATGTAACAAAGACTGGATCCTCTTCCATGCCTTCATATACAAGGGACTCTTCTGCCTTGTTCTGCTTGAATTCGTGATCAGGAAAGGGAGTAGAAGTGCATGCATTGAGTGTGCTTTGGGATTGGAGAGGCTTGCTTGGAAAAGGGAGGCATCTTACGATTGGAGGAGCCGAAAGCCAGTGGATTTGATCCATTGGCCTGTAAGATCTGTTGGTGTCTTATAAGATCTGAGAGATGGAATGATGAGCGAATTTCATGTTTAGAGCTTTACTTCTTAGATGGAAATGGTGCATCTGAAGCAGGATTATCAACATCATCCAGGTCATGCTCAGTGCAGCAGGCATTTTATGTGCTCCAAAACAGCAGCAAAGGGGAATGAGGAGGAATTGTAGCTTGCAGGTTGGTGGACTTGTGGGGCACTTGACATGTTGTTGCCTCCATTAAATGAAACTCCACTTCTAATTATATCACGTAATTATAGCCTTCAACCAGTGTGATTTGTAAGAGAGGGGTCGTTGATGGCGAGGTCACTCTGAGATTGACTGTGCAGTGGGTATCAGTAAACATCCCTGACTGCCTACCAGTGGCTGACAGAGATGTAGGGACTAATGCGGTGAGGCAGGGCACGCAGCTGGATTGATGGAGGCAGTGGTGTGGCCTCTGGCCCCTGAAGATATTACGTGACAAGACAGTGAAAGCTGCAAACATGAGGGCAAACCATCTATTCAGCATGACAGCATTAGACAAAGGTTAAGAATCTTGTGGGCTACTATCAGCATCAATGAATGGTTTCCAACAGGGATCTGCATTAACATGTTCAGTGCTGGCCTCCCTCGTGCGTATGGCAGCTGTGTCAGAGCAGATGTCCCTGTGCCTGAGACAGAGCCCATCACCCTGGGATTGTCACCAGTGCAACGTTGCTGCTGCGTCCCCACAAACAGGCTGCTCCTCTGAGGTGGCGGCTTGTAGAAGCTGGGCAGCCTGGGAAGGGATTCGGTTGCAGATGAGCTCTTCAGAAGCATGGGATGACATAGAGTTTTCTCTTGTTATCTAGAAACCTCTGCGGTCAGACTGTTGCCAAAAATGCTGCAGTTTTGGCTTGACCCTCGTCGTAGGTCTCTTATGTTTCTACTGTGTGTATCTCCAGGCCTCCAAGAATGGTGCAAGTTCATCTCCCAGGGTCAGTTCTAGTGCAACAGAGACTCTGTGTGAGAGATAGCCAGTCCTGTAGGTCCTCCAGGCAGAAGGAATCTGTGTGCAGCTCTGCTCTGGCCTCTGGTGTGCGTGAAGCTCAGAAAAGCTGACTGCCTGAGCTCTGCACTTAGTCTAATGAATTGTGGTTCCTCCTGTGTACCTCTGGTTTGGATTGAAGTGATGGCAAATTAGCACTTCTCTTTGGTCCGCTGTTAACATTTGTGTTCCAGGTGCCATTTAAATATTTCAGTCTCAGCTTACAGCCACCAGGTCCTTGGTGCTAAGACAGCGAAGGTGATGCAGACTGAATTAAAATCAAACCCAGCTTGCCTTCTCATTTGCCTGGAGATATAATTCCCCATGGTCTTAAACTGTATGGGAAAGGGGACAGGACTGTTTAGAGGAGATGGACAAATCTGCTGATTGAGGTGGGAGAACTGGTTTGACTTTGCTGCAGGCAGCTCGATATTGAGTTTGATTTCCCTGGAAATGGGTTGTGGATCTGTGTGTCCTTTGACTCACCAATTCCTGCGCATCTCAGCCAATTTTAGACCTGTTTGATGGAGGAGTAATGGTCTTAAAAGAGATGATGCCCGTTCAAGTTCCACAGAAGGAGAAATAAGGAAGAGGAAAGAGGTTTTGTAAGGCTCAAAGGCCCCAGCTCCAACCCCATTGGTGTGTCTCGTCCGGGAGAGAGGTCCAGAATGTCGCTCCAATTGAAAAAGCTTCAGTAAGAGCTCATAGGTAGTGAACCATGAAAACCAGAACCATTTAGAAATTTGATTGAACTGTGCTGGTGCTCAAGAATTTCTTCTTTATTTACCTTGACAGCAATATGGGATCCACTTGACTCAGCAGTGTGCGGGCGTCTAATGAGAGATCGTCTCTTACCCCAGCCCCCTGTCGACTGAATGGGCAGGGTGGCCAATAACCATTTTATGGATGGGGAACTGAAGCAAAGAGAGATTAAATTGTGTTCTCCAGGTCCCACAGGGCATCTGATTGACTGTCAACCAATTCTCTCTTCCTTTCTTAAGTCTAATTCGATTCTTTGATCGGGGGTTTGGCTTTTGTTTGTATAACTCATCCAACCTTCTTCTTGTTTTCCAGCAGCCTTGCTACAGATTTTAGCAGGCTCGGCTGCACTGGCACGAGCATTGTTCTTCTCTGCAGGGTGGGATGTACATCTGAGTCATTCTTTGCATGAGTTGTCTTTGTCTTGGAGATGCTTCTCTGGCTCCTGTGATACAAAATAAATTGCAGTACATAGCTTATTAGAAAAACAACAAAAAACAGAAGCAAACCTTAATAATCAGGGTGGTTCAAAGGCGCATGCAGCAGAACCTGACATAAACAAGCTGTGGGAATGCAAATGGAAACTCTTGCACTGGTTTCCAGGATAGACTTATCAACAGCATCTCCTCCCTTGTTCATCAAATGCTGGAGACTGGGTTTGCATTCCCGTTCTCACCCTCTGGGATGAACAGCAAAGGACATCCTGCCCTGCCTGTTACAGTCTGGGTGGGAATGCTTAGCTGTGAGACGCTTCCCATTGATGCCTGTGGCCAGATTCTGGGTTCTCCTGCCGACCAGCTGCATTTCTCTAGGAGAGGGAACCAGTGTGGGAATATTCTCTGGGAGACGAGCATGGCCCCTGGCCGAGTGCAGGGCTTCTGCTGCATCAGAGCAGCCAACGAGAGGTGTTTGGGAAGCAGGATCTGGACACTGCACCAGTGATAAAGCGCCTTCGCTGGAGTTACAACCATGAGTGGGCCAGATTCGAGCACAGTGCAATGAACTCTGTGCTGCTCACAGAGAAAACCAGGCAGACTCTGAGGGATGTTCTGGAAGGAATCTCATGCTTTGGTGCTTTTTGCTGCACGCTGCTGCCTCTTGAGCACGGTGCGGGTTTGACAGCCTGTGGGAAGATCAGAAAGCACTTCTCTCTGTGTCATTCTTTTTTTTTTCATTTTTGGGAAGAAACAGCTTCCCCCTCTGTACATCTTAGTGATGCGGCTAAAATTGTACCCAGCAAAAGAATAGATTTACCAAGAATATCTTTATTGATTTACAGGTTTCACCTTTTGAAACAACTCCAGTATTTCTCTTTGGACAAAGTGAAGCAATATTGAACACTGTAGCAATAAATCCAGGGCACCCTCTTCTCTCCAGGGCGTAAGGTTATCCAAATGTATGCTCTCGGATTTGTCATTTACCAACAGGGCTGTTTAAAGTGTGGTACTTGACAGGAGTGGTTGTGTCAGGTGTGATGGAGTGTGTGTATAAAAGGACAGCAAGAGAGACTTTGCATTTGTCCTTCAAACATGTGGTCGATTTTTGCATGATTGATGCTTCAGAGATCACCTGCAGGACAAGATTGACTGGGGACAGTATCCAGTGCTGTCCGATGACTGCAACCCAATGGCTTTCACCGCATGCGGTGCTTGACAAAAGCATGTTCACGTCTGCTGCACTGCAACCCCAGATGTGACATTTTAGGGGCATTCACATCCCTCCTGGAGGATTTTGGGTTGGGGCAAAAAGTTTAAACCCAGCAGGCAATCCTGGCTTTAATACATTCTACAGGAGCAATGGGCATCTGTAAACAGCCCAAAATCGGGCCTTTGAGCTCTGCTTTGACCCAGGAGCTGCTCTGGTGAGTGCTCCAGCCTGGTGTGGCCCAGGGAGCCCTTGGGGCAGCACCCCTGGCCAGCAGTGTTAGTGCCGTACCACATGGCAAGGGTGAGGGCAGAGGGGCTGAGAACTGCCCCTGGCAGAAAGTAGGGTCAGTACGGATTCCCTGCGGAGTTAGGGAAGAGTTGTAGGGAAATGGCAGAGAAACCATAAGCTCCATGTGAGCTACGAGGCATCGGGCACGCGTAGTCCACCAGTCAGCCTGGTGCGTGGAGACGCAGCCACTGGCCAAGTGCAGGGTGCATAAAAAATTCAGCCTGAATACAGCACAGAGGATAAGGAAAATGTGGTGTGGTAGTAGCTGGTGGAAGGGAATTAAATGTGTTTCTGTATAAAGGCTTTTGCTAAAAACTTACTATTTCATTTGAAGCAATGAGGAAAACTATGGCCTCTGGATAAACCAGTCTGTGCTTACACATCCCTGTCTAGTTGTCACCACTTGCCCTGTGCTTTGCAGTTCTGGTTCTTGTCCTGGCAGAGACTCTGGCCGAGCAGTGCGCCTGGGCAGCTCCAAGGTGCCAAGCCTGGAGCCAGTGGGCCCAGGGCTGTCAGTAATTACTGGTGTGCTTTCAGCTACGGGCACCCTTGGCCAGGGCTTTACCCCCATACGACGTGTTGTACAAACAGAGCAAGAGCCCTGGGTGCCGCACCGCTCAGCAGGCACAGAGAGATGTTTGTCTCCAGCCTGGCAAAGCAACCCATGGCAGAGGGAGGAATAGAGGAGGTCGTTTCTGTCACCCCCTGGCAGATTCATTGAATGGAAGAAGATGCAGTTCCAGGCTGTAGGTGGGGATGAGAGAGGGAAGTATTGAAAATCAAGACTGGCAAACAGGGACCAGTGCACTCAGGTGTTTCCCTGTTCCTCATGTAACCCAAAACTCAAGTGTCTTGTTCACAGTGGTGAGAAGGCATTAGCTTTGTAAGCCCTTGTTTGCTTGTATGAGCCTCTCCGTATGCTCAGCTATTGAGCTGGGATCTTAAATGACTCTCATAATGTATTTACCAGTGCTGTGAAGTTCACCCTTTTATACTAGATTATGGTAATAATGGTGTTGTGCAGCAGATGAAATTAGTTTTTCTACACAGTTTTGTTTCATCTCAGTGGCTAAATGTGTGAAATAAAAGGTGCAATTGGCAATATTTTCATGGGTAAGCCAGTTCCCTCCTACACCCACCCTGCAAACACAGATGCTTCCTTGTATCCTTGGTACAAGCTTACTGCCAAGCAGTGCATGAAGGGGCTGAGAGAAGCAAGGGCTCTTTTAAGATTTATATCTGCCATTGGGATAATTTGAGAGATTCGTGACTTTTCAGATAGTTGGGGACTGTTGTGTGCATCTCACGTGGGCTGACGTCTAGAATGGGCTGTAGCATCCCCCAGGGGGTACTGGTGTCATGACCACCTCTCTTTCCCACTTGCACACACCAGCAAAAAGTGCCCCACAGAAATATAAAGACTTGTGTGCAGCACAAGAGACTCCCCTGTGCTTCTGCATCCTCTTTAAACCAACCCAGGGTGGTCACAGCATGCTACTTGCCTTGGGCTGAAACATGGGCGTCCCTGCAGTGCCAACAGCACGCCTAGAACCTTTCCTGAGCATGAGCTCAATATATTGGAGACAGCAGCATGAGCTCAATAGGTTGGAGAGAGCAGCACACTGTGCGGGAGAACAGCACGCATCCTGTGCTGGCCTGCACACCGGTGCGTGAGCCTTCAACCACAACAACGTGACACATGGATGAGGAGGAGCACTGGGACAGCCTCAGGCATCTCAGGCCCCGTTACAGCAACAGTTGCATTATGTGGAATATTTAATGGACTCATTTGTTGATTTCTCAACCCAAAGCCCTTTCTCCTGCAGACAGTATTTGCAGGAGGCCTCTAACAAGAAAGCTGACCTCCTTCCCCATCCCTCTCTGAACCTGGGGTTTGCTGTGAAAAGATGCCAAACCCCATCAGCAGGGAGGATGTGCCTCAGCAGAAGTTTGTGTGTCGATTCCAAAAATCAACTGAAGATAACCTTGCCACATGTCCATAATTTTGTTTGGGGAATGCCAGTTTCCCCCAGCTGGTCAGTCCCAGCCAGTGCCCCTGAGAGAACTGAGGCTCCTGCCATGCTGACTTTGCCTCCTTCCATGCATTTTGGTAACTTTTCTTCCTGAGCTGCTGGAGTCAGTAAACATCCAGGCTCTGGGTTCCTATCATACATCCCAGACTGGCCCGGCCAAACGTCTAAGTTGGGAGTCAGCTTAGAGATTTCTCAAACGGATTTGTTGTGTTCGCTTTCTGAACAGACAGCAAACTTCATCTGCTGTTTTGCATGGGGCGGTCCTGTGCCAGCCACCACCTTAACCAGGGGTGTCTGCAGACACCGGTGTCCCTCCCCACAGAGGCTGAGGCAGCGCAAAGTCTACTCTTAAGTTTCCTGAGCAAATTCTTTGAGTTTAACCTGAAGCAGATTTATATCAGGAAGCTGATAGAGGGGAGGAGGAGCTGCAGATTGTTTTGGGTGGGAAGAGACAGCAGGTGAGACAAAAATGTGTATTATTGTTACCAATGTATTGCATGGTGTGTGCACCAGTAAAACCTCAGGCTCTCTTGTGCTCAGAGCTGTTTGCACTTGCGCAAAGCCTTCATAACAGTGCAGTAATGAATCCAGCCTGAGCTGAAACTCAGCCATCTCGAAGGCTGAACACAAAGGTGCCTTAGCAGTCGAACCCTGGCCTCTGCCAACTGAAGAGGTGGATGTAACCTTGGAAATCACAAGTTGGGAACAAGCAAGCCTAAGTACCTTACAGACACCTTACAAGCCCCTTCCACCACCCTTGTGAAGGGTGCCTATGAATGTCACCAGTGGAACTGATGCAGCTGTGAGGAGCAGCAGCTGGTTTCTCCATAACTACCTCACGTGCCTGTAAGCTTGTTAGCTTTCTCACCAGGTTAATGAGAGATTGCTGCTCTCTCCACTCCTCGCCCCACTGCAACCCTGAGCCTCTTGCAGCACTGAGCCTTTAATGAGCTGAGGCGGTCAGGGCTTTGCTTTTTCTGTTTATACCGAGAAGAAGCACCTGCAGCCACACGCACACCCTGACAGCTCACAGAGGAGCTGCTTTGCCACAGCCAGGAAGGGAAGACTGACATCCGCTGTGCTGTCAGCGCTGCACAGAGTTGGATAGACCCTCTCCAACTTGTGAGATGTCACAAGATTATTACTGTGTGGCGATGGTGGGAGGAACCAACTGCAGCGTGACAGGCTGCAGCCGCAGCAAGAAACACACCCCACCATACATGAAGAGGGTGTTCAGGGCTGAACATGGGACACTCAGCTGCCTGCTACAGAACTGACCTTGCACCTTGCATTCAGAGCTCTTGGTGGGTTTCAGATGAGCCATGGTGTTAGACAGGATGGGGGGTATGCGTGGTTCTTTGCTTCAATCTAATTTTTGACAATAATCATATGTAATTTTCATGTGCTGTCTTGCATCTCAGCTTCATTCATCACCAGCATGATGGCCAATTAGTCATCTCTCACTGTTAAGCAGAGCTAACAGCTACTTTAAATGCAAGCAGAGCCTTAATCTAGTTCTAACCCAGATGGATGGTGATACTTGTAATTAGGACATCAAACAGATGAGAGATGTGATAAGTTTTTAGCTGAGGGAACTTCTACATTGAACTATTTCTGTAATACTTATCTTTATTAACATGGCCCGAGTTAGTAAATAATGGGTCATGCTTTTGCATTGGGATGTTAAATATGCATGTATTTGATCCAGGCTAAATTCCAGATTTCAGTGCTGTCTGCTTTGCTGTTGAGGTGCTGCCTTGCCATCTTGTGATGGCTACACATTGCTAGTGTAGGTTTGCTGGCACAGGGGTGTCAGGGCTTCCCCAGCCTCCTGCTGGGCGCATTCAGATGCTAGGACATACAATGTAGCTGTGTGGTTCCTTCCCACTCACCCCAGTCATTTCTGGAGCACCTTTCCAACACGCCTGGGTCTGACCCATGGCTCATTGTCTCAGGCTGGGCATGCTCGGGTGCTGCATGCTGGCTGCACACCCCTACCTGATGGGACATGCCGTGCCATTGGCGAGTGGCAAGTAACAAGTGCAGTAACAAGCAAGTGGCAAGTAACAAGCACCAGTTCCCGTTGGGGTGTGGCTGTGTGTCCCTCTGAGGAGATGCAGATGCCGGGTGGAGCAGTGACGCGTGTTGCTGTGCCATGTGCCTCTCCACCAACAAACAGAAACTGCGTTCCCCTTGGTCTTTCCTTTGCCCAACAGAGCTCATGACTGTGTCAGTGTTAAAGCGCTGCCTTTCCTGGGGCTGCCTGGCACGTCCTCTCCTCCTGCTCTAGGCCTGGCTGGGAGCACCACGCTCACTTTGCCAGCACTGCTCCTCCACTGGGCCAAACTGGGATGCTCTCGAGTAGAAGGCAGCCAGATGTTGGGACCCAAGAACTCCTTTCAGCTCCCTTATCGCTGGTTCCTGTTACCGATCTGCACAGCTCTGATATGATCCTGGGGTGGTTGTGGTGTTTGCAGTGGTGGGTAAAGCTAGGCTGCGTTCTTCCAGAGAGAAGAGCAAAATAAAAGGATGAGGAGGTCATTGCGATAAACATGTATCGATATACATCATGGCTCTACCTACTCAGATGTACTTTGGCCTAAGCAGTACCTGTGACAAGAGTCAGATGAAGACCTACCAGGTTTTGATGAGAAAATTTGAATTGAACATTTCCATCACTGGAGGAGCTGAGAGCATGCTTGCTCCCTTGTTTTGAGAGAAATAAAATGAAGAGAAGTTTTGAAAGCAGAAACTTTCTGTTTAAAACAATAAACAGGAAAAGTAGAAAATATCAGTATCAGAATTCATTGGGGGGGAAGAAAAATATGGAAATGAGTTCAAACAAAATGTATTTCTTTCTCTGGAGATGGTTCTCTGTTTTTCTGTAGCCTTATTAATCAGCCTGTGCCTGCCTCTCCTTTTGAAAGAGGCAAGGGAGAGCAGAAACCCGGTGCATGAGGCTATGAGAGGGAGGATAGAGGACCACTTTCCCCGTGTAACATTAGTATTGCAATTCTTTGATTCCAGCTTTGATCGACCTTCTTTTTTTCGTAATGAGGCACTCAGAGAGATGTTTGCCTCTTGCAGAGAAGTGTTAGACTCTCCTTTTCTTTTCCACTGGAAATCCAGGTTAAGGCTCTCACTGAAAGAATCCCTCAGGTCTCACATCTGGGCTGAGATCCCCAGGACTCTCCTTGCTGACCACATCTGGAGGAGTCTTGGCTGTGCCGGAATAAGAACGCTTTGAGAAACATGACTGATTCAGTGCAGCGGCTGCTGTGAGGGTCCTGAAATCTAGGGCAGCGTTGGGCACATGGCCTCCACTCCATCCTTGTAGCCAGATCAGAGACAGCAGGCTAACAGTACCAAGTTCCCTGATGCTCTTTCATACATCTTCTGTTTGGCGTTCAATGTGAGACTCCACATTTTCAGGGTCACCTCAACTGACTACCTCTCTGTATGGAAATCCTACAGTGGTGCATGTAACAAATCAATAATGACTTCAGTGTGGCGCTCGCTCTGTTGGAAGGCACTAATGAACCATCAGGCAGAAGGCCCACCTGATGTTCATTAAGCCTGGGAAATACCCTGCAGCACAGTAACAATTGCAACAGTAGAATAAAAGTGGAAAGACAAGGCGGGGTATCCATCCACTGGTGAGCTGTACCTCCAGCCAGCATCATCTGGCCAGTGTACAGATGCATTGCCCGATCAAGGGTAGAATCTGGCCTGGAGGCAGCTTTTAAGGAGTGGAGAAAATCTAGGTAAAATGTTAGCCTCTTCAAATCCTGGACTAGAGTCCTCTGAAGGGAATGATAGAGGGTTTTTCCAGGGCCAGTCAGTTTTGTGGAATGATAAAACAAGCAGAGAAATTAAAGTTGATCTAAGGACGGGCTTAGGTTGCCGTATTAGATCTGTCTTAGGTCAGCTCTTGGTTGGAGCCAGCTCCATGGTTACACTTAAGTGTGATGTTACAGACTGAGGGCTGGTATGGGGCTGTGCCATGTAACAGCAGCCTTTCTGGGGCATCTGAACCCTTGTCCTGCACCATTCAGTTATCCCCTCAAGTTCTGTCCATGCTGCATTAAGATCCATGTTGGATCCATGATCGTATTGGGCCCACATCCGTCCCAGTTGCTCTCAGGTCTGAATTAGTGCCTCAGTGGAGCAAGGCCAGTTGGTCAGTTTATCCTGATTGACAATTCAGGCCATGCTGTCCCTCAGTTCGAGCCTTGTTGGCTGGTGGAAGATCTGCTTGCGTGAGGTGTTCAAGGTGCTTCCCAGTTCTGGCTGAATTCTCGTGTCGTACCTCGTGCCCACTGTGGATGCATTGAACAGAACGAATTCTGCTCTTCCTCAACCACAGAAGGAAGAAAAAGTGTATTTCCTGAATGCACACAAACTGCTGGTGGATTTTATTGCATGTTGGTGATCGACTGGACAAAGGCAGTGACCACTGTAAAAGAGACTTTCAAGGACTGAGTGCTTGTAAAGCCTAAGTGGTCATCCTCACTTTAAAAAGTCAAAGAACTGGAGGCAAGGTGGTAGGGAGGACAGGCCTCCAGACAAGCATTTGCTGAGCTTCAGAGACACCAGTAATAAAACCAGAGCCAGATTCTCAGCTTCCCATTTTAACATCTTGATCAGAGCTTCTTTTTCTGTGTTCGCAGCAGCTCCATGTGGATGTTGAAGATCAACCACTGCAACGTTACCTGTTGAATGGGTCATGTGGGCCCAGTGGGTGGATCTGTTGTTGTACAGATCGTTTCTGTACAGATCGTTTCTTCTCCAGAGACCATCTTGGAGACAGGAGGTTGTTAACCCATATCTGTATAGCCCTGAAGTGGAAAGGGGCACCTGAACTGTTGGATCTGCCTGTTCCTGTCCTGGGCAGCTGGTCAGACGCAACTGTGTGGCTACAGGATGGGCCCTGGGCTCAACTGGTGGCCGCAGCGGGGTTTACTCTCTCCCGGCGGATGCATGGGGAGGCGGGATGTCAGAGGCCAGGCTGTTCTCTCCCCATCTGGCATCCCCTCCTCTTCCTGGCCCAACCACTGTGCTCTTAAAAACACAGATCTGCTCTTCTGGGCTTTTAAGACAATTGTCTTGGCTGTGAAGAAGAAATCTTCTCCTTTCTTATGCTCAGCATGGCAGAACTGTGTATATTGGACTGTTCGGGTTCTGACTTTCATTCTGATCTCATTTCATTTGCTTTTACCTTTTCAGGAATGAATATTACATTTATCTCCATCTCCCCTTTTACTCATCGTTGCTTCTTCGGTACTGTCTTATATTCGATTCCCCACTTTTTCTGTTTACTGGCCCCTCCCCACCTGCTTTTATGTGTTTCTTGCAGGGCTACTTTATCACAGCCTTCCAATATTGTGGATTAACTTTATTAGTTTCTTTTATATCTGTCTAATTGACATGCAGTTTCAAAATCTGTTTCATTTCAGCAGAACTGACCTTTATTCTCTTGCAGGCAGACTCCTTTTTCCCTCCAGCCAGTACGTTTGCTACATTGCTGTAGAGGACAGAGAGGTGCGGCAGAGGGTGCAAAGTAGCACAGGAGCAGGACTCACACAGCAGTTGGACTGGAGAACAGCTCCGAGCTTTCTACTCCACGTAACAGTAAATGAGGGAGCTGAAGAGTGTTTAGGTTTTTTTACACTTTTATTTCTACCAGAGTCTCTTTCCTGCTCTGAGAAAGTTGCTGCCGCAGAGGGAACAAAGCGATATATAGGATCACCTGAGCCTGGGCCCAGTGGTGCAGCCTCTCTCTGACAGCAGCAAGAGCAATCTGTGTCGAAGAAAAGTGCAAAACCCCCCTCAGTGAGGCTTTGGGGACAGTACTTGCTTCAGTTCCCTGTCAGGGCCTGTGCTTTTTCTCCAGCACAAACCTTTCCCTTGCCTAAAACCCCAGGGTGCTGTGGCTCCAGGGCCACCGCTGCTGGCCTCCAGGGGGCTTTGCAGGAGGGAAATCCAAGCAGAAATTGCCTACTCATTTCTGCTGTCCTGCTGGTCAGAAGGAAATGAGACCACACTTGAATGCAGAACACTCTTTTCTCTTAGCTCTTTTGAGAGACCTGAAATTGGTCTTTTGAAGAAAAGAATCAGCCAGCCCCTGGAGCCTTTTGCTCCCCAGCCAGAGGCTTCTGTTGCAGAGCAGCGGGCAGACAGGCCTGGCTGTCACAGGTGTCGCAGGTGCTACCTCACTCAGTGATGACACATTTCCTCTCTTCTCCTTATGTCCCCACCCAGCAGAGCAGAAATGGCAGTTGACAGCCTTTTCTATAAGATGTTTTCATTGTAATTTTAATGGTCTAATTTCTTTCCCTGAATTGCCATAATTCAGATTTAATGAAACATGTCTTATAAAATTAAAAGAAATACAATAATAAGTGGGACGCCCCATTAAGCCGAAGAACAGGGAAATAACATACGTAGAGACCTGATTACACTTACCCTGCTGTCCCAGCGATGCCACCAGCCATCATGCACATGCTTTACGTGATCACAGATGACTCTGCTTCCCACAAGGAGAAAATACATAACAAACTGGTAATAAATAAGTGGAACTGGGAGGGGAAGTGGCACCTCCTCCCTTTGTGCCCCTACCCAAGAGCACTGTTCGGTTGTCGTGTCTGGATGACAGCAATCTCGATGGTCTTTTCTCTCTTGTCTGTTCCTCCTGCTCTGAGATCACACACTTCTGCGCTCCCAGCAGTCAGTTGTCTCCCTTTGAAGCCGTGCCAAGGGGAACTGGTCCTGCTGCCTGCAGCACTCCTACCGGCTCCTCTGGGCATCAGGGCCCTGGGCTCAAAGACCCGAGGGCGAGGGGACCTGAGTGAGGGGTCAGGTAACTCTCCCTCCTGCTGTTGCTCGATGCTTGCTAAGAATGATCTCGTGTCTTTGCCCTTCTTAAGATCCATGTGTGTAGAGACGTGGTGCTTAAGCCAGATGTTAAATAGTCTTTGATGGTCTCTTCTGAGTCTCTTCTCTGCCACTCAGGGTGGCACAGGTGAGGAAGGCTGGGATGTTTATGGGATGCTCTGTCTGGGATGCCTCAGGCTGCCACGTGCTGCACTAAGAGCAGAGATTGTTCAGCGCCAGGAGCCAGGAGAGACCTGGCCAGGCCTGTGCCGGGGTTGTGCCTGCTAGGTGATGCCGCATGTGAGCCTCCATGTGTCACAGCAGCCAGTTTAGAGAGCCTGTGGCAAAGCGGCTTGAAAGTGCCATTCCCTCTAAAGCCAAATGTACTAATGAGAAATTTGGGACTTGCAGCCTTTGTGGAAGACTTGCTCTCAAACCTGTGGGATGTCCTCCAAGTGTATGTGCACCAGAATGGGACAACCCTTGCACGCCAGGCAGGAGGCAGCTTTGGGCAGTGGTAACATCAGTGCTCCCATACCCGTACAATGTCTTTTTTGGGAGAATTCCTCCCTGAAAATGCCGACCTCCAGCCAAGAGCAAAAGCAATCAAGAGATGAAATTTATTGTGATGCTAAGGCAACATGCGAGATTAATGCTTTCCTTTCATCTCACGACCCTTCATTTCTGTGTTTCAAATCAAGTACTGTGTAAAATATAGCCCCTAGCATGCTACTGGTGGAAAAAAATACCAAAAAACCTAACCTGTTTGCAAGTGAAGGGCTGCACATTGCGACAGCATGGGGACAGTTATTCATCTTCCCTTCATCCTTTGCAGTTGCATGTGTGGTCGTGCCCAGTGGTGAGAGGTCCTTTCCTAGAGCAATGTGGTGTGGAGAAAGGATGTGTCCCCTGGTGGAAACGGAGCTGTGCTCCTCACCGCTGGGGTTCAGCCAGGACCAAAGGAGCCTTTGCTGCTGGGAAAGCTACAACGTGCAATTGGGAAAGACAAGAGTGAAGGAAAGGGGTGTGGAAGGGGTCACATTTCTAAAACACTCAGCCAAATCGGACTCTCAGGGGCAGACAGTGAGCTGAAAAGAAACCTCCTGCTGAATTCAGCTGATTAGAGGAGTGATGTGGCTGTGAGCCCATCCAGGAGGTTTAACAGATGCAGGTTTGGAGTGGTGCTCCTTTCCTTCAGCCCCGTGAGCAAACCAGTGTCTGTTCACCATGGAGGGAGAGGTACCGCTGTTTGTGACCACTGCCTCACGGCTGATCCTGGAAAGCACCGCCTTTCACCCTGCAGACTCCTGAGACATCATGACAAGCAACATGGAAATAGTGGATTTAGAAATAACTTCAAAAATAAAGGGAAAGCAAGAGGAAGGCATCTTTATTCAAGCTTTAACGAGATAGTTACTGCTGAGTAATTACGTACTAGCAACTTATTTACAGGAGAGGAAGGTTGCTACAGTTCAGTTTACTTGTCTTTGTTAATTAGGTCCCATTCCTTGGGGATGAGCCAATTGGGCAGTGACATTCAGTGACATAATGAAATAAATGTCATGTCTTATAAAGAGTTAATTAATGATAAATAAATGTTCCCCCTTCTAGAGTCACGAAGCTGGCATTGATGCAGTATTTTGGATGCAGTGCTTCTCTGTCAAGAAATACTACTTGGCATAAGTGTGACTTGGCATATATGTTGTTGGGAGCACATCTATTTGGATGGAAATTTTGCCGGGAAGATTTATGAGGTCAGAGAAAGAAGAATTCAGGCGATTGCCTGGGCTGTAGAATGCTGCTGTTCCAATGCTGGTTTAGGAGATGGCAGCGCTCCTACTGTAAATGAAGACCTGGAACAGTAAAAGTGTTTGCCCCTCGTAGCTGTTGGTTGCGATGCCGTGCCCTACCACAATGCATGATGTGGTTTGAATATCATGACTTTGTGTCTTGAAACAGATAGGCTGGCTGTGCAAGGTTGCAAGGTCAGCACTGTGGCGACTGCTGCCACATAAAACTGGCAGGAACCCGCCCAGGTGTCCCATGCAGAAGAATCTCCTTCCTGGACAGGCACAGTAGGACAAAAACCTGCAAATCCACTGGGAAATTATTGGTGTGACTTGAATCTGATTGAAAGAGGTTTGATTATGTATGGACTTTATGCTGGGAAGTGTAGAAGAGAAATCCATCATTCAAAAGCCGCTTGTCCATTTGGTTATTCCTCTTGAGGAAGAGATGGACTCTGAAAAGCCCAGCAGCTGTGCTGGAGGTGGGAGCCCAGCTGGGCACAGGTGGTGTTGGTGGGGGGGAACGGGACATGCACTTTGTGTGGATGTGCCTGAGGGCAGATCTAGCAAAGGCTTTATGGGTGAGAGCTCTGGCCTTACTGCTGAAATGTAGCTAGGTCACTCCTGGCGAGTTCTTATTTTCTCAGCCTCATCACGTGAGCCACCGATTGCTGCTGGAGCAGGGCTTTCCTAAAGGCGTTTGCTGCACAGATCTAGTGTGAACTCATCAGCTCCTGAGGTTGTTTTAATGGGCAGATTTCTGGCATCATCTGCTCCTCTCTCTGTTTACCGATGCAAGGACAGATTAGGAGAAAGTCTTTTCCCTCTTTCAGCAAGAAGGGAGTTATTAGTACTTTGAACACACGTATTGAAGCTGTTCTGTGTGCTCAGCAGCATCTGACATTTCCTTTCCATCTTTCCCCATACAAACTGGTGGAAGAAATCTAATTGGTGTGTGGAGATACTTGTCTGGGAGCTATGCTGGGCGCTGGGAGCTGCTGTTTGCTTTTATTTTCCCTGGGAGCAGGTTGGTTTTCCCAGATCCAAAGCTGCTTCAGGAGGTTCTATCACCGGTCAGCAGAGCTGACCCTGCCTTGGCGCGTGTGTTCCTTGCTGCAGACAGCAGCCCTGTGCTGGCAGACAGAGCAAGAGCGGGAGGCAGTGAGGGGCTGTCTCCGAGTTCATATCCACCCTTTGCAGGAGCAAGCTGGCTCTTGGGAGAGCCTTCTGCCCCAGAGTGACTGTGACTGAATCCCTCGTGGGAAGGGTTGGAATGCAGTGTGGGATCATGGGCTACAGGGTGCCTGGCGCAGTGACAAGACAGCTCAGCTTCTGCAATGCCTGGGAGGAGGAGGTGCTGGCGCTCCCCAATAAAACAATATCTGAACAAGTTACAGGGAGCAGCGATGGGTGTCTGGGAAGCCACAAGGAGGTCAAGTGGGCAAATGAGGGAGCCGTCTTGTCTCAGCTAATACTCAGCTTTGGTCTTCTTTTCTGTTTTCAAGCCCACCTGGTTGCACAAAGCTAATCAGTGTCCACCTGGCAAACTAGAGTTTCCAAAAGCTGTAATAAAATTTAGTGCCAGCTCTACTCTGAGTGGGCTGTGGATGTCAAGCCATTTCTGGGCTACAAGCAGTGCACTGCAGTGGGAGCAGGCGTGGGTAGAAGTGGCACCTGGTGGTGGCATGGGTACAACACAACATGTGGCATAACGTGCAGCTCTGGAATTGACTGGGGTGTCTGGAAGAGACTGCAGGTGTCCTGAGGTGGGCTGTGACTCTGCAGTGAAGACACATCCTGTTGTAGCGACTCACACATGGAAGAGCTGGCCAAAGCTCTCAAAGTACAACAGGTGGGACCGTGTGTTCTGCTGAGTTCCCCTCTCTGTGATGCTCTGGAGCCCGTGGTCATCTGTATTAACCTAATTCTCCGAGGTGGTGATGGGAAAATACAATGCAGATTTGGGGCAGCTGTTGAAGGGTTTTCCAGGAAAGAGCATAGAGTCCTAGGCTTTACGCCAAGTCTTGGACAGCTGCCCAGTGTTGAGTGGCATTGGACAATACAGACGGGGTCTCCCAGGGGCTCTATGCGGCTTGTGGCTGCTCTGCACCGCCCAGCGCTGTGGTGGAACTGGTGGCAGCTGTGGCTAGAGTCAATTCCAAAAGTTGCTGCATCAGGGCTGGACACCTCCTGCATCTGACGTGACAGAGGTGTGGGGAGTGGCAGTCATTGCGTGTGCAGGACTGGCTCATGGTGCCGCCTGAAGGACTGCGAGGTAATAGGGAATAATGCAGGGCTGGCAGTGCCTTGTTTAACATTCGAGAGGCTGGCTGGTATTTACCAGCATGCGTGTTGTCTGAAAGGTCAGCACGCACACTTAGGGTTTCACTGCACATTTTCTTTGGGCCTGAAATGAGCGGTTGTGCTCACTCACCTGTGGCAAGCAGAGAAACCATTTATCAGCAGCAAGTAGTTAAAACAAAGTTGCTGAGCTGGTTGGAGAAGTAAGCCCGGGCAGCAGAGGTGGGATCAAAGGAGCTGCTTTTGGTTTTGTACCTGGCTTGAAGTTGGCTTTTCCCCAGAGGGGTCAGCAGACAACGGATAAAGATAACTGGGTATTTCTCTAGTGGGGCTTAGTCAGGGAAAAGAGGAGCAAATAAGGAGGGGAAAGAGGGGCAGAGACCCAAAAGATGTAAAGAAAAGGGAGAAAGGGCACAGATTTTACTGTGACTTTTGTGGGTTTCTTTTGCATGACCTTCTTCACTCTCTAATTCTTCCTCTTGTCCATCACGGCCTTGGCTGTTGTGATAATGTAAGACAGAGCTTGTTAGACTGCTAGGATGCACAGAAGCCCTTTAACTTGGCTGGAACTGAGTCAGCCCTCATGGTACTTTATCCAACATGGACAGAGATGATCCCCATGTCTGGAACTTTGTGCTCATTTTCTAAAGCCAGTGCTAAGCAGGTAATGTGTGCTTTTTTGCTAAAAGTTAGGGGAGGACAAGGCAACTGGGGCCAAGCTCCTGTGCATGAGATGAGAGGCAAACTGCCTGGACTGGGTTTTCTTAGAGGCAGCACAGATCTCTGACCTGGCTCTGTCGCAGTGCCATGTCTCATCTGCCTATAAAGAAGGTGGAGTGAGGTCAGCTATGAGATCTGCACAAGCCCTCGGCTGGCTTGAGGGTGTCTGGAGCTCTGTTTTGACCTTTCAAGTGTCCCATGAAAATGAATATGGACCTTGGTGGAGCCCTGCAGCAAAGGATCAATCACTCCTAGGCTTCCCAGCAGCGATCTGAGCAGCCGATCTTTGCCAGCGTGTTACCAGTGCTGACCTGACTGGTGAACTGCAACGTCTTCAGAGTAGCTGTCCCCTAACCACAGCCTTGGTTGGCTGCCTGGCATCTGGATGACTGCACTGCCAGCACTGTGCTGCAAGTCAGCTAAGTGAGCTGTGCTGGTTAAACGATGCGGGGCCGCAGAGATGAGTCAGCTCAGGAGGTGATTAATTAGGAGCAGCAGAACTCCCTAACCTTGAGGTGTCTGATTTGGATCAGGCCAAGGCTGGAAGCGATGCTAGAAGAGCTGGGTGGGCAGGACTGAAGTATGTGAGCTACTCCTCACAAGTAATCAGCAGCTCTGATTCTCTCTGCTTGACAAGGTGTCTGTGGCCTCTGGAGAAGCCTGTCCCTGAGATTCCTCCCTGGTCTTCACACCCTCGGGAGACCACAGGCAGCACAGATCTTCCGAATTCGGCGCTGGAAGCCACCCCTCAACTTTGCATTCCCTTTGCAGCCAGCTTGCTTGAACGCCTGACAGCACGAGTCTTACTCTGAAATCCCCTTTCCCCCCAGTTTTTAGCCCAACTGAAGCAGCTTGGGTTCCTGGAGCAGCCCCGGACAGCTGACAATGAAGTGACACATCTCCGGGTAAGGCCGACAGCGAGCTAAAAACGGTGTTTTGATGTATGGAAATGGTTTCAAATCAATGGTTCTGCTATTCAACTAATTCTTGATTGCGTTGTTATGCGGATAAGAGAGGCCCAGAGTAACTGATGAGCTTTGCTGCATGTTCCACACGCTCCCTTGCAGTAATTGCATTGCAGATGGCCACACATCACTGGAGAGCGAAGATCAGACAATGGTCCTGGACATGGAATGTCACCTCACACTTAGTACCTAACTGCTCTGCTTTCAGAGCCAAAGGTGCCTCTTTGGTGGGCAGGTATCGTCGCCTGCCCATGTGCTGAGTGCTGGGCATTCCAGCAGTGCTTGTGAAGAGCAGATCCAGTTACAAGGGGTATTGCAGCCTGGGGAGCAGCCAAGAGGCTTCTTCTAACTGTGATTGCACTTGACACTCGTAATGAAACCAAATTCAGATCACTGCAATAAATTTCCAAACTGTGAGTCTTCCAAAAAAACTACTTAGCATTTCCCACAAGGCCCTACAAATTCAATCTGCATAAGCTCCAAAATAAGTGTATTTTCTGCCTTAAACTAATACTTGGCAGCAACTTTCGATTGGCTCATTTAATTAAGTTGGTGTGCAGATCCCATTTTAATGTATTTAATGCCACTAAAATGACAGGCATGCTGATCGAAGGGGTTGCATTTCTGTATTTTTCTGTTTTTTAATTTAGTCTCACTCCGATTCCTTTTCATGCGGATGGCATTGCTGCGGTGAGCGCATGCCTCTAGGAGGGCACACAGTGCAGCACCCACAGCCCAGGGAACAGGTTGGAGCAGGGCATGGAACAAGGGAGTGAAATTAATGAAAGTTAATTAGGGCATTTCATACCATAAGGATCATCTGGATCCAGAAGGAGCAACACATGGTGACACCTGCTTAATGAACCTTCTCTGCTGCCCAGAATGAAGTAAGAGGATTTGGTGGCTCCTTGTGCAGTTTTGAGAGCACTGGACGACAAGAGCAACGGTTCCCGAGGCCATGGCTGTGCCCGTCACAAAGGAGGATTTAGAATCATCTTTGTCTGCTTGGCACACCCCATGTATGCGGGTTGTAGAACCTGCTGGTTTTCAAACATGTTTGAAAGAGTGCTGAGAAGCTCAGAGAGGTGAAATTCCCACCTTTGGTGAAAAAGGGCAGGAGGGAGAGATCTACGTTAGTGTCCTGTTGGAGGAAAAGCACCTTTAAAGCCAAACCACACTATTAGGCCCAGGAAAATTTGCGCACTGGAGCCACATGAAGACAGGCTCGATGCTTTCTCCTGCCCCTCAGTTGATTTTTCTGTGTTGCTGCCATTCCTGAGCCTTCGTCAGTCTTTCTGGCTGCACTGAGCAGGCCCAGTCAGTGGGCTTGGGCGGTGCTTGGTGCTGTACAGGTCTGGAACCAGACACAGCCACGAGGCGGTCACTATCTGCAGGCAGGCAGGGAACAGGCCAGGCACTGCCTAAAGCCCCAGCACTTGGGCTCTTTGGATAAACGGCTTTGTGTCCTCTGCACCGTCTCCATGGGCATGAGACGGGAGAGGGATTGGCACAGTGTGGTCCCGAGCAGGTGATGAGGTGGTTGAGGTGAGTCCTGTTGTAGCCCATCGTGTCGAGCTCTGCCCTGGAAGTGTTTAAAAATGGGTTGTTGTAAGCAATTGCAGTTATAAGTAATTGGAAAGAGAATTTAATGGCAGCCTCTAGCTGCCAGCTCTGGGGATCGAGTGATGGAGCAGAGGCAGCTCCTCGTGCCTTCAACTAACCTGGTGTGATCTTGCAAATGCATAGATATTTTTATACAAAATTCTCTCTGAGGGGAGAACTGACTGTTGTGTTGCCAGTTCTTTTTCTTATTCTAGCTTTGTGTCAGAGCATCTTTTGATTTTTGTGTGATTACTTGGAGCGATTTTCGGTTATTTTCACCTACCTGTGGTCCATTTGCTTCAATCCTCTGTCCTTACTGAGATGATATTTTTTCCTTTCCTTGCTTTAAGCCTTGAAGTTAATTCCTCACTCTCTCTCTGTGAGGATTTTCTTCCTGAAGCTTTTGTGTGCGTGACTATTTCATCTTTGCTGAACACCACTTTGGCATCACCTGAACCACAAAGCTATCAGCTGGCCTTGCCGTTCCCGTCTTGCTCTCACATCCTGCAGAAAGTGGTGAATTACCCATAGCCCAGTAGTGCTGCAATGATGATTTTTGCCTCGAGTCAGGTCTCTTCTTGACTGATACTCCTAAAGCCCCAGAAAGCACGATGCTTGCGGATGGCAGAAAGAAAAGGATCTTACAGTTTATATTATGCTTCCATTTGCAAGTGGCTTATAAAAGATTAATAGATGATTAATAGGCTTTATAGACACGAGTAGCATAATTTAGCAGATGATTCTAAGCATGTCAGGAGAAGGTATTACAGAATATTATCAGCAACCTGTTGTCTGACTGGGCTTTGTAGTAATCTGTAAGCATTGATTGGTCATTCATTAAAATACCTATTAATCATTTACAAACCTTCTATCACCTGTTTTGTGAACACTTGTCAGAAAACATAACCAGAAGTAGTGCATGTGAAAGCAGTGCTTTCTTCCCTATCCATCCCAAGGGGTTTCAGAGCCAGAGGCGCCGAAATACAGCCCTAATCCCAGCCTCGGCAGGGCCCTCGCTGTCCTGCGCGCTGGCAGCAAGTTACACGTCGGTGGGGTAAGGATCCCTGCAGAGCTGCCACTGTAATTCACTAGTCACACTGGTCCCACACACCTACGTGGGACAGAGGGCAGCGGGAGCTGGCACTCGGGCTGCTTTGCTCTTCTCAGAGCATTTTTATATTCAAAATAAAAAAGTGAGAAAGAAGGAATTTTTTTCCTCAGACCCCTGTTTATTTTCTTGTCCAGATCTTCAGTGTGAAATGAGCCAGCATCTCCAGGGACCCATGGAGACAGATGAAGCTCTTTTCCAGAGTACAGCTTCCTCGCCTCTGTCCTGTGTTATTCTGAAGTCTGTGCACTGAGGTTGGCTGGGAGCACTCAGGAGCTTCTCCCCTTTCTTTTAGTGCATTTTAAAAAAATGAATTTCGCCATTTCAGATTATTTTTTCCTCTCCTGGTTGGAGTTTTTGTTTCTTTTCTTAAAAGAGGGCAATATAAAAACAGGGATGTGTTTTCTTGGCTTTTCCTAGGGGGAGAAATCATAAATATCTTGGTGTGCGAGAAACAACGCAGAATTTGAGTGACAATCTCTATCTGATGCTTTCAGAGGGCTGCATGCTGCCCATTTCCCTCTGGACTTGCTTTCATCCTGGCCCCTGTTTTGCATCCTGCATTCTGTTTGTGACAGTGTCCCTCCCTTGGCTGCAGAGCTCGTGTGCTGTGCTTCCTCGCCTCACCTCCAGGGTGTGAACCCTCCTCCTGCACCACGTTTTGAACATGAAGGCAGTTCCCATCCCAAAGAGCTCAGTTTGGGATGAGAAGCAAGTCGACACAAGGACGCAGAGACCGGCATGTGGAAGCAGTGATACCTGGTGTCTAATTGCTGTGATGAGCTCTGGTCCTGCTGCACCAGCTACTCTGGTGCTGTCGGTGTTTTATGGGCATTGCAATAACAGTAATTTTTAAGGAGGGAAGTGAAGGAAGTAAGGGAGGCTCCATAGATCTGTGCAAGGATGAGCATAGGAGAAACTTTTCTGTCCTTATTCTCTGCTGGCTTCTGACCGAAGGAAAGCTGTTAGCCACATGCTTCTCTTCCAGTGTGCATTCTGAGTGCGTTCCTCTGTTGGGACTTGCATGGGCCAATTAGCGGCTCCATCTCCGTGGAATGCTCCCCCTTTGCATTTCTCACTTAATCGATTTGGGTGAAATCTCCCTGAAAATCCTGTTTCTTTTCTTGCTCCTTTTTTTCCCTAATGCAGCCTGCTCTAATACCTCAGCAGCCTTCCATCAGATCCCTGTGTAGCCCATTAGTATGTTTGTGCTGTAAGATCCCATTTCTTTCGCATAATGCAGAAGAAATAATTTCATGGTGTTTTTCCCTTTCTGAATATTGACAGAGATGCAGCCGAAAGTGTTCCTACTTGTACCCTTTCACACTTGAGTTCCGCTCTTGTTACTTAGTGCTTAGCAATTCCCCTCTTCCTTGGATGAGTGCTAATTGGCTAAAATTAAGCACAGAGAGATGAAATATCCTTCACACCCCATACTCATGCACCCTTCCCAGCTTTTCAGCCTGCTGGTGCTTCAGTTAATCCTGTTCAATGTGCTGGGCAGCTCCGCATCAGTCCTGACCCCATCTGCAGAGATGTTTTAGCAATCCCCTGTCATTCTTGTTTAATTAACATTCCTGAAATGCTACTGTTCCTTCCTCCTCCTGGGGTGAAGTGATTTGATCCTTGTTCCTCCGTTCTGGTTGTTCCTGCTCAGGGCTGGTTGAATCACTGCATTGGGAGGGCAGCTCGTGTCCTTCTGCCAGGCTGCAGTTTGCAGGACATTCTCAGGCACCAAACTGGCTCTGAGGCACAGTACAAAGTGGAAGCCTCTCCTGTGGTTTCTGGCTGTTCTCAACAGGTCCCGCAGGTGCTCAGGGACATTCAGGGACTTGGCTGGAGCTTGAGCTGAGAATCTGTTTTGTGTGGTTCGAAAAGCTCAAGGTGTCCATTTGTTTGGCAACCGTACTGACTGTCCAGTTGTGAGGTTGTCTCAAGGCTGAGCACAACCCACATGGTGGCACTAAGTGAGAGGAATGTCCATGGGTATCTACTGGCCAGCAGCTCTGTAAGATGGGAAGAGGGTACCTGTGTCCCTTTAGCTCCCAGCTGACCCAGGCCTATCCACCCACGTAAGGGAGAATCAACTTCCCTCCATTTACTCCCTCCTGTCCCATTCCTCAGCAAGAAGTGTGGGTCTGTGGTCAGCTGGACTGCCAAGCTCGAAGAGAGATGGATAGGCTGAAGGGCCTGAAAGCCTGCTGGACACTGGCTCTACTGCCCAGTAGGTTGTTATGGTTGATGTGGAAGGGGTGAAGAAATACACCAGCTTTCTTATGAATGTCTTGTTGGAAACATCACGGTAAGAGAGATCTTCCTGGCTTTTGATTCTCCAAATCTGTGGAGGACTGTTGAGTATAAGGCTGTGGGTGTTCCATTGTGCAGACATTACATCCCCAACTTTCACTGTGTGCCTGAGCTTCCCCCACGATGTGTTTGCAGGTGAACTCATGCTGTCTGAGCTTTGCATCTGAATTTCTTCCTCCGTTACAGAAGGACCATAAGCAAATAATCTGTGTGCAAAATGGGATCACGGGGGAGTGTGGAGGTAGCTGCACTGAGTGATTTGGACAGTAAAGAGCCATAACCAAAGCCAATTTCTTGCCCTGACCCAGATTCCTCTGGGAACCGTGTGCACATTGCATAGTTTTTCAACTTCCAGCATTAAACAGGCAAAGAGCAGTGAGGATGTGTTCACTGCAGAGAACAAGTTTGGAGACCATGGTGATTCGCAAGTGCCGTGTAAGTACCAGACACACTGTACCTGAAGTCAGATAGAAAGATTGAAGAGAACCACCACCCTGCAGCCTGTGTAGTTCTGTGTTGGCTTGAACCGCATGTCCCAGCGCTGATCAGACTCTTCTAAGAGATAGGGAGTCCTTCTCTGATACCCTAATGTAACAGGGTGTGATGTGGGAGTGTGCCCAGGTCTCCGTGTGGCACAGCTCAGTTCAGGCTGAGCTGGAAGCACGTCTCATCTTTTTTCATACACATTGCAAGTTCATCCAGCAGGGAGGACTATTCCTCACGCAGATGATGGGACTGTCAGACATGCCATGGAGTGATCCCTGTCCCATATTTCACTTGTCTTGTTTGGCTGGGTTGCGTCAGGAAGAGTTGCTCTCTAAGCCAGGCTGCTGGGAAACCTTTTTTTGCCTCTATTGAACAGTCAATAATCTACTAAAATCAAAACTATCCATTTCCCTTGTTCCTATCAATATAACTCTGCTTTTATTGAATCTCTCTGTCGAGCCAGCTGGTGATTTGATCTTTGTCGCTGTAGCATCTAACTGTTGCACAAATATATATGGAGGACGTGGTCTCCTTGGCTTGAGAGATTTATCTGTCTCTGTTGGGCTGGCCAGTAGAGAAAGGGAAAAAAAGAAGGCAGAAAGAAAAGAGACAGATGATATGAAGTAAAGACAAACTGAAGAGGCAGATCAAAGATTGATAGGAGAAGAAAGAAGGAGATGGATAAGTGAGGGAAGCAGTTGGAAGGAACACTGGTCCCAGGACTCGTGGGGTCGGCAAGGCAGAAGGACTGATGCCCCAGCGGCGACAGAATACCCTGGTCAGGAGTGGGTCCTGCCAAGCTGGACACCCCGTGGTGGTAGGGAGAGCCCTGCCCCTGCTCTGAGGAGCTCGTTTAGAGGAAGCAGGAAAAGAGGAATTTTAAGATGCCATCAGACAGCGTCTGAGAGGACTGCTAACGAGATCGCATGGGGTCAGAGCGAGTGCGCACGGTTTAAGGCAGCAGCTCCTGCCTAGGAAGCTGTTTAATCAAAAATATTGTATCTTGTCAGCAGTCAATGAAGCAAAGTTAAAATAGGCACGTTATTATGTAAATCCCTTTGCAGCCTGCTGGGAGAAGACAGGCTGAAGAAAACCCAGGCCGGGGCTGCCGCTGCGCAGCTGACAAACACAAGAAGCTGCACCATCATTACCCCATTCTGCAGTGCAGCAAGAGCACAAAGCCTTGTGCAGCCCCTTCCTGGCTGTCAGACCACGGAGCTTCCCACAGCACTGATCCTTCGCCTTGCACACCTCCAGCCCTTTGACAAGCCTTTTTGTCTCCATCAAAGCCAACCTGGCTTGACTGTGCAGGAGCTGGACAGGCTTTGGGAGTCCCTGGGGGAAGTATGTTGCTAGTGAGTGGGAGGTTCTGCTAAGCCTTCTCCTCCCATTGTTGGTGCATTTGTCCTCTGATGGTATCAGCATCGCTGTTCTACAGGCAGAGAACTGTTTGTGCCAGGAGTTGAACTAAAGACATTGCAGTCCCATTTGAGATCAGTCTCTGGATTATTCCTACCCTCTCATCTCAGCGTCTTTTGCTTCTGACATGCCCTCACACCCCTTTTCTTTTCTAATTTTGGGCAAATCCTTAGCAATACGATTCCTTTCCCCTTCCAAAAGACTGAAGACTTGTTAGGTAATCTGTGGGTCAGGTTTTTTTCATTTTAAGCTTTTTTCAGTCTGTCACTTTTCAGGCCATGCCATCCTGTGGAAAAACAGCATGCATGCAATTAGCAGGCACATCTCAACCTTTGTTACCTGCTCCGAGTCCTCTTGCTTGGCTGAGCTGCTGAGATAAAGTGCTGTCAGCTCTGTGGTGAGATTTAGTCTCTACAAAATCTTAACATCGAGCGTCCACAGCAGGGATGAGAGACAGCATCATCAGAAGGATGTAAATGACAGGGAAACCCAGCCAGCTCCAGCTGCAGTGCTTTCTGTCTGATCCTGCAGTCTGAAGCTCTTCTCATTGCAGAATTTCCAGACCACTCTGAACTCTTTAACATCCTTGGTCTGCTCTCAGCCAGAGGAGCGCCAGTCCTGGTGGCCTTTGTCAGACCAGCTTGAGGAGAGGCGGAGGAGACAGGGCGCTTGGAATTTTCTGAGCAGATGCCAACGGCACCCTAATAGGAAACCACAACCAGATTTTATTCAGCTGAAGTCTCTCTCACTGTCTCAATGCATACAGAGGCTTCCCATCAGGTTTGATGGATTTTGGCCCCAGCCAGCTCCTGTGAGTGAATTTTGCCCTGTGAAGGCAAGAGAGAGGTTAACCAGGCAGCAGTTACTGATCAGCTGGGTAGAATCAAGGAAAAGCTCTTTAGTAGAGGGCAGTTTGAGAGAAAGAGGAGCTGAGGAGCCTGTTTTTCAAAGGAAATAGCTTTGGAAGGTCTTGGAAATGAGGCAGGACAGGTTTTCAGAAACAAATCCTCAGCAGGGAGCAAACTGAATGAGTTTCTTGGGCAATGCCAATGCAATAGCTAGAGAGGAGCTAAACTTGCATGCAAAACCTCCATGTGCCTTTCATTTTCTATTCTCGTATATCCCTTTTCCTGCCAATTGGGTTCCGAGTTAATAACTCGGTCTGTATGATGAATGGTAGAAGGGAGGTATCAAGGCACTGAGCTGGCAGAAAAGATCTCCGTCATTTTCAGCAGAGCCTTGGAGGACTTCTGAGCCAGAAGGTGATCAGAAGGGATCTGGGGATTGCAGAGGGACAGAGATTTGATGTGCTGTGGCTGCAGAGGGCTGATGGCACGGTGTGCACACAGCCAGAGGTCAGACTCCCTTTTTCTGTGAGACAGCTGTAATACTGCATTCGGTTCTGAACAGTTCATTGTAAGATGGGTATTGACAAACTTCAGAAGTTCAAGGAAGAGCAACAAAATTATTAGGGGTAGAGGGAGTTCAAAGGGTCTGATTAATGAGGAAAGATTAAAAAAATCTAATTATATGCAGCTTGGCAAAGTGACAAGTAGGAGAGATGTGATAAGCGTCTGCATACTGAAATAGAATAAATACCACAGATGGGTAATATTACTGTTCAGTGACTCAAGGGAAAGTCTTAATAAGAGGAAAAATCTCAGTGGTTATCAGGAAAATATTCTTACATCTGTTGTGTTAAGCAGTCGGGCAGTTTGCTAAGCGGAGAGGTGAAATCGGCTGGGAATTGAAGATCTGGCAAAGCTGCAGCAGCAGGGAAACTGTCCTGCAGCAGCCGGCTGGAGAGCAAGGTGAGATGTGTGTTCCCTTCCATCACCGTGACAGTGCGATTGCTTGGCCACTTAGGTTCAATGTCAGAAGCACAGTCTGTGTGACGGGGGAGTTGGCTTCATTTCGGATTTCCACTGGATGTCAAACAGTTCCATGGATTTATGCCGGTCAAGTATTTGTTCCTGTTCTGCCAGCTTTTCTCCCTCAGATCCCTGAGTGGGTCCATCATTAAAACCATTGCAGCGTGATCCGTGTTTGAGAAAGTTGGGAGGTTCAGTGGAGGTCCAGGCTCAGCACAGTTTAATGAATCCTGGTACTAGGAATAGCCCAGGATGTTCTTCAAAGCCCTGTGCTCTCGAGGTACAGAAGAGCTTTCAAAGGGGACTGGGCCAAGCCGTGTATAATAGCAGGCAGTTTGGGACTGGTGAGAACATGAGTGGCCTGCGTGATGCCGAGTCCATTAGGGCTGCTGATCCCACACTCCGCTGAGCGAGGAGCGCTCCATTGCTGACGGCCTCTCTTCTTCCCCTCCCTGCGGAGGAGGTTGGTGGTTTAGTGCCTGCTGGAGCACTTTGTGCCCTTTGCGGCAGAAGCCTCAGCTCTGGCTAAGGTGGCATCTATCATGCTTAGAAAGGAAATCAGCACTGGGGCAACCCTACCATGGCTTTCCAGCTCCTTTAGAGAAGGTTTGGCAGCTGGAAGTGCAGAAGAAAAGCCATGTGAACGGCCAGCCCTCTGGAGCAGAGGAGGTCTGCAGACCAGAGTTTTGCACCGGCTGGTATAAAAGGCTGGGAACTGCGGGCTTTTGTTCTTTGTTGCGTGGAAATTGGCAGCAGTGGATTTGTATTTCTGGCCCTCAACCACAGAGTGAGAGATCTGTAGCCTGTATTGAAACTAATAGGGGGGAAAAAAATCAAATTGGGGCTTTGTCAGCATAAAAGAACTTGGAATACAAAGTTAAACTCATAGACTAAGGGGCTGATTCTCATTCATCAAATATCCCCGCTGCTCACAGTTCCTAATGAAAACGTGTAACTAGCCTGCAGGGTTAATTTTACAGGGGAAAAAAGTTCCAATAAAGCTCCGTGAGATTTTCACATTAAATTAACGTAACGGATGCTTAAAAGCCTTTCTAATTAGGCATTGTTATTAACAGGAACGTCAGGTGAATGAAATCAACCCCTGAGCTGACATTTCACTTGCGTGAACTCCGAAGTTGGTGTTTAATCGGTAGCACATTGAGGCTGCATTATAACGTGGTCCCGGGTTTGGTGCCGGAGCTGCCCAGAGTGGGTGTTTGTAAGGCGATCCAGAATTTTGAGTGTCTTTCGCTGTACCGTTCCTCCCTGCCATGAGGTATTTGCTGTTCTTTCAGTCTGTTGGGGGCAAAATAGTGTAAATAAAGCAAAGAGAAAAGGAAAAAAAAACTAAGGGAGAGAAGTGATGACTGTGGGAGCTGAGCTGAGTGGTGTGCGATTCCTCTGCTGGAGACACGGCCTCAGGGAACTCCCACAAGATGTCGGTGGGTGGAATTGGTCTGGCTTCAGCTGGAAGTGTCTTCTAGAGGGAACAGATTTGCGACTGAGCGTGAATCAGCGTGCTTCCACACAGGCTCGGTTTGCTGTCGGAAAGGCACTCACCCACGCAAATGCTATAGGGAAGCAGAGATGAAACCACTGCCTCCTGTGCCATTGCAGTGAATTTGGTAGCTACAGATCTTCCAGGTGTAGTAAGGGCGTTGGCTTCAATATAGGGTCAGAAGGTGTTCTAGCACTGTGCGTGTTCCAACGGGGAGACAAAGAATATCTGATGCGAAAGAAACTGAATTGGCTGCAAGGTAGGAGAAGGGCACTTGTATTTCATTAGGAAAGGAAACAAGGGCAAATGCCTTACCCCAAATCCTTCCTTTACCTGGTATCTGTGCTGATCCCTGAGCTCATGCCTTGATCACAAGGTTGTTCCTCCTTGCAGGTCTCTCTGGCTCTATAGTCGAGAGGCAGCACTGCCTTCAGGTGCATGAGACGTGTGTCCCACACCCCCCTGCTTGCCAGCTGCCCACAAAGCACACACTGGTTCCCTGCAGCCCATTTTGTAAGCAGGTGAGAACTCATAAACAGAGCTTTTTGTTTCTCCTGAGCGCTGTGCACGTGGAGCTGCATCACTGATCTCAGCAGGTGCCTGTTGTTTCATCTGTAATCACACCGTGCCTTCCTCCATCTCTTCCCACAGAGGAGACGAATACTGGGAGATGCTTTGCTGAACGCTTTTGTCTTGGGAATCTACCCTGGCCATTGACATACTTGGGATCTCACTGCATTTTCTGCATTCGTGGTTTTGTAGCTGCCCACGGGGCTGAACTGCTTCTCGTCGTTCTTCACTACTGTTTCACTACCACCAGGTTCATCCCAACATGAGTTTTGTTTCAGCAAGCTTCTTGCTCTTATGCTTTCATGGTGTGTTTCCACATCTCCCATCTGCATCTCACATCTTATATCCACAAGCTTTTTTCCTCTCACAGCAGTTGTTTGGAGCTAAATATTCTCTGAAGAGGAAAAACAACAGTTACTTGTGCTCAGTGTTTGGGCCTTAATTTCTCTCATCATCAGATTTCTTTTAATTAATGCCTGTAGGAATTTAATCTGTCTACCTTGTTGATACCTCTGGCTATTGGCTGCTGAAAGAAGTGTTCAGACTCTTATCAGCTCACAAACATGCATTTGACTTTATTTCGGCTAGGCTTCACACCTTTATTTTCCTAATGGCTGCTTTTAAGATTTCAAACATTATTTCTTATTTCTTTCCATAGCCAATTCATTGGCAAGTTCAGCAGTGTTGGTGCAGGCCACTTCAATTTCCTTCAGTTTGAGTTGTAGATAAGTTATCCAAGGTGACCAGAAAGTGTGTCCTGCTCCTGGAGCCTCTTCTCTCTTGTTCCTAGGGAAGCATTTCCGCTGCTTGCCCATGGGTCACGTCTCACAACAACCTGCGGGGTGCCCAGAGGGTTTCTGCTGTTTGTCCTGCCAGCTCCCCAAGGAGTCCCTGCAGGCTCCCAGGATGCCAGTCCCAGCAGCCGCTTGCAGAAGCCTGAGACCAAGAGCAGAGCTGGGTTGGGAGGATTCTGAATTGTTTCATGCTTGTTGGGAGAGGAGAGCACATGGGCATGAATTACTGTTTGTTCCTGGACAAAGATGGAGCACGTTGCCAGGGAGAAGAGGGAGGCACAAATGCCTAATGAATTTTCTGGAGAAAGAAGGCAGATAAATCTGCACTCACAGAGGAATCCACATTTGTTTATCTCCCATTTTTTGCTCCCACACCTGTACACCCATCTTTTCCCCACTCTGTGCACACCTCAAGGTCCCTTTGCACCTTTTCTCAGATCCTTCCAGCCCGCTGATCCCATCTCACCACATGTTTTTACTTCATGTGTCTCTCCTCTCCCAACTCAATTCAGCTTTTCTCCAAGGAATTGCTGAACCCAAGAGAGAAGCACGGAAGCCCTACTGCTGGATGATTTGACATTGGTAGGGGCTTTATCAGTAGCCATTCAGCCCTGCGTGCCTTTGAACAGCATCCCTGTCCTTATGTATCTCTCCCAGCAGAGATCCAGGCAGAGCCCAGGGGCCCTGAGGTGGTTTTGGCTTAACCCAGCGCCCTGGGAAGGTGTGTTCCCTGCTGAGATAGGCTGTGTGCTGCGATAATGTTCCCGCAGTATCTCCGTGTGCACACTGATTTACACCAGCTCATGATGTGTCCTGTGTCTCCCACACCTTCACCAAGTCATTTACAGTGGAAAAGGCCTATTAATTTGGATATACTCCCCTTGGGCACAAGGGCAGGAGAATTCCCTACCTAGTCCTGTCTACTTATTTTCTCATTTCATTTTTTGATGAGGTCTGCATGAGAAAGTGGTTTTCAGAGCCAGCTGGCTTGTTGCTATGCACTAGGTATCGCATTGCTCAGAACCAGATTGCTTTTCTTATTGAAGGTGTTCGTGAAGCTGTCGGCACACACCTAATA
The DNA here is from genome assembly GCA_033558235.1 of Neomorphus geoffroyi. Classification (NCBI taxonomy): domain Eukaryota; kingdom Metazoa; phylum Chordata; class Aves; order Cuculiformes; family Neomorphidae; genus Neomorphus; species Neomorphus geoffroyi. The sequence continues at coordinate 12,315,326 of JAUMJM010000018.1, forward strand.
AAGTTCATTGCCATTCTTAAATACAGCTTTTGAATAAGATGCTGCTTTGTGCTGGGTCCAGAGGTAATTCAAAGCAAACATTTCACAGATCATCGACACTGAAAATCTCCCCTGACAAAGAAATAGCATTAGTTCCCCCAGTGGCCTCCTGCTCATGACTAACCATGGGCAGATTGTTAAATCTCTTTTTTCCCAAGTTTTCCCACTTGAGAGATGGGAGAATTTTTCCTCCCGACTTCACAGGGTGTTAGGAAAAAAAAAGATGTGCTGCACTGAAGTGCTTCTGGCCCACGTGTGCTCAGCAGCTGCGTGGTCACCGCAGCCTGGGCTCGGTGACTTCTTGAGATCCTTTCCAGCCCTGTGATTCCAAAACCCTCAAAGTGTCACCATGCAAATTAGTGGCATCACTTTGTGCTTGCTCAGCATCTGGGTTTTGCAGCAAGCAATACCATTGAATTGACTTGCAAAGACATTGCCATCAATTGAGAAGCACTGCTGCTCTGACCTCGCTCTCTAGTCTGAGCCCTGGAAAGCAGTCGTCTTCAGTGTCCATGAAACACCCAGCGCCCAGAAGACGTTGCCATGAATAGCAGTAACTGTTCTGGCTTTATTGCAGGATGACAGTTGCGAGCCGTGCTCCCGCCCTGCCAGGCTATGGACCCTGTTAGGGACGTCTGTTGGCAGCCAGCCCAGTGCACCTGCAGCTGAGGAGAGAGGTTCCCATGCAGCCCAGGGGTGGAAGCAGTCCAGTGGCCACTCTCTGTGGGCACCAGCCTGTGTTTTGCAACGAATGGTGATGATTTTCTTGAGCGTGTTCCTTCAAGGCCCTGCGTGAGTGGCTGGGATTTAAAGGCTCCTTTTCTGTGCTGTGGTAGCTGCAATGGAAGAAGCCAGCACGGCCCTTGGAGAAGCAGCACTGCAGAGGACGTTGCTGCATCTGCTTCAAGAACAACCTTCTCTGCATCTTCCCCTTAAATTCCTGCTTTCCCCTGTTTAACAGAACGAGTAATTAACAATGTTAATTTTAATCTCATTTGCTAATGAATGCAGCCTAATTGCACAATAATTGGCAGCAGCTATAGCAGAAAACAGAAAATAAACCCTGCATATGTAATTCACTCTAACGTCTTTCTAATTGCCTCTCCAATGACTCTCCATCATCAGTGGTGTCTTCAGGGGATTTTAGTAATGAAGAGGAGCATGGGAGACAGAAGAAGATGTCACTAAAAGGAAGGAGCTGGCATGACAGGCCATTGGCTGCCTTTTCCCAGACATCTGAGCTGGGAGGTGATGAATCTCTGGATGTGCCAAGTAGAAAATCAAGTTACTGCTGGGTTCAGTCACTGTGGTTCCCATGGACTGTGCAGAATATGGTTTGTCGGAAAAACTCGCCTCGAGGATCCCTTGTACTCCTCCCAGCTGTCTGTTCCACTGCACGCCTCCCTGAGGTTCCAGACTTTGCAAGGAGACTTGTTCTTATGGACTCCCTTTAGTCTGCACATCTCAAGATGTGCATTGGGCATCAGCTCCCATGTAATTCAGCAGAAGCATAGAGTCATGCAAGAGTGTCTGGAATGCCAGTCCCCCTCTGAGCAGCAGGATCTGTTCTCTCTGACAGGGCTGTAACACTTGCTGACAGTTGTGGACTGGCATGTGAGAAGGCCATGCAGCAGTGTAGGCAGCTGCGAACTGGCAATGCCCTGAGGCCTGGGCTTGTTTTGTTCTCTGGGGATTCTTCGGTCCCAGCTTGCAGGCAGGGCAGGCAGAGGGGACAGGCTGGGACTGTTTGTCACTATCGGAAGGGGTCACTGCTGACAGATGTCCTCAGAGCTCTTACAGCCTGCAGAGCTGCTAAACACTAATTTTTTAAATGAAGTTGTCAACTGATCTGTGATTTGATTGCGCAATTGCAGCGTTCAGGATGAATCATGCAGAAAATCATCTAATTAAACTAATAAAGAGTTCAAAGTGGGAGATGTTCTCTGATTGTTGCCTTGGTCACAGGAGGAGGAGAAAAGGCCCCTTTGGACGATTTTTTTTTCAAGAAGGGAATGGAAATGAGAGTGATGTGTAATTGCACCTGACCCTTCCTGCAGCTTGGGCACCCCTGGTGCTGTGGTGTGCGTGGATCCTTGGGCAGTGCAGAAACCTTGGGGTGGCGTGGCTCCCCATCTCTCATCACTGGGCATCTCCCGTGGTGAGCCCAGGTGAGGGGATAGTGAGGGCAGGGAATGTTATTCCGAGCGCTGGCCTGCCCAGCTGAACTGCTGTGGTTGAGGAACTGTCACCCTCTGCATTGCACTACCTTTTCTCTAGGCCATTTTTCCCATGCTTTCTGTGTCAGGAATGTCTCTGCAGCATGAAGGGTGGTGTGGGCAACTCGTTATGTGTAGTCAGCCTGCCCTGCTCTCCTTCGCAGGACCTGGCAGCAGTGGTTTGTAAATGGCACCTAAGGGTCTGATGCAGGATTTAGGCAGCAGCTAATTACCCAGCCTGGAATCTGGGCCGAGTGGCACATCGAACACTTGGACTCCTATAAAAATGCAGCAGCAGCTTTACTGACCACAGCTGCTTGGGACCTTGGTTTCATGTGGCGTGTGAAAACAAGGCACCAGGAGCCCTGCACCAGTTCTGCCCAGGCTGTCCTTGTTTGGTGCTCAAGGAAAGAAGCTCCACTGCTCTCCCCAGCAGCCAAATGCCCATTCCCAGGAGTGGGGGCTAATGGGTTTGCAGTGCCGAGTGCTACCTCGTATCTGCTTCATTCCCAGCCTGCCCTCTGAGGGTCAGGAACTGCTGGGGAATACAGGGGCATGTCTGGAGGGGACCTCGAGACCTCTGGGGGTTCACCAGTCTCCTGGGTGTTTTGTCTCCCATGACCTATATGCTGGGAGCAAATGACTTCGGGGTTTTGGTTTCAAATTCGCTGGGAAGCATGTTTTCCCAGCCGTGGGCCGGGGGTGCCCCAGGGGGGGATCAGCGCAACAGGCACAGTGGCTTAGGCTGAGGAGGAGGAAGGGACAGGAGAGACACGGAGAGCTGAGCGGCTTGTGTCAGGGTTACACAAAATTGATGTTCCGTCCTGAGGTGACACCTTGCCACTGGTGCTGCTTTTAATGAACACATAGAAATACTAGGAGCGGGAGTCAGTAGCTGTTAAATCGCCCCAAACGATAGCATTCTGGGTTTGCCTTACATAAAGTGGGAAGGGTGGGCTGTAGCGTGGTTCTTTTCTCTCTTTTTCTCATCTCAATTATTTTTGTTTGGTCACTGAACTGAAAAATCGGTCCTTTGCATTGCTTTAAGTAGAATTCCATGTCAGAGATTTTCTCGAGTAACAGCAGCAGCGGGGATGTTGATGGGAGAGATGGCAAGGGCAGCATGGATACCAGCTCTGTGCTTTTGTCCTGAGGGAGCCGTTAACGCTCCACAATACCTTGGGGTGTCATTGATTTTCAAAGCGACTGTCTTGTTTTTGATAGCATAATTTTGACCCTATCTGGGTCATTTTACTTTCTAATGGGGAGAAAAGTCATAGGACGAGACTGCTCTTAAATGAAGAGACTTCTGGCTGTCCGGATGTTTCGTGGTGCTGGGAATTGAGCACTTGCGAAAACCAGGAGGTTGGTGGAAAGTCACACATTATTTGTTCCCTGCTTGTGCTGGGCTGGCTCGGTAAAGCCAGGTCCTTCTGCTCCAAAGCAATCTTAAAAGTGTCCGTGATGTACTGCATCCTGACTGGAGATATTGGCTAATCAGTAAGAGGAAGGCCACTGGGGTACTGGGGACTGCTAGAGGGTACTCCTATGGGTAATGGCACCTTATCGTCACTCGGATGTGTGGGCTGGGGGTCTGGACTGGCTGAACAGAGAGAGGTCCCACCTCAGCCACGGGGATAGGCTGTCACGGCTGACGAAAAACGTGTTTCTGCCACAGTGTGCTGTGAGGGGAAGGGATGGGTCCCGTTCATATGGCCAGATCACTGAGAGGCTGCCCAGCTGCTGCAGAGCTATGCAAGTGCAGCCTGCACCACAGACAAGTAATGCACCACAGACAAGTAATGACCCCTGGTGGGGTCATCCAGGCAGAATCCGTGTCCTTGAACTGGCAGGTGGGATCCTCTGCCCTGACACTAAAGCTGTCAACAGGAATGCCCTGGGGCCTGTGCTGGTGCCCTGCAGTGGTCAGAGTCTCCCACAGCTCACGAAAGGAGAGTCTTCCTGGGGCTCAGCTCACAGACATGGGGAGTAGGTATCCTGCATGATGGCAAGAGTTTGCCTGTTTCCCGTGGGAATGCAGGTAGAGGCATCTCCATCCCACACTGCAGGGCATGAGGATGGTCACAAGGGCTGAAAAACCTTTACTCCTTCTCAGAACAGCTCCCTTGGTGACAGAGTTGTTTACAGATGGTGCCCTGAGTTATTGACCCTGTAAGGACTTCAACTGTAACTCTCCAGTTATCAACTTTCCTAGTGTTTACTCGAGGGTCTGGGGGGGGGGGAGCGGAGAAAGGGAATAGGTGTGGATGGGGAGAGACCTTCGCCAGATAAGTTTCCAGTAGCTCATTATCTGCTGGGGAGATTTCAATGGATGTGAAATATGAAGCTGCTAATTTGTATTTTAATATTCCTCTTGTGTCCCATCGTCCGTATAAATTAAGTAAATTCAATCAAAGGCTATCCCTTATCTTCTGGATGCGTGTACCTTGCTGGGGAGCTGGATCGGTTACCAAGCGAGAGAGGACAGGAATAGAAATCTGAGATCTCTCCCGATAAATCAAAGTCAGACAGAGGAAGAGCATTGATCGCAAGCAGAGAGACAACAGCCTGGGCAATAAAAAAAAGGACAAGACGAAAGAGGAAGAAGAGGCAGCAGACAGAACTATCTCTCTTTTCTCTTCCCTATCAGCGTCCTGAGCTTTGAATTACAAGTGAATGAGAGCTGACTTATTCGTTTTTTGAGGGAGAAGCGCATGCACAGGAGTCGGGGTGGCTGGATTTATGGCTCCCCTGGCCATCGTAGATTGGCCCCCCTGTGTGTGTATAGTATTTTGTGTTATTGTTTATGGGGCTAACTTTAATGTCTTAAATATATATGTGTGGTGCACCAGAATTACAGCTGGAGGGGGAACCATAACTTTGAAATTCCTGACTTCTGTGCGTGTGAAACCTCAGCTGCAATGTTAATTTACTTGGTTTTTTTCCAGTTGTTGCTGTTGTCATTGGCTGTTCCCGCCCAGTTTCTTTATAGATACAAGAAGGACGAGAAAGGGAGGTGGCAGTGTGCTTGTCACCAGCACTGGTGGCTCCCAGCACTGCCATGGCAGTCAGTACAGGGAGGAGGTGGGGGTTCAAAGCCTGGGCTGTGGTCAGATCAGTGAGGCCTGGAGCTATCGCAGTTGCCAGGTGTAACCATGCTTGTGGGGAGCAGCAGCAGGATGGTTCAGGAGGGTTTGGTGTTGCAGTGACACTCGGTGTGAGGGTGTGGGAAGCAACACTGTAAAGCTGAGGTGCAGCTCATCTTCCTCACGTGACCAGGAAGGCAGGGCCAGGGAAGCAAGCTGAATGCTGACAACTCCTGCGCTAGTCTTAATATTAAACCAAGTAGGGCCTGAGTTCCCTTTCCCCTGCCAGTACTGTTTTATGGCTCCGTGTTGTCAGTTGGGAGCAGCCCAGGCCCTCTTGCTGAAGGCAAGGCAGCTTCCATGGGCGCCTGACCCAGCAGGTGCAGCAGAGCAGGAACATGAGGACGGAGAGGGCTTCCCCAGCCGGCCGGAGGTGCAAGGCTTTGCTTTGTCTGCAGATTGCATAACTTTTTAAAGGCCTTTCTCTTCTTTTTCATTGTGAAAAAAGCTCGGAGAGCCATCAAGTTTTAAGTAAGAAATTGTTCCCTTGAATGGTGGATCCAGATTCCTGCATCTCTATCCCCTGCCATTCCCTAATGGCTTGGTCAGAGAAGGCATGTGGGGAGCGTCTCTCCTCTGCTCCCACTGAGTCTCTGCTTCACTCATTGGCATCTCCAGAGCTGAAGGTCCCTGATTCTGCACTGAATGCACTTGAAGTCAGCTCAAAAGCTTTGAGGGAGGATGGGCAAACGGACTGGCAGATGGACAGACTCACATGCTGAAACAGTTTGGTTGCTGCAGTGTTATTTCCATCAGCAACTTGATGGGAAAATAAATTAAGGTAAATAAGAATCTGAAGGGGAAAAAGCCCTGTAAACTAGTTTAAGGAAAGTTGAAGTGAAAAACTTCAGCCCTCCTGCAAACACGTGTTTCCTTCAGGGGCCAGAGCCCATCCCTGATGGAGACGAGCAGCCCGCAGGCAGCAGAGGAGGCGTGGAAAGAGAAGGTGCCTGGTGGGGCTAACGGGGTGGGCGGAGGGTTGTGTTCGCAGAGCTGGGCTGTCATTGCCTGCCAGGCACAGCCGATGCTGTCAAACAAGGAACGCTCCCCTCAAACGAGAGTGCCCGTGTGCTGCCACCTCTCCAGAGCCTGACAGGAACATTGCTTCTCTCCCCTTCCTACTAAATGTGCTCCTGCTCCCATCCTTACTTGAATCTCTCTCTTAAATAATCAATAGCACCAAAGTCCTGATGCCCTTCTCAGGAGGCGATCTGGAAAACGGCAGAGTAACCCAAGAGAGTGTTTGGCCCTGATACAACCAGGAATGCAGAGGAGAGAAATGAACCCCAATAGAACGGTTCTATCTGCTGAAAGAATAATGATGCTCGCCCTGCCTCCGCTCCCCTCTCCCAACACTTTGCAGTGCTGAGCATCTGCTGGCTACCCTCTAGGTAAAGTCGCAGCACAGTGAGACACATGAGGAGCGAGCTACTCTCCTGATGACCCCTCTTCTTTCCTCCTTTCTCATTGTGTAGGGAGTGGGGAGGCTCAGAGGCACCTGCTCTGCCCCGGAGCCGTGCGCATCAGCAGTGCACAGACACCATGCAGCCCTCCCAGGGATCTCAGCTCATTTTCCCCAAGGCTGGTGTAGCATTAAGTTCTTATACCCGAAAGCAGCCTTTCAAACTGCTGCCTGGTGTTAAATAAATCCTCACCAGGATCCACAGAGACTACAGGCAATTACAGTAGGTGCTAAGGAAGGAAGTGAGAGCTCAAAGAAAGGTTAAAAGAAGAAGGAGAGAAAAAAAAAGAAACAACAAAAGTCCCAGTGCTGGTAGCAGCTTGGAGTAGGAGGGAAGGGCACGTGTTGAAGACATGACTGCGTGACTTGTGTGGAGATTGCTTCATCCTGGACCATTCCAGCCAGGGCCCAGGGGAATTTCACCCGTCTCTTAACCATGATGCTTCTTGGTGAAGATCTGGAGCATTCATTTAGGCCCTAAAACAGGAGCAGCAGTTGGCAGCAAAGCCCAGAGAGTCTGTCTGTAGGTGGTTCATAGAAGTCTATCATGTACATGTTGTCTGGATGCTCTCCAGGCAAGGACATTCCCCTCTGAATAGACCTCCTGGTTTCCTTCTCCACCCGCTTACCTGGACATGTGAGTGCTATGGAAAGGGCCGTTCACCCTACCTCATTGCGCTCTTCAACCTTAAATGGCAAAGAACTGAAGTCCATCTTCCTACAGACAGCAGACGGCGTGAGAGGGTTCTCTGGAGAGCAGCTCGGAGCTGAGGGTAGTGTGCTCCAGGCACGTGTTGGAGTCCTTCCAAGGTCCGTCCTGAGATTGAGTGAGGAACCGGGAATCAGAGACTGAGCTGAAAGACCTGAAATCCCCTGGGGCAGGTCTGTAGTCAGATGTCATCTCCAGTTGTGGGCTGAGGTCCTCTGTGCTCCAGGTGGGCTCCTCATCTCTGCCAGCATAGTGAATGCACTAGGATCTGGCTTGGTGAGAGCCAGCGGGGTACTCTCTCCATTGCCTTAAAATCAGCCGCAAATGTAAGCTGTTACCTTCCTTGCCTTCCCATTTCCCCTCAGGGCAATAATCTCCATTAGCGAATGTCTCCAAAGTGCTTCCAGATCAGTGTGTGGAGCCTGATGTCTCAAAAGCTTCCCCCGCACTTGATGCAGAAGTGCTGTTTTCGCAGAGCTGCCCTGTGCATGATGCGAGCAGCGCACAGTGAGCCTGCCTTCCCTGATGTTTTGCTCTCCCTTAGTCCCATAATGTTGTTATCCCTCACGACCTGACAGCTCTGGTGCCCAACCGATGGGTGACTTTGGGAGAAGGGAGGTTAGGGTTGAAGTGAGTGCATCAAATAGATTTAACAGAGCTGCCTGAATTCGTGGTGCTCCTAAGACATGCGTTTCCCTAATAGGCACAGGCATGGATTTAACTGTCAGGCAGCTGCATTAAGAAAATGGATAGCAGATCCTGGAGACATCTGAGCTCTGAGTGAAGGAGATTCAATCCAGGTACGCTGTTCTGGCAGATGTGTTGCCTGGTTGGAGGATCCAGTAATGACTATTGTTCTTAGCTGTTCTCTGACAGCAAGGCAGATTCTGATAACCTGCCTTTATCACAGGCAAAAGCAGAGCACAGAGAGGCTGGAGCAGCAAGTCAATAGCAGGAAGAGAGCCTGTGTGCTCGCCCACGCGCCTGCTTAGGCCAGCCTGTACAGCGGGCTCTGAGACACCCTGGGGGGGGAGCATAGTCAGCCTGGGGACAACTGAGTTAGTAAAACGTCCAGACCCATTCAGGAGGGGTGCCGGGAGCCACAGGACAAGTGGGTGATGCGCAGCCATTGATCAGTCGGAGAGGGTGGCTGGTGCTCCCCAAAGCATCCCGCAGGTCAACACCAGTCAGCACTGGGTTGCTGCTTTGTTCTCTCTGCAGGTGGAAACATGCCTTCAACTGGGCTAAAACCCGAATTTGAGTCCTCCAGGTGACACACAGCCTCCTGCCCTTGGGCTGTGTCCCCAGGCCCAGCAGCATTTGCCTAAGGACCCTCACTTTCACCATCTTTTAATTGCTTCCCATTTCAGACCCTTTCACTATTTCTTTCCCAGGTGGGTGTAGTCTGCAGAACTGCCTTGCTCCTCGTCAGCACAAGCTGGCAGAGACAGGGAGCTACAGAGGCTAAAGAAAATCTAAGAAGAGTAGGAGGAAAAGGAGAATCTGTGGGCCACTGACATCTTTCCTGGTATCTCCAAGCATCTTTGAAGGACTCTTTCTTTGACAGAGCCAGCTCACCCTTCATCTGGGAACTGCACGAGTCTCAGACAGCTTCAAAGCAGGATGGCTGCATTCACAGTCCCAGCTGCGGGGACTTTTAGAGTCTATATTTAGGCTTTTCTATAGTATAAGGGACAGGCAACATGGTTTCTGCTGGAGAAAATTGTGTTTCTCCGACCCGCTTAAATCCTTTGGATCAGTTAAGAGAGCAGTGGATGAAAGGGAACGCGAGAGTATATATACATATGCTCTTTTTGAATTCCCAAAGCCTTTTTTGATAGAGACCCTGACAGAGAACTATAAAGGCTTGATGGTGACCAGAGGGTGCAAATTAAATTCCCTGCGATAGATTAATGCTGCTGGAGAGAATAGGAAGAAATGAGCAATTCTCGGCAGGGGAAGTGGTGATCATCAAGGGGTTCCTGCGGGTCAGCGTTAGATGGGGATGTTGCTCAGTCTATTGACCGGTGGTGCCAGCTGGGCTGACCATAGAGGTGGGTGAGTTTGCTGATAACTCGTTTTTGTATTTGTTTTCAAGACTAAAAGGGAGTGGAGAGTAACTCTAACTGAGCGGGAAGTCTGGTGTCCTGATTTGCACCTCTGACTTAAGCTGACCCAGCTTTGTTGCCAAAGGAGTGCCTCTGGTTTGCGCTTCAGGCCCTTTTGTTTGCAGGCGGTGAGGGAAGCAGGCGGCAGAGGCTTGTGAGGAGCTGGGCTGCTTATTCCCAGCTGCCGACAGTTTCTGACACGCTGCGCTGCTTCATCTGGCACGTTCAGCTGCCATATGTCACCAGTCTGAGGGCTGCAGCCGTGAGTGCCCAAGTCAGGACAGCTTCCCAGCATAAGAGAGGGGTTTCTAATTAGTCCGCAACCCTGCCAGGATGTTGTGAGAGGAAGTTAATTAGCAGAATCCATTTGGACAGTTTGCCAAGGAAGTCAGACTTGAGCTTCAACTCTTACTCCCAATTTCTCTGCCTGTTCATCTCTCTGCCCATCCCCCTGACCAGCCCTTGGTGGAGCTGTCTGTCTGTATCCGTCTGTCCATCCAACGATCCATCATCATTGTCCTGTTCATTCATCATTGTCCTTACTCTTAGACCTTACTGCTCCTGCCATGGAGCACTGTTTGGGATCACACTTTTCCCTGGTAGCCGAGTCCTGCTTCGCAGGCTCTGCGAGCTGGGCATGACCGAGCTGTGCCAGGTGTCCTCTTGTGAGCAGAGCTAAGCTCACAAGATCTGACTCTTCAGCTTTTCTGCCTTTGCTCCCTTCTTCAGCCCCTCTTCTCTATTCCCCCACAGGAATTGTAGCTAAATTGAATTAGAGTAATTAACTTTTGGTCACACTTTTAATTTAGTAGTCAGGAGGGAGAATAAAGAAGGGAAGTTAATTGAGATGAAAGGAGGTGCCATCAAGCAACAAATTCTGGTTAATGCGTGGCAAGCACTGCGGTGTTTGCAGTGGTCACGGGAAACTTCTGACATCTTATTCATAGACCCAGTGTCAGACTGCACTCTGGATCTGGCGGTGGCAGGGATTCTCCTCTCCAGAAGGGACTGCTAGGATTGAATTATCTTGTCATTTTTCTTCCCCAAATTTTCTTTGCACCATGTTGATAATTATACAGTTTACATCTAAACTGTGTGAATTCTAATTGGATGAATTGTTTGGCTTGAGAAGCTCCAAATACTGCCATAAACTCCAGCGTTTGAGTGCCGGGGTGGCCTGGGAAGACCTTGTAGAAATGTTCCCTTTCCCTGTGAACAAGGACACCATTCTCACCTCCCATTGCAGCTTTAAGAACCTCTGACATTTTGATCTGCTCCAGCATTTATGGGAGGGAAGATGATGTCTCATCTGTTAAATGAAGTGCCTCATAGAAGGCATTTCTATTTATTAAGACAGTTATTATATAATAATTAAGCACCAGTTGCTGATAGCAAGCATATGTATGGAGGTATAAGAATGCAGCCTGTGAGAGATAAATAGATGCTGTAGAAGTGATTGGGGCGTCACACATTGCAGCCATCCATTAAACCATGGCGAGAGACAAAACCTGGGGCCTGGGAGACTTTCATGACCAACAGCTGGATGAGAGCTGTGGAAAATGGAGAGGGTTTTCTGGAAGGATAACTGAGCTGCACTGTTGGGAAAAGGCACTTTCCAAAGCCAAGGGAGCCTTGCTCACGAGGAGTCACAATGGGAGTCAGGAGTCCCTTTCATTCCCCTGGTGAAAGCCTTGAGGTCCTGGGTGGTGTTGGCAGCCAGGATGGGAGATGGAAAGCTTCACCTCCCCCATTCCAGGAGTCAGCTGGGCCGTCCCTGCTGCATCCTCACAGGGCTGCGCCGATGTACGCTGTTCCCACAGTCCAGCTCCACTGCAGCAGCCAAAGGGAAAGGGGAAAGGGAGAAATCAAAGGAAATGTGAAAAAGAGGGCTCTCTGAAGCTTGGTATTAGGCAGGGATTTGGGAAAGTTGGGAAGATATAAAAAGAACTTGAGAGATGCATTTTCTCTGGGATTAAGACCACAGAGCCCATCTTACTGTGGCTTTCGGCTGCCTTAAGGCTGTGCAACGCAGCGGCTTCAAAGAGGGGAGCTGGGGAAACAGAATGGTAATGGGATTTCCTCTTCCACTGCCTCGCCTGTCCTGCTGCACTCTGAAAGGGAGAACTTTGTGAAAACTCGGGATGAGCACTGACTTTTGGAGATACAGCCTGGTTTGGAGGTCACCGGCAGCTTGGCTCCTGTTGAGATGCTGGGGCACGTGCTCCGTCTAAGTCTCTTACCTGCCCAGCCAGACACACTCCCACGTGCTCCCTGCTGTGCACATGCATCGCACAGGTGTCCCCTGTGCCTGCCCATGTGTGCACAAATAGTGGGGTATAAATCCTTGCACAATGCTCAGAGCAAGCTCTTCTCCCTTTCTTGGCGCGTCATTGCTGCAGTGTCTCCTTTTTTAGATTGCAGTTAAACCCAATAAAATAATCATTATTGCTGCAATTATTTCTGAACAGATTAAATATCTGCCATGTTCCCAGTTACAGTGTAAACCAGGAGGAACCATAAACCATCTCAGTCCATAAAAGTGAGTAAGAGGGAAGGGAGGGATGACATTTCATCTGGCTTCCTCGTGGGCCCGTATAGTTACTGGGAACATTTGCATATTTTTAATGCAGTTGCCTCTTTAATAAATTCCTCCCTCCAGACACATTAAAATTGTGCACTTGCCTGAACGTCGCTGAAGGGTAGGGAGTGTTGGAGACTTCCGACTCTTGTTTCAGCCCCAGAGCAAACATGAAAGGGGTACGTGTGTGGTGTTTGATGGTAGGGGAGCAGTGCAGGTATAGAAAAGGAAGGCACGTTGCTTTCTGTTTTGTCTGCACCACCAGAGAATGCCATCTGCTTAATTTGTGACCTTCTTGTTGTCTGACCTCCTTTGAACTTCACCAGAACTCTCCAGGGTAATATATTTTCCTTGCATTCAAGAGCAGGATTATTTGCTATTAAATTGGAATTCAGGAAAGAAGGAGACTTAAATTCTTCTCCTGACCTGTTAATCTTCTGTGGAGTGAAAATATTGCCTGTAATTACAGGGGTTTCTGTTTTCTTTTTTTTTTTTTTTTTCATTTTGGCTTGAGCTCAGGCCAGAGCCCAAACTTGCACTTTAAGCCTCTTAAAGGCAAATTCCTCTCCTGAGAGCAGGCTGTGCTGTTACCCTGTCCTGCCAGTCCTCTCCACTCCACTGAGTTTTGTTCCCCACCCTTTCTTGTCCCCTGGTTCCTGGCCAGCTTAAATGCCACTATCAGAGAGATGTTAATAAATCAAGAGGGCCACATTCTAGGGTCCTTTCTGTACCGTACACGTACTGGGTCTAATTCTACCTGGCAGGCTGAAGCACAGAGAATGCGTATTGAATCAAGAATAAGAAGAGGTTTAGTTAATGCCCTACAGCAGGTTGCTTTCCACTGCCCCTCAACCGACTATTTTATCAGCAGAACAGAGCACAAGAGAAATTCTAGATGAAACAAATGCATAAAATACATTAAGAGAGTAAGTAATGAGATCTGGGTGAAATTGCATCTTATGAAAAAGTAATCTTCAGCTTAGTGTGCAAGGAAGAAGAATTTGATGGAGTAGAGGGACTCTCAAGAAAGAAACGAAGCTGCACATTACAAACAGCCAAAGACAGCGAGGTGTGTCATGCAGTGCAGGGAAGTAGTTAAATTAGGACAGAACAGAAATGGTTATTTTAATATTCTCCTTTATGGCTATTGGTGTCAATATTATCTCAAGGAAGGAGAGAGTGAGGGAGGAGGAAATGTGTGTGTGTTTGGGAAAAAAAAGGCAAATAGACTGCATCATGTGCAAATTCCAGAGTCCTTTCATCAGGAAGAACAAAGATGCAAGCAGCAGATCTTGCTGCTGGTGTCGTGGTGATAGGCAGAGGCTGCAGGGTTTGTGGTGTTCCTGTGTTCACAGCAGCACAGCTACAGCTAGACACGTTTCCCTGCACACGCACGGCAGGGTGGCAGCTCCGGCTTAGGAGACAGAGCCTGAGCTTCCTGAATCCAGGGCTTGTGTCTGGCTGCAGTGGGAAAAAAGTGACCCCATGTATGAGAGGATTGTTCAGAGGTGTCCCTTGGCACAGCAAACCCTTCTCGCTGCTTCAGTCTGTGCTTTGGTTGTTGAGCCTTTCCATGCAGCAGGATTTCCATGTGTTTATCCCCGTGCCACACATTGTGGTGGGGACAGAAGTAGAGCAGGGGCTGGGGTCACCAAGACCTGTTCTTAGAAGAGATTTTCCCACTTGAGGCTGCTGTATGGAAGGGTTTAGTTGGGTGTGCCTTTTCTTTGATCATCCAAATCTCAAATCCAAGGTAAGGCTTCCTCTACAGGCAGTGGAAAGCCAGTAGCACCTTCTGCAGATGTTTTGTCATTCCCTCCATCTACAGCCAACATCCACTGCAAGCAGACATCTCTGCTTTAGCCATGGAGGGAGCCCAGATGTGTGGATTTTGGGTGCAGAGATGGATCTGTCCTTAAGCAAGAGTCCCTGGGCACAAAGGAAATGAATCCATGGCACAGAGCAGTTCCTGATGCAGAGGCAACCAAAACTCAACCTTCTGCTTCCTACCTCTTGCTCCTCCTTCCCTCCCACTTGCATCCCTCAGCCTCCAGTGCAAGTGCAACCTCTCCCATCCTGCGGAAAGGCCTTCTGCTGGCTGGGGACACTTCACATACCTGGGGCTTCGTAGCCTGCTCTCCCTGAGACAGCTGTAATTATGTAGTTGACTCAATAGACAGATGAGCTGAGGTCATGCTGGCTTACTAAGATCCGTCAGGTCTGTCTTTGATTTTTCCTCCCGTCTGCTTTCAGAAGGCTTCAGGTGCTCATAAAGAGGAGCAGAGTCGTTTAGGATGCACAGCAGTTGAGAGGAGACAGGAGTGTTTCGCCCCAGTGAGCCCAGGATTTGGGCTGAAGTCTGGCGCATGCATGCCTTGCCGGGGATTTGTCATTTCTGAGGACTGGGCTTTCAAAAATACTGGAGGGGGAGCATCTCCTGCCCTTGGGCGTCCCTGGTGCAACAAGAATTCCCAAGTTCAAGTCTTCCGCAAGCAGATGAGGCTCCTGCACAGAGCTGCTGTTCTCAGGGTTGTCCCTGTGCCCAGCTGACCATGGGAAAAGTCAAAGCTGGATTCATTCAGTCCAGAGTGGAATTGTTGCTAACGTAAAGTTTGAGAAGCTCATTTCCTACCTGCACTGCAATCTGGCTGTAACACCTGCCATTCCCAAACAAGCGGGAAATTAATTCATTTCAGACCAAGGCAGAGTGGGTAGTTTTCTTTTGTAGTTTTGAATTTTTAGTGGATGGAAAAATCAGCAATCGTTTCATTTGGGACTAAAAGAAATGCTTTATTCAGCCCCAATTGAGAAGCGGAGGGTTTTACCCTTTCAAGTACGGTTGTACATAATGCAAGTCCATGTGAAAAGAAAATGAGCCTTGTGTGCTGAGAAATTAAGAGTGGTCCCTATGAAAAATGTCACAGTGAAGTATTTCAGACATGGAGTGGAGGGCAATATTGCTTTCTGCTTTGACTTTTTCAACTGAATATTGCCAGTGCAGATAAATCTGATGTCTTTTTAGCCCAGCCTACACGTCAGTGTCACCCAGCTCCAGTGGGGTCAAAGGACTGAATCACAGGCCCCGGGCTCCAGACGTTGTTACCTCCTCCGACAGCACAGCCTCCTGCTCTGCTTTAGCCACCACCTCCAAACCCTCCGCTGGGCAGGATGGCCTGCGGTGCTGTATTGGATGGTTCTCACACCTGGTCTTCGCACAGCTTCATCCTCAACTGCTTGTCCTGTTTCTTTCCTGAATTGAACGCCATTGCATCCTCACAACTCTGCTGAAGCAAAAAAACAGATAAATCAAAAGGAAGGCTTTTCAAAAAGGCTTCTCACGTAAGCATCTTTTGTTCCTGTCTCAGTGATAAAGAGCGTGGTATTTCATAGTCGGGTCTGCCAAAAGGGATGTGGATGGAATGGTGCAATGCAATTAATTCCATGATCTCTGAGGTCTTAGGAGTGTTGCCAGTGCGCAGAACACATAACTGGGCAAACAATGCCTGAGCAAATCATCACACACACTTGCACACGTGTAGACGGTGTCCTAGGCCCAGCCACTGCGTCAGGGAAAACCTAAGCCAAGAACATCTTCTCCAGGAGAAACGCATCCTCATGCACCATAGCAGCCATGCAAAGATCCTGGTGCTTCCAGGAACCACAGGACCTGCGGTAGGTGGGACAGGCTTCACCGAACTTGTGCGGCAACTCATGGCAGAGCATTCTGTGCTACCTCCAGCATAGTTTCTCTCTGTGGCAGTAGTTATTACATATCAAAGTGGAGAGGTTTCTCTTTTTTTGCCTTATTTCTTATATTTATTTAACTCCTTCTGGGTTGGAAGGAGTTCGGTGCAGTCAGTCTGGCAGACTGAGCAGTCTCAGCCTGCTCACATCTCTGTGTCGTGGCTTGGCTTGATCTCAGGTTCTGGCTTCTCTGGGGGTTTGAGTGGCAGCAAACCTACTGCTGCCACTAGGAGATCTGTGGGCTCATTTAGTTGAATTTTAGCCTGGGCTGTGGAGAGTCAAGGCAGATCGCAGAAAGCAGAACTGTGAGGGAGGTGAGCCAGGGATCCACAAAGAAAAGGTGCTTTAAACGTTCAAGACAAAAAGTGGTCAAGGAAAAATGTTTTTTAAAACTCACTCCCTGGAAACTGTGTCGGGGAAAGAGCACAATGCGCAGTGTCTGGCAGCACAAAGATGCTCTGTCAGAAAGCAAAATGAGCTGCCTAGTGATTAAACTTTCCAAATGAGACTCTGTTGGAGGAGCAACAATAACTTGTGCTGTGGGAGCCCTGTGGAGGGCTGGGTGTTCATGTGTGTGCGTTGGGCACAGACACAAAGCAGAGACCATGAAGACCAGAGGCAGAGATGAAAGAGCAGAGCTAGGGCCACAGCGGAGCCAAGGAAGGGATCAAGGCTGGAGAGGCTTTGGGATGCCAGAAGGAAGTGCCTAAGGCAGGAGTGATTTCAGCCAAGGCAGAGCTGTCCCAAGGGCATCGCCCCAGGGCTGCCTTCTCTCGGAGGAACCACAGTGGCTGGGCTTGCCCAGAGCCCAGGGCAGGAGGTCGCTGGAGAGTTTCCATCCCTGTTTCCCTCTGGCTCAGCACCTCTTCACATGAAGTGCTGGGATCTGTAAAGCTGAGCTCAAAGTCAGCGAGGTAACAGGGATGTCCCACACAGCAGTTGACCAGCACTTGGCCCCTGGGGTTAGAAAAGCCCAGTTGTTTTGTGGGCCTGATCTGGGAAGCTTTGGAAGGATATTTTCAAAGACCTTCCCTGAGAACCAGGTCCTCAGGTCCCACTCAGCAGGACAGCCCTGACAGCAGCCTCTGCTTGGGGAAAACTTGATTTTTCTGTCCCTACAGCCTGTTCTGTGACTCCCTCCTCTCCCTGACCCCATGTGCCTTCTGCTGTCCAGCAAGTCCTTTCCTTGAGCTCCTTTTCCAAGGTACTTCATGTGTGTTACAAAATCCCCAGGATCAGAAGAAGGGGAGGAAAGGGAAAAATACAGCTTTACAGCACAGGCAGTGAGTTCATTATTTATAATGCTCAACTGTAAGCAATAAACACAGGCACCAAATGTAAATTCTGCCACTTCCCTTACCCTCTCTATATAATTCCTTGGTAAATTCACATCATTCACTGTCAGCCTTAATATGCTTCTGTTTGTCTGAGCTACAGATTTCTCTGTGTGACTTTTTTTCTGATGAAATAATCTCTCCATGGATAGTTCTCCATCCTCAGTCTTGTAAATTAAATTCATTTAAAATTCAAAGGGGTGATATTCTGCTAAGATGATCTGCTGTATCATTGCAGGTCGTAGTGTTGGACTGTAAAATAAAAGCCTCTAACTTCTCATTCATGAGGCGTTCTTCTGCCAGAAGCCAGCAATGCACTGGATAGAACCATCAGAGGAGCTGGAAAGGCGAGAGGAGCTGGAAAGGTTTTCTGTGTACCAGAGGGAGATGCTCCTCTATCCTGGCCTGTGGCATCCCAAAGCTGATCTAAGTGGTCTTTAAAAATCCAGTGCACCGCTGTTTGAGATTCCCTTCCCAAGGCTTTAACTTTGCTCTGCAGTGCGGTGCTTTTGGCAGTTCAAGGAAATCCAGCAGTGAGAATCCCTTGCTCCCAGTTTCCGCACCATGGTCCTGAGTGGCAGCAAAGCCAGAAGGAAAGAGAAAAGATCCACATCCTGTTTTCCTGTCAGGGATCTGCTCCTCAAGCTGCTGCATTCCAGGGGCACGAAATTTATTTTTTCTGGAGGGAGGATGAAAAATTGTTATTTCAAATTTCCTCACATCTTAGAAATGGCAAAACCTTCTGTCAGAATCATCCAAGATAATTTTCTCCAATATTTCATTTTCCTGTTATCTATCAGAATGAAATGAAAAGAAAAGATTGAGGAGAACAACTTCACTTAGGTTTGTAATGAGCTAGAAATTTTACTGCTGTCAAAACCGGCTCCACTCCCACAAAATCCATTCAGCCAGGAATACCGAGGAGTCCTCAGCTCCTGTGCCTCCTGGAACACAAAAGCGCAGGTGCAAAATCCACTCCAGGTTCCATGAAGCATTCCTGGGCTCTCCCCTCAATTCGGAAAACCTGGGTGAGAGGCACAGGTGTGCAGCCTCCATTTGATGGGGAGGTCCCAGAGCAAAGACACGGTTTGCCACCCTCTCCTACAGGGTCTCCGTAGAGGATGATGTTTTCCTGCTGAAGAGCCCTTACGTCCAGTGTCCAGAAATGAAATTTGCAGCCATTCCAGGCGCTGTGGCTGCTGCGTCCCTAAGGGAGGGAAGGCCATTTCCCCTTGTCCAAGCTCAGCTGCAAGTGGCAGCAGATGCAGTGTGGCTGACTTTAAGGTTTCTTCACAGTGTGACCAAACCCTGTAATGGTTTTCTTTCAGTCACTTAATGAAGACTGTTCGCTCGCGCTCCTCGTACATCATCTCTGCAATGGTTTCTTCGGTGTGGTTGGTGCTTCAGTAGTAGTTTTGTAATTTATGAGACTCTTAGTGGCTTAATTATGCCGTCAGCTCCATCTGTCACTTAACTGATATGAGGAATGATGGGATGCCATTAGCCAGCTAATAGTTGCTGTAAAGAGTATTGTTTTGCTCCCCAATATCCATGCTTGCTTTGGTAACGATATTTAAGAGGCCGATCTTGACATCTGCCCTTCTGACTTAAAAAGTGCTGGAGCAAATAGAAGGGAATTATCAGCACCCGGTCTAATTAGATTTACCATTAAGATGACGATCATTTGGCTTCATTTTTGTTCTGCGCTGATGGAACTTTTTATGGGAATCTTGGGGCCTTCCTTGCTTCTTATCTTGATCTCTCACAACTGAGGCAAGAACGTGGTGTCTTCATCCCCATGAGATCATTACTAGGCTTGCAGAATTTGCACCCGAGCTCTGCAGCTGCTTTAGCCTCTGCCCTTTTTGCATGTCCTTTTTGCACGTTCATGTAAAGGGCTGAGGTACGGGAGACTGTGAGTTAAACCTGCTGGAGAACAGAGGCACTTTGTTTCCGTTTTAGATGGCAAAGTTAAAAATGTAAAGCCTATAAACCCCTCTCAGTTATTGTTTAACCCTGGAGCTACCCAAAAACTAATTTTCAGCATTAAAGTTTCCCAGACACCAACATTCCTGCTCCTGAGCTCGTCAAAGGCGGTTTCCGCATGGGCAGGACTTTGCAGCTTGGAGTCTTGCCTGATGCTCTGCGCAGGGGGCAGCCTTCGGCAGGAGGAAGTGCCTTTGGATAGCCGGCATTTGTGGTGGGTGAGGACCTGGTAGCTAGGAGGAAACTGGAGCACAGAATAGCGTGGACTTTCCTCAGTTCTGCTGGTTTAAACCCAGACAGAGCTATCTCACCCACCATTGTGCGTCTGCATTTGATTTGGTTTCTGCAAACATCACCTTCACCCCACCTGACAACATCCGCTGCACTGAGCCAGGACAAACCCTCCTGGTTCAGCTGCACGATGTTTCCAGCTTTTTCATTTCCAAAAGGTGCACAAGGAGTGCCTGAGGCCAAAGGCACAAAGCCCAGTGCCCAATGGGTTAAGGAAGGCAGAGCCCTGCATGCCCAATGATCCTCTGCAACAAGGCTGTGAGCCTCACTCGTAGGATGCATCAGGTCCTGAAAAGAGGCAAAGTGCTGAGAACACACTCTTGGACGGTGCCCAGATTTCCATTAAACTGCTGTGACTCCTTGACGTGACCTACATCCTCGTCCGTGAGGGGTTAATGCATGTTGGCTGCTGGTGACTCTGGCCCAATAAGGAGCCATCAATCAGCAGGGATCTGCTGCAGTCACACAGTAATAAAACTGGAGAGATTATTTGCTACTGTGTCATTCATAATAAATGTATCCCAAAGTACTTTGTAGAATTAATTAATAGGCAAAGGAGAGAGAAAGTTGGAGCCTAGGAATAAAACCTAAAGCTTGAAGTGAGGTGTGGAGGGATATCCTGGAGTCAGTGTCTGCGGTGGGGCAGCAGCTTGTGCCGGGGAGTGGGACTGCTCGGATACCACTGGGTGGCCACGTGAGAAAAACAGGCATGGATTTGGCCCATGAAGCGTGTTGCCCCCATTTTGCTGGCAGCGGTGGAGGCAGCAGCTCAGCACAGGTGCACAGAGGAGGCTGTGGGTCCTCCCGCCAGTCCCTTTCCATTATGGAAGTGTTGCTTCCTCCATGCCCCAGTTTGCCTCACAGCAGGCAGAGCTGTGCTTTGCAGGACACGGCTTCGTTCATCAGTGGCTGTAAAGTACACAGTAGCATCTAGGTGGAAGTACTCCATAAATCCCTGATTTTATGGCGTATTACTCTTTATGGGAACATGGCACCTGGGGACTCCCCCTCCATAAAAACAGTGCAACGTATCGGGGTCAGCCCAAGAGCGTGGACTGTCCTTAGTCAGGAGGAGCAGGGAGTCAAGAGGAAGAAGGGAGAAGCTTGCTGCGTTTCTTAGGAGCATCTGTTTGCCCCCACGCGGTGCTGAGCGCCTCGGAAGGTTACCGGCATCTTCAGGTTCTGTGCAATTCGTGGAAGTAGGTGGAGAAGAAAGCGATCATGTTGGCACTGATGCTGAGGAGCAGGCTGCATGTGTGCTCAAGCTTTATCAGACACCAGAGAACCTACTTGGGAGCAAGGCATTTGATTGCCCCAAGTGGTGGGAAAGGTTCAGTCAGCAGTGGGAAAATTACCTCCACCCACGTTACTGCTCACCAAGTGAGTTAATGTGGGATGTGGCCCGAGGGCAATGGTTTGGGTCAGTGGGACAGAATGGGACTTGCCGCTCATTAGTAGGATGTTCAGGTCTGCCTTACGCTGCAGTGGAGCCTGGAGCTGCTGCTGAGCCTCTGCTGGGGGTAACTTCCATGCCCAAACCATGACCTTCATCCTCAGGGTCCTGGTGGATACTGGTCCCCAAAGCTGGGGGTCGTTGCTTGAGGCTGGGAACAGGATAAGTCTGCCATAACCCTGCTGAGCAGCAGTGTGAGGAAGCAATGGTCTTCCAGCCCTCGTTCCCCCTTCGTTAAATTGCAGCAGTATAAAACAAAATGTCAATTTTCTTTTTAAATATCTTTTATGGCAGATTTGATGTGGCTTGGCAGATTGATAGCCCTGGTGACTGGCGGCTCTCATTTATCCTCGCTACACGGGTGTCAGGCATGCAGGGTTCTGGCACAAGGCAGCCCCGATGAGGAAAGAGCACCAGGAGGGGGCAGCAGGCCAAGGAGGGGATTGTAGTCCTCTCAGTCAGTGCAGGCACTGTCAGCATTGCCTGGCTGGCTTAGCCATCACGGTGTGAGAGCCATCCCTTGCAGTTGGCCACTTGCTTGCTCAGGACCCGTGGCAGGGCGAGGCACTGAGCAAATTAACAAGGCCTCTAATGAAGGCTGAAAACAGACTGCGTCTCAGATTGTCCTTCCCATAGACCCCCCCCAAGCCTTGTCCCAACCCCTGTCCTTCTCTTTGTGAAGGCCTCCATGCCTGCAAACACTTCTTGATCCTCTGATGGAGTTGTGTCCCCTGATGAGATCCCTCCGGCTTCCCCTGCAGCTGAATGCTGCTGGGCTTTGAGATAGCAGCCAGGAACATCTCGCTGTCACAATGCAGGGGTGGCCAGAGCTCCACAGACACGTCCGTTGCCAGGCGTGACATGGAGGGACTTCATCCTGCAACGTCATACAGCCCATGGAGCTGACAGCCCAAACAGACCCCGCGTCTTCCCCTTCCAACCCGTCAGAGCAGGAGATCTGCCAATGCTGCCCGCAGGGACTGGGCAATGCCACAGCACTCGAGCTGCCTCTCAGCATTCTCCGGCATTTCTGCCCACCTTCCTTCAACTCCTCTGTTCATTTTTCCCAGCATAGGTTCAAAGGGAGAAGAGGCAAGCGGGAAGCTGCAACACCAGACAAGAAGTCTCTGCAATCGCAGGCTGCGTGGGTAAAGATGGCCCCCTATTTTCTGCTGACTTGGTGCTTCTACTTGAGTGAGAAGACGCAGGCGGTGGGAAGGATGGAACAGCTGTTTGTGCTGACAGTGCAATATTAGCATAACAAAGACTGAATTTTTCAGTATCCTGTAGATAAGCTCAGAGATGCAGAAACACCAAAAGGCAGCCCCAAATAAATAGACTCTTTTCTTCCTGTCCTCATCTGTTCTTTCCTCTTTTCTTCCCTCACTTTGTTGCCGGGGTTCGTAGCACCTCGACACACACCAGCTGCCAGCAGTGTCCAAAATAATCCATCTGCGCTGCTGTGTGAGGATGCTCGTGGAAAGGCAGAGCTTCACTGAGCGAGAGTGCCAGCTGGAGAGCCGAACCCCACTGCATGGCACAAACGCTCCCATTGCTGGCACTCGGGCGAAGGTGGGGGAAAGGGCGGTCGTGCAAGAGCCAGCAAGGACAGGACGGAGGCCGTCATGGCACGCGGGCCCAGATTGTTGATCAGATTGATCCACTCTTGAACTGATGTGGCACAGCTGTCATCAAGGACGCAGTGACACCAGGACACCCTGGCAGCGGATGGCCTTACACAAGGGTCACCAGCCCATGAAGGTATTGCTTCACACTAGGGAATTGTGCACCCAGCAACTCCTCTTCCCATCAACACGGCTCTTTCATTGTGGTCCCTTCTTCGGAGGGTGAGCTGTGTACAAGAGGTCAGATCCTGCTCCTTGCTGCATAAAACACAGCCACATCAATTATTCATTTAACACATTCTTTGGCAGCAGTTGCTCAGTTCTCTGTGAAACGGTGAGAATGCAGAAAACAAAGGAGCTATTGTGTAATTGAACTGCATCTCTTCAGTAGAGCAGGCTTTAAAAATGGCACTTTCTCTCAGAAAATTCCGACAAGATTATTTTTTCCAACAGCCTAATTAAAAAACCTGAAAACCTCAGCATCTTTCATTAACTACTTCCAGTGACGAACCCTGAAGTTTCCATTTCTTGGCTTAAAAGCTTTTCTTGGGTGACTGAATGTGGTCAGTGTTTGACCTCAGACATCTCAGTCAGAATGTTCTCTGGGTTTTGGAGCTCAAGTCAACACTTCCCAGGGCTGCAGACGCTGTAAAAGCTTTGGTTGCATCTGCAGCCTGGCTCCTGAGGAGCTCCCTCAGTAGGAAGGTGTCACCCACGCTCCCCTACTAATACCAGAGACTCTCGGTGTTACTTCTAGCACCTGCACAGTAGGGGGAGCGGCAGAGCGGCTGTGCATTGTCTGTACCAGATGGGCTCCTGTGGGTTTAGTCTTTCTTTATTCTCTTCTAAAACAAGGTGTAAATACCAATCACCACTGATTCTTCAAAGGGGAGGCGAACAGGGCTGCCAGGTGAGCAAAACTACAAAAGCAGTCTATTCCTTGTTGGGCCTTTAATGAAGCATTTACAAGATCAAACAGGAAGAGGTGCCCTCCCATGGCCTTCTTAAAGCTGTAATTAATTGCAAAGTAACTAACATATAATTGCTTTCCCAAAGAGCACCCCGGAGAGCAGGGTGATACCTTGACAAAGGTGCTAGAGCAAGAAAAAGTTAATTAAGAATTAAGTGGCTAATTGCATTCTTCTGACAGCGCAGCTCACCCTCCTGGTGAGGTGGTGTTCGGAGAGTTATCCTGGCACTGGCCCGGGGGCCGTTCCTGGCCGCATCTTTCCATGTGAGCCCAACCCATATGGAGGTGCCACATCAAGAGATGCTGGCAGTATTGCAGCATCTGTGATGACCCAAAGGACCATCTTGCAAATAAGATTCTGCTGCGGCGGATGGGCTTGGCCTCTTGTGTCCAGCTGGATTTTGGTGGATCAGCCCCAGCTCTTGGCCGTGTGACAGAGTCCTCCACCTCCACAGGGGATACAGCAGAGCTGATGCTGTGGCTGCTTCTCAGCCAGCAGCAGCGTTCATGAGAAGCGATAGTGGTTAAAGAGTAAGAGGACACACCAGTCCTCACACCCTGCACAATAACCCTTGAGATTCTAGAGTTTCCCGGTTTCTTTGTAAGCCTTCACCTACTCTAGGACACTGTAAAGCTCTTCATCCAAAGCTCAGAGCCTTCATGGCTCCAGATCTGTGAGCAACACTGAGTTTATTTTATCTTAGGTCTCGTGTACTTGACTGAGCTTCTCCTGCCCTCTCTCAGTTCCTGCTGCTCCCAAACACAGTCCCCTCTCTGAAGGGCACATCATGCCTCAGCCAGCAAAAAATGAAGGTTTTTCCAGTATCATCTTCTCAAGCTGTTCAGTTCTTCATCCTGTATCTTCTTCGTTTTGGCCCTTCCTGCATTCCCCCAGTGTGTCCCTTGCATTTAGGTGCCTTCTGGACTGGGTTACACCTCCCTCAGCTCAGAGATCCTGCCTTTAGTCTGGGGGCTCCCTCCTGTCCAGTCTTCAATCTCTCTTGCTGAGAGTTTACAATCAGGCACTGAGTGCTGATGATTTCCTTCTCTCCCCACGACCAGGCTGCCCGAAAGCACTAACCTGGGGCGCAGCTTGTCATGTGAAGCACTGCACGTACACCAAGACTGCTTAGGTCTTCAAGGACTAAATATCAGCTCTCTCTGGGAATGCTTTTCGTGGGACTAGACATGTTTTTATGGTCTGAACATTCGCATCCATGAAGGCAGAGGTGATGGGGGAGGAAGCCTGGGTCTCCTGCCATGTTCAGGTGCTGCTGTGGAGAGGCCACAGTTCCCCTTTCAGGCACCAGGAGGGGTGCTGCTATCTAAGCATATGGCCTTTTTAAGTGAAGAGGGTTTACGAGACTATTTCTTAGATAACAGCACTTGCCTTAACCTCTCCCCTGACTCTTCTCCCTGTGTTATGTTGCTGTTAATTCTGGGGATATTTCTTCATCTCCTGACAGTGCAAATGCAGCAGTGGAGGTAATAAACGCAGCATTAGCTGTGCTTTGTCAGGGTGAACCAGGCTTCCCTGATAAAGAGTCACTGGGGCCTGACAAGAGGAGTTGCTCTCCCGGGCAACATCTTCATCGTGTATGGCTCCAAGTCGTTTCCTCCCACGCAGGAGCCACTCTTGCCTCCCTGACTCTGGGTGGAACAGAGATGACCCCGTGCTTCAGCTTGGCACAGCAGGGGAAGAACAGACCAGTGCTGTGGCAGAAGCTCTGTTGGGGTTTGGGAGAGGAGGAAGTGGAGAAGGAAGAAGAAGAGGAGAAATCAGATGTGATTCCCAGCAAGCCTGTGCTGGGTACAACAGGAGGCCTGGGGAACAGCAGGGCATTAAGATTTGTCTCCCTGGTGAGAGAGAAAAATCTTGAAACCCAGGTCCCAGTCTTCCTCAAATGCACCTGTAAATGCACATGTGGCTGTCTGTGCTGGGGAGACAGCACGGTTGGATGGGGTGGCAGCCACCATGCTCCTCGCCATGCCTCACCGTGCCCTCGCCATGCTGCTCACCGTGCCCTCGCCATGCTCCTTGCTGTGCCCTCGCTGTGCCCTTGGGGGCAGAAAGCAGCTGGTGGGCATTGCAAAAACATCACCATGCAGCACGGTTCTCCTTGTGCTGCCAGAAGCCATCACCCTGCCCTCAGACTGAGGCAAACTCCCCAGCCCCTCACCCTTCCTGAGCATCCTCTCTGAGCCCTGCACTTGCTGTCCTCCCGCTGCGTCTCACCCACCACCACTGAGTTACTGCTGAAACGGGGATAGCAAAGTGCGTCAGGCAGGAGAAGAGAGGGCACTGCTCATTCCTTTGGCCTCTTGCACTCCCGTTTGTGTTTGGGTGGGTGTGAAATATCTGCCCAAAGGGGCCTAGTGTAGCAGAATACCGGGAATGCTGTCAGGCTGTTAGGTGACTGCCTGATATGGCATTGCCCCAACAGCTAATTAAACTGGTGCCTGTCCCAAAGTGATGAACTTGCAGGGAGGCTGCGAATCTGAGATTGATGCTGCATGGCTTATCAATTTTCAATCTCAACACAGCGAGTTATTTATCAAGCTGCAAAGAACAAACACTTGTAATATTTAAAGGGGGAAGACTTTAATGGAATCCATTGCAGATCACCAATTTCTGTTCCCCTGGGCTCATTCCTTTCCTCTCCTTCAGTCATTTTCTTTTTTTAAATCTTATTTTCCTTTTTTTAGCATACAGCAGTCAATGAGGGAAAGATGTTTTCATTTAAAATGCGGGTTCCCTTCATCTCCCTCACCCTCTCTTCCTTCTTAGAGTTTTATGCATTTATTTGGATAAAATGTTTTAAACAATAAAGAACCGTCTGCAGTAATTTGTGAAGATAATAGATGATCCTGGGAGGAGGTCTAGGTTGAAAAATTTCCTACTGCAGAATTCAATCCTTGTCATTTAGTTATTTTCTTAGGAAAGAAAAAGAAGGAGGGCAAGAGAGTAGGAGAGTGGAAAACCTGGAGTAAATCCTCCACGTTTTATTGAGCAGAGCCTGAGTCTGGTCCACTCTCCCACTCGCCCTCAGGTCAGGGCCGTGCTTGGCACTGGGGCCGGCCAGGCAATTTTAACCAGTCACCTCAATGGGGAACAGCACGGTGGCTCCTTCCCTGGGAGGTCAATTGCATACAGTCCTGGATGAAAAACACTCCACAGCTTTCTCTGAGGAGGCCTGGAGAAAAATTCCTTGTTCTCCAGGAGCAGCCCCTGGGGTGGGATCCAGCGAGGTCGAGCTGAAATTTACCCGAGTTCACCGTTTAAGAACTGCGCTTTAGATTGCAGGTCTGTTCCTAAGAGCTCATTAGTGCACCACGAAGAGATATTGTAATGAGTACAGCTGGCCAAATCACTAATCAATAGCTGAAGGTTTGGCTGATTCTTCTCAGTCCCAGCGCATGACGGCCTTCAACACTTTCCACTGACGCCTCCACTATACACGCTGCTCCTGCCTGGGACCCGTCTGAGAGTGACTGATGGCTGATAAACAATGTGTAAATGGGTGGTTAATGAGGACTGCATGAATAATTGCTTTTTCATTTCACTGCCTAACCAGAAAAAATACAAAATGAGATTTCTTTTTTGAAATAGCCCAAAAATAGAAAGTTTTTCAGCTTTTTCCTTACCACAAAGGATCTCGCGCACGTGACCCTCTCCGCCTGCACATAGCCTGTAAGATGAAATGGAAGAGTCTGTATAATCCAAAATAAAACAGATTTCTGCTTCTTTTGTTTTACACCCATTTTCCTCACTTTGGAAATTATTTTAAAGATTAAGTTGAGGCAAATGAAATCTTAGAGTAGTGTTTTGAGTGGAAATGGTTTTATTTTCCCATTCTGGGAGTAAGAGGTCCTTTTGAAACCCACTGTGAAAATCTTCTGGCACAGAGGAAAGAAAAGCCCTTTCTATCCGTTATTAAAGCTGGCTGAGA
The DNA here is from genome assembly GCA_033558235.1 of Neomorphus geoffroyi. NCBI lineage: Eukaryota > Metazoa > Chordata > Aves > Cuculiformes > Neomorphidae > Neomorphus > Neomorphus geoffroyi. The sequence continues at coordinate 12,342,937 of JAUMJM010000018.1, forward strand.
AAGCCTGAGATTGCTGCGTTCTTCAAGCACTGCTGCCATTCTTCCTGCAGCTCTGTCACTGGAAATACGATGTGATAGTAACCCATGTGTGAAACTTGACCTCCAAGAATATTTACTTGTGGACAATTTGGCATTTCCATGGGCTTTCTGGTTTCATCAGTTTGGCTGCTGTCTCCTCCCACAGATAGTTCCACCTCAGGAACACCGAAAGTGGCGCGCACTGAATACAAATAAGATCTGGATCCACTTTATTTGCTCTTGCTCAAACTTCTGTGAGGATGTTTTATTCTTTTTTAATGGTAAATTTGGGTTTAGCTTATAAAACCAGTCCCTAATTGAGCAAAAGAAATTCAGGAAGCTTCAAATACCCTAAACCAGACTACTTCGCACCAGGTTTTAAGCCCATTTTGCATTAAATCAGGTTTTCTTTGTAAATGAGACCTTCACTATAATTGCTCTGGAGCAGCTTATTCTGATTTCCTTGCCTCTCTGGTTCTGATAATTGCCTCCAGCAAAGCACTGCGCACAGACATACTGCGGCAGCAGCAGGGATGCTCAGCAGGACCAATCTCACGGGCATGAGCTTTTCCTCTCTTCTTCTGCTCCCATCTCAGAGCTCACCACCTCCTCACCTGCGTCTGGAGGATGCTGCATGGGGGGATTGTGCCCGGCCCAGTGTCTCCTCTGATGAGTTATGAACCTGTGACCTCAGCTGTGGGCCCAGTTCTCCTGGTACTGAAAATACCGGTAAATAAACTCTCTAAAACTCATATTGGAGTTTTAGAAAGCAGCATCCTTTATTACAGCTCTGGAGGGGCGCTCTCTGCATCTGCGAGCCGGGTGGATCGATTGCCTGCACCGCTGGGCCATGCTGGGCTGCTGGCACATGGGTGCAGAACAGGAGACTGGGAGAGTGGGGCTGGAAAATGAGTGCTTTTTGATTCCAGAAGATGGAAAAGTCCTGCCTTATTAACAGGGTAGATTTTGCACAGCCGAACAACCTCAAGTTCACCTTGTACACTGGGAGTGGGTTTGCATGGCTCTTTACCTGCAGCAAGGCAGCTGCACGGCGTCTCTCGGGTGCACTCCAGCCTTTGCTCTGAACAGCCAAATCCACTCCTCTGTGCGGGAGCGCAGGGATGAACCCAGCTCTGTGCACCTGGGCACATCTGGGCACAAGCACATCTGGGCAGCTGCACCCCACTCCCGCTCTCCTGGCCTCCCAAAGACAAAACGCTCCCAGGACACGGGCCAGGCTGTGCATTCTCGCACCGTCTGCATCTGCTGCCTTACAGCCACAACGACTGGGCGGACAGGGATTAAACACGGTAGCTGCTGGAGGTATTCCCTCTTGCAGGGATAAGAAGAAGAGCAAATACTGGTGATGGAGTGATCCGTGTGGTAAACAGGACCAGTAAACATCCTCAGCAGGGATGCGCTGGCAGGGTTTCTGCAACCAACATGTGAATGGCACCTCTATTGCGGGACTAGGGGTGACGGCTGTGGTTCCACATGTACGTGCATTCCGACACAGACCCCCAGGTGATCTGGTGGGTGCAACCTGTAATAATCCAGGGACCAAACCTACTGGAGGCAGCAAAACAAATCGGCCGGTGCAGCGACTTCCACCACAGTTTAGTGAGCACAGCTGGTTTCTCAGAAGGAGTTCAGAGATAATTCCACCTCTGCATTGAAGACCTGATGACTGATAATGAATTTAAATGATGGGGATTTTCTTTTCATGCTTCATTACATATGCTTCTCACATTAAGATGCTAATTAAGAAAACATCATCCCAAGCTGGGAATGGTGCAGACACTGAGCAAAGTGGAGCTGAGGCAGCATCTTTGATTCTGCTTAGTGGGACCTGTTATGGGATCTGATAAATTGTTTTCTGCTTTCCCAGGTCTTCTAGGTGCAGATCCCAGAGTGAGTTAAGATTTGCTGTGGCTCTTGTGTCTTGACGTCTTATTTGATCGCACTGGGATGTCTGAGGGCAGTGAGGGATGCTCAGAGAGTGGGGATTGCTCTGGCAGCTAGGCTGTCGGCATTGAGCACGGATGGTGAGGAGGGCAGAGGAGAGGGCCTTACTCAGGGCACAGGACAGATTCCTCCAGGGCTCGTGGATACAAACTCAACCTCGCTGGCTGGGGAATCCCTGACCTGCAAACTGCTGGGCTTTATGAGGTGTTCAGGATAACACCACAACATGTTCGGCCTTTTCTGCTGGATTTCCCAGGCAGCAGCTCTGGAGGTGGCTGGTCTGGCCCAAAGTGGAGGTGATCTGTTTTCAGGGGATTCAGAGAAAGGCCTTGGCTGGAGACAGCACACACTTTTGGCTCGTACGGTGCTTCCCAGCAGCACCAGCCTGGGGCTCAGACACCTCGCCAGCAAGCATCCAGTTTGTAAGGAGATTTGGCACTGGGGCATCTTGATGTTCTAGGTGGGAAATATCCCCTCTGGTGCACCGAACCCTGCCAGGACACTGCAGCAGCAGTGAATGAGAAATTATTTCTAAAACCTGGACTGAGCTGAAGTCTGTGATCGCTTCGTAAAGTCAAGGGGAGGGTAAGAGAGAAGAAGAGGTTTATACATCGTGAAACCCATTAATCTAATCCTAGAACAAATTTACAAATTCTAAAATGGATTTGCAGAGCCAATGAAAAAAATTGGATTTTGCAAATCTTAATGGTGATTCCTTGGTGAAGAGCTTCGTGCTTTCCAGAGCAGCTTTGTGTTTGGGACAGTTTAGTGGGAGATTGTTCCAGCACACTGCCCAGGGCCTCTCCTTAGAGAGGGATTGCAAATGCTAATTCTTCCTCTGGAACACTGTGCTCCAGCCGGGGAAGCTCTGATTTCTTACAGTTAACCACTTAACTGCTGCTCTGCTTTCTAATGATATCACAACAGAAAATAGCTGTAATTGCAAATAATTTTTGAAACAGTGTCAACATTCTTAATGGCGCTAATTGGCTTCCAGGCTTCATAACCAAGACTCTATCCACAGGCACAGTGAGACTACAGCTGAAAGAGGCAAAAAAATGTTTTGCGTGAAAATGTGCAGGATTTGGAGCTCTGCTCTCACACCTGCAAGGAAAGGGCATGGGAACATCCCAGGGGATCTGAGTTCATGGAGCGTGGGAGAACCGTGGGATGTTGGAGGGAACACAGCCACCAGCCCAGCTGTGCACCCATCCCCAGCTGATGTCTCCTGAAGGATCCAGGGCAGTGAAGTCACCGGAAAAGGGAGTGAAGATCCCACAGTGTGGAGAGAGCTAACTGGGAGAAGCAAGGACGCATGCAGCTGAGACCTCAGGTCTGGCTCAGGAGAACGTCGGAAGGAAACACTCAGTGTACAGCTGCAGTCTTACGTACTCTCCTACAAAAGAGAAAAGGCTTGTGGTGCAGTTGCTTAAGAGTGGTTTGTTAAAGGTTTTCACAGCACAATCCCAGTTTTTGTGGCATACATCCAAAAACTGGAACAGCAGAAAACAAGGCTGGCCAGAGGAGTAAGAAGCCTGTTTTGCAGTGGAGACTCTTGGCTTTTTAAACTTAGGAAAGCAGAAGTTGAGTGGGAACAGGATCACTCCCTCTGTTTGTATCACACCGAGCAGCACCACAAAGGGAGAAGGACACAGGCACTTAAATAGAAAACTGGCACTGGAGGAAATGGGCATAACTGCATTTCAGATGGTAATTTTAGAAAGATTCTGCCAAGAGAGGAGGGAGCTGGTTGGTTTTGGCCGTAATGACCCACAGGGGAGATATAGTATCAGTTCTGGGCTTCTGAGCAACCTGTGGTACTGTACGGTGCCAGAGACAGCAGATATGGGTAGAAGGAAACACATGGCACAGCAATATCGGCTTCTGCTGGGGACACTGTTCATCTCTGTGGTGAAAATTCAGGACCCAGTTGATGGGGGAGATACAGAGAGACTGTACACATGCAGTTGTGCGCGTGACAAATCAAAAGGGACACAATAAATTAGGAAAGGGAAACATGTATTTTTTAGCTTTTGAATGTGTGTCACACCCAGTTGAGAAGAAAATTAATTCATTTATTAAACCTACTGCTTACATCAGATGAAGCAGCGGCAGCAGATTGAGGGGGAGCTGCTGGCGGGTGAGAGCTGAGTGGGCCCGCGATAGTGGGCGCAGCCTGACCGTGCGATGGAAACATGGAGGAAGCTCAGCTCCTGCCCAGGAGCCCCAACAAGGAGTTTTGTCTAAATCAAAGGCAAGTTTATGCAGGTTTTTTCCCCTTTGCTACACAACAGCACATGATGTCTCAGATTTTTGGCTCCTGTGATGTCAGTGGCAGCTTCCACCTTTCCTCTTCCTGTTCTCAGTCTGAGACGGTGCCACTTGCTGACTGCTCATGCCTGGAGTTATTCCCTCTTCAAGGGAGGCTCTTCTGGTTGTGCCGATACAGCAAAGAGAAGTGCTTTCCCAGAGCTTTGTGAACAACAGAGGCACCAGATATTTGCCCGTCAAAGCGACTGAGTCAGTGCGAGGAGCCATGCCGCTACCTGGGAGTGCGGGGAAGACACCGTGCACCAGCACGACCTGTCTTGCATCAGCAGAAAACACCGTGCTTCAGTGCGCTTCCAGCACTGTAAATGACGCACCGGGGTTCTGAGCACACCTCTCCCAGCCTGAGAGACGCAGTGCTCAGCAGTCCTGCTACCTGCCTTGCTCCCTCTTGCAGTGCCACTCCCAGCACAGACAAGTGCCACATCCCCATCAGGTCCACATGCCAGCACAGCACTTGGGGTGATCTCCAGGTAATCAAAACTCAGAAGAGGATACAGGCATCTTACTGGGTTTTACATCTTTCTGGAGGTGATGGATGGGGATTTACTGGTGCACAGATTGCCCCGGGGCGTGATGCATGTTGTATTTATTTGGAGAGTAATGAATTGCACAATGCCTGAAAACTGGTATCTCGTGTGTTATTCAAAGGCCAGCTACAAGCTCGTCCGGCTGCAGCCAATAACCCAGCCTCTCAGAGCTGGATTTAGGCCAGACCATGAGCTGAAGTGGCCCCAGTGCCACCAATGGACCCTGTCCTGCTGTCAGGAGGTGATTGGCACTTGCACACACATTTGTACGCCATTCTGGATCGAGCAGGCCACTGGTGCCTCACCTGGAGCGGTGGCACAGGGCCAGCACAACCTGCAGGGCAGGGCCAGCTCTCTGAGACAACTCACGTGCTCAGGATTGCACTGCTGCGGCCACGGGCCTCCCATGCAGCCCCTCAGCTCAGCCTTTCGTGCACCTCTGTGAGCACAGCACAAGGTGCTCCAGCAGCGTGGCCTCGGGGTTAGTGGGGAGCGAAGGCGGCACAGCTCCCCACTGGCTCGAGACACCCATCCAGGATGGCTGACAGGCGATGGGGACTGCGCAGGGCGGCAGCTCGGCTGCATCTGTACAACACAAGGAAAAAAGCACTTTGGGGAGTTTACAGCTTCTCCTGAGAAAGGCTCTTCTTGGTCAGAAGTTCAAATCTACTAATGGTGGCCTGGTTTTAGCTGTAGTTTGGATTCCTTTTGCATGGGAATGGCCATGAATAATGTTTTCTGTCATCCTGAGCTGGCAAGGAGATTCTACCTCATCCTGGCAGATAACGACCTGGCTTAAGTTATTCATGACTTCATCACCCTTTGGCCAGGTTCCCGGGCACAGCACCCTGAGCCAGCCCCACTCTGCGCATCAGTGCTGCGCCTGACAGCTGCTTCTGCTGGACTCGGTAATCTTAAAGGCCTTTTCCAACCTGAACAATTCTGTGATTCTGCGATTCTGCCCTTCAGGTGTCAAAATCTGCACAGGACACCCCTGTCTGTGGGTCTCCAGATGCTGCATGCAGCTGCGAGGAGGCAGTGCCTATGCTGGAGCTGAGCCAGGCTGAGCCAGGAAAATCAAGCCTCTATTGCCTTCCAAAGCAGCGCGGAGACTGTGGTTGTTTCCACACTGGGGCGTTGAAGCTTGTCTTGCGTTTCCCCATAACGAGAGTCTAGGGCCTGCATGTGGGTGTATCAGGCCTTTTTCCTCTGTCGCCAGATCTCACCGAGAGAGCAGAGCACCACCCTAGAGCCACTGCAGACAGCCAGGCATCTCCAGGACCTTCTTCACCTCCCTTCTTGCTGCCTGGGTTTGTTTGTGAGTCTCCTCACGTTGCACTCAGGCACCGTCACTGCTGGTGGGCAGAAAAGTGGGAGCAAAGAACAAGGGACTGAGCACTCCTACTCTCCAACACCACTCGTTTATTCATTGCTGCTTCTTCCTGAGCTCCACAGGACATTTCACCTCTGGAGCAGGGGAGTCATTGCACTCAACAGCCTTAGAATGATCCTCAGCTGCGCTGTGAAGCAGCCACCGCTGGTTGTTTTGTTCTCAGCTCTGAATGTGTGCTTGGAGAGAGGGAAAGTGGACGATCGGAAATGAGAAAGGGGCTGTGATTCTTCTGCTCCATCTTCACTGCTCTCCGGACAATGTATAAGAGAAAACCAATTTGTGCAGAAGAAACTGAAGCAAGGAGTATCAGTGTGCTTGCAGGGAACAAAACAAACTGAAGAAAATAGGGCTATTGAAAAAGTGTCAGTTTGGGAAGAGAGGGAGGATGGGGCAAAGCTATTTATTAATGATTGCAGGTGGCAGACAGAGCCGACTGAAAGGTTGGTTCAGGATCTTTGTGTTTTCGTCCTTTACGCGTGGGGTGTTCACTGAATGAGGCTGGGGCAGCGTGCATGGAACGTGATGGCAGCTGGGCAGTAGAGGGTTCCTCCTCATCACCAGGGTACAGCTGGTGTGCTCAGGACTGCTGAAGTCCTGCCCTAAACAAGCCTACTCTGAGCAGGTCCCTGCTGCTGACATGACATTTTGGGGCTGAAAGTGGAGCCAAACTTCCTTCCCTTCTCCATTTGGCCTGTGGTCTGTGAGCAAGGTACCTGGGATGCGTGGGTCCCAGCAGAGGAGGAAGAAGGCATCGCTGGATGACTGACACCTCGTTTTGCCTTATTGAGTAGACATTGATCAGCTGTCTCTGTCCATAGCAATGATAATGGAGTCAATGCTAATCAGTCCATTTGTTTCCAGAGCTGGATGGGCGTGTGTGTGAGTGGATGCCAGTGAGGCTCATTTGGGCAGAGAAATTACAGATGGAAATGATGCATTAATTCAGCCTGTGCATTCCCTTGCACTCCTTGGACACCCCAGAATCATCTCCAGCTTGCAGCACATGGAGCCTTCCTGTGTCCCTGGATTGCAGCGTAGGGGGAGGCAACAAAGGCCTGGAAACAGGATGCAGATCTGAACTTTCAGACTTTGTCTTCTGTCTCTGTTTGCAGCCCCCATTTGGTGCCTTTTCTCCAACCAGTGTTTCCTGATCCTGTTAGCAGAGAGCCACCAGCCCTCTCCAGAGGAATACAAACAAAATCTGTGTGCTGTGTACAAAATCTGCGCACCATGTGCTGTGGCCATAATTATTTTCATTTATTGCTTCTGTTCCTTTTTCTCCACCCACAATCTGATTTATACATTTGCAGAGGAAACATCCCTTTTTCCTCTGATCCCACAGGGACGATGGCTGGTCCACTATGAGACTGAGATAGTCTTCCTTAGGTAAGTCACTGCTTTTATGCAGTTGGTGTCTGCTCACACAGTTCCTGGCCACAAGAGCTGTGCTCAATGCAATGGGTTTCTATTATCAGCAGCTTCCATCTGCAAAGCAATTGATAATAACAAATAATTAAAAATGCATTTCTGCTTTAGCAGCCTCTGGGTGCGCTCCCTGGTTAAAGAAAAGAGTCTGTCAGTGTGAAGGGCCATACGAAAATGTGTTTTTCTCAACTGTGCAGCGTTGCTCCTGAACCCCTTTTTTATTCTATTCTGTGTCCACCTAATCTGTTGCTGTTCTTCAGGTCAGGGGCTCTATCTTCTCTGTCTCTGCACTGTGGGATGCCAAATGCAGGCAGTTCGTTGTTTTTTTTCCATGCTGCTTGCTTGATTTGGGGGCTGAAATGACATGAGGAGTTGATTGAAAAGCTCTGTTTCTGCTCTGTGTAGACGTCCTTCTTCTGGAATGCGAGTGGGCTTTTCCTGGTTTAGTGTTATCCATTTCCAGTTGTAACCCTCTTCTTTGCCTGAAGCCAAAGTGTGTGTGAAGGGAGCTGTCAGGGACCGCTTGCTCGGACAGCTGGGCCACGGAACTCAGGCCATGGAGCTCCGCCTGAAATCCTAGCCTGCGCCCCCACGATGTCTGTGCTCTGCAGAGGCCAGAGGTGACCACCCAGAGCTGGGCCTGGGCAGCGGCGAACAGAGTGTCCCAGAGGAACTATCCCTGTCTCTTCTCCTCCTCCCACCTGCCCGTGTTTCTGTGGCATTTCAGGGCGTTTATTTATCTGGTGTTGATGAGTTCTGAGGGGTGGAAGTGCCTGGGATGTGGGTAAGGAGGCTCCACAACCCGTGGGCAGACCGTGGCCACCTCTCCTCCACCAGCTCAGGAGCCAGGTCTGCAGGATGCTCGGAGCCACTGGGTGTCAGCAGCATCCCACTTCCCGGCCGCTTGTGGACGTGGAGGCAGGAGGATGAATGTTCCTCCATGGAGAGCTGAGCTTACCCTGCACACCTGCTTGGGGAAGGCAGCTTGCTCCTGTTTTGAAGGGAAGCTGCCACCAGCCCTGTCCCACTGGAGCTGCTGGTTGTTGGCTGGGGTTTCCCACCCCATGGAGCTACAAGGAGGGATGTCCAGGAGCTGCCACAGTAGACTGAGCAGCGGGAAGCCCTGTGCAGACACGGCTCCCTGTCAAGTGCTGCCTGCTCTGGCCAAGGTTTTCACCAGCAGGCCCATAACACAGGGTTTTCTCCCTGCCACCTCTCTTCGCATGCAGCTCCGGGAGCCACCCAGCTCTGCTCTGTAGGGACAGGTTCCATTGCTACACGGTCTGTGTCACCCCTACCACCCCATACTCCTTTTCACCCATTGCCCCAGCCTGAAAGAAGCTCATGGCCCTGTGAGATGGTGCTACCTAGTGATTATCTGATTATGTGGAGGTTTTTTCCCCAGCCTTCAACAATTTACTAAAATGAAGCTTTTTGTGGGACCTGTCACCTGTGGGTGCCATTTCTGGCTCAGAGCAGAAGGAACAAAAAGTCCTGTGCCCCAGCACAACCAATAAATCCGTAATCCTGACTCACTAGAGCGGTATCTGTAGCTGCAGTCGTCCTCATCCACAGTCAGGATCTGACCCGCTGTCTTCCTCATTAATGCGTGAAGACCTGACTGAAGAGCTTCCCCTCTTGCAGGTAGAGTCTTCGCAGTTTCTCCTGGTGGAGATGTTCCACCTGATGTTAGTAATTCTGCCTTCCTCGGATTGGAGGGAGGCTGTCTCCACAGGCTTTTTGGTGTGGCATCACCAGCAAGATATGATGCACTTGTTCACGCAGCCCTCTCTCCCCGTGCAGCCCCATGGCTCTTACATCCCAGCTTCATCCTTGGGCTGTCCAAGGATGAGAGATTGGTCTTCTGGGTGCAAAAATCCTTGAAGACCTCTCAGTTCTCAAAACACAGGGGGAAATGTCTGCAGTCTGGAAAATGATGCTGACGCTGGGCACCTGGCTGCTCCTGACCAGCTGGCTGGGCACAGGTTCTGCAGCCCGTTGGGTTTATTGGCTCACCTGGTCATGGGCAGTGGGATTTCCATCCAGTCCCTTGGATGCATTTTCTTTATCAGGCACGGAGAAGCTGTAACTTGCCCAAACTCATGCAGGGAAGTGGTGTTTGTACCCAGCCCTCTGCCCATGCACGTGGGAGAGCAATGCCCCCCATTCCCCCCTCCTGCTAACAGGTCCCTGATTTCCCTAGAGCACCTCGGGGTGGAAGTGCCCATTTCCGCGCCCTGCTGCTTTCCCATGATCGCTCTGTAATGCAGTTTCCAGGGCCATTATTTCTTGGCTGCCGATACCGGCACGGGCACTCAGCTTGGGGAGTTAATGGTGTAATCGGAGCCGTGGTGTGAGGCCAGGAGGGAGACAAGCTCCATCAATCCTTTTTCGTGTACACAAGCCCTTGATTAAAGGTTACCGGGTTAACTCGTTCCAGCTCACCGTGCCGAGGCAGGGAGAGGGGAAGGTGGGAGGAAGGAAACCGGCTAAAAGCCCTGGTTTGAGATGACTGCTGGGCTGTAGGCACTCAGCCCTGCCTCGCAGCTGTTCTCCACCATCCCTCTCACCCTCCAGACCCTCTCCACCTGATGAGAGCTGTTTGTGCCTCTCCATGCTGGCAGGAAAGGAGCTTTGTGAGAAGTCAGCGCAGCAGAGGAAGGAGAGGCTGACTTCCCCCTCGAGGGTCCCTCGAGGCTCCTGCGTGGCAGCGTCGGGTCTGTCAGCTCATCCCTCCCGCGCAGGGTCCCTGCCAGCACCTCCATGCTGGATTGCATGACCCTGCAAGAGGAGCTGCTCCTCTGAGTCCCAGGGTGGGATGGAGGAAAGTCGGATGTGTACAGTACAGGAGGGGACAACCCCGCACAGGACAGGGGGAGAGTGGGTCACAGTCTAGGGGATGCCGACCCTGGGCACGCACTGAGTGGTCCCAAGCTTCAGTCCTGTCTGTGTTCGTTTCCTTGCGTGCAGTGACAAAGCCTGGGTCAGTGGTTCAGACCCAGCATCTGTCTTGCACAGCCTGGGCTCAGCATCAGCCCTGGGGACATTGGAAGCACCTAGGTGACCTGTCAGGCACTGATCATCCCAGAGATGCAAAGCAGCTCCCATCTCATGTGACACCAGGTGTCAAATGAGGCTTACCCTGCACAGATAGGCACTGATTTCCCTTCACTGAGCTGTGATGGATGGCTGTCTCTTGCAGCGATTAGTGGGGAGATCTGTCATCCCCGCCTCGGGGCTGCAGAGTTTGCTGCTGGAGGATTTGATTTGAGATGGGCACACTCAGCTGACGCATTGTGATGCTGGGGGCTGTGGGGTCAGCCAAGCCCGACTTCACACTTCCCTGGCCCTGGCCCTGCCCGCCTCAGCTGGAGATGAGCCGTGTGTCCTCTTGATGCTCTTTCACCAGGAGGACAGGGGCTGCTCTTACCCTGGCAAGTGCGATGGGTCAGATTGCTGGGAGCCTCTGTCAAGGCAGGGAGTGCAGGGGAGGAAAGCTGGAGCAGCAGCAGCACAGGACAAAGAAAACTTTCTGCTCTTTCTCTTCAGAGGATTTATCTTTCCTCTCGACAACTGACTGCTGTACAAGTATCTTCAAATATGGGGTTATTTGGTAGCAGCAAATGTTTGTTAAGATTAGAGAGGACTTGAATGTTCTCCAGTTCTGGCCGAGGGCTCACTGGCGCTGTGGCCTAGAGGCAGTTTGGTGGGAAGCGTGCTGAGGCCATGCAACACCAGTCCATGCTCTGAGCTTGGGATGATGCTTTGTTCAGAGAGACAGAGCCGTGGTTTGGTGCCGCCGCATCCCAGCTGCTGGTGGAGAACACCGCAGGGAGCAAAGTGTTGCTAAAGAAGAGCTCGCCTCATGGCTTATGTCCTTTTATTTCTTTGTTTTCTTTACTAAAGCAGCTTCAACAACCATTGTTAACTCTTGGTGGGTTTTTTTACTTTTCTTCCTTCTGGCCTAGAATATTTCAAACTTTATTGTTTTTCTGAAAATAGCTATCTATTTTCCTCTGCTGTTGCTTTCTGCTTTCATCTCTCGTGTTCAAGTCAGTAGTGCCCCTTCTTGTGAATCTGTTTTCCCCTGAGACCTTCCTGATTTTTTATCCCCTTTTCCATACCATCTTGTCAGCTCAATAGTTTTTCAGCCTTTCTCTCCTAGTTTCCAGCCCTTTACATTTATTTTTTTTTATGTCCTCTCTCTTAAGCCTCCCCTGCATCGCCACGAAGCCTTCTGCAAAGCAGCCCTCCAGTCTGGAGAACAGCAGGGAGCATCTGATGGGGGGCAGAGCCCGGAGCAACAGCTTCCCCTCTGCCTTTCCCACTTTCTGCAGGTGCCCTGCGCAGGGTGCCCCCTGCACTGCAGCCCCTGCACCCGTCAGCCCACCTGTTTTCTAGGGAGCAAACTCACAGAAAGGTTTGTAGTTCCAGCTGGGGCTGGAAATGTGTGCAGTTCCTGTGAAATCTACAGAGCATGCAGGGTGTTTCCGTGTTGCTGTGTCCCAGCTTGTCCTTGTCAGTGCGCTGCAGATGGAGGCTCCTAGTGCATGTGGCGAGGTGTCACGGGAGACCGCAGAATCGCGTGTGCTGTGGAAGGTGCTCTCGAGCCCCTGTTATCAGGCTCGCTGTCTCTAGAGCTGTGGAGACTGGCTCTGAGGGTAATATTGATGCCATCCTCCGTGGGCTTTTTGGATATAACCCTGGTGTGTCTGAAGGTTGCACTGGGGGACTGGAGGTCTTTCAGTGCCTGTGCTGGGACATCTGCGTTGTTGCCGCAAGTGGAGCTCTCCCTGTTGCATGGGAACGTGCTCACAACCGTGTTCCCTCACATCCCTGCATGTCCCAGGATGACATTTTAAATAGGCTGCTCTGGGCTCCTCTCTCCTCTGCCCTTCTCCCCACAGCCTCGGGGCTCTGCTTTCTCTGACCTGGCCTTGGTGACCCTCACACTTCCCAGGGCTCCTGCTGTCTCTCGAGCCCCCTGGCTCCACGCGTCAGCAGTGGTGGTGGCTCCTGCCACTCTCAGCAGCACGTTGGACCTTGGGGTGGGGTTCTGCCTCGCATTTCCCCCACCCTTGTCTTGGCACAGGCATGAGAGAGGGCACAAGGGAGGATCCACCCATCCCACGTCCTGTGAGGGTGGCTCAGCCAGCAGCAGGCACAGTGGAGGGATAGAGCTGCCTGGGATGGAGGGATGGAGTCACCCATCAGCCCACATAGGCTCTCAAGGAAGATTTGATCCCTGTCCTCCTGGATCGTAAGTCTCTGGGTGGTGGAGCCACCCCCTTGAGCTCTTTTAAGTGTTTGCTTTTCCTTTTCTTTTCCGTCCCCTGATTTTTATTTGTGAACCTTGTTTCGGCGATTAACCTCAGGGCCGGCGCATCTCCTAAGAAGGATGCTCTCACTTCATTAAGAGATAATGGAAGCTGTCAGACATTTGAAGGATTGCACTCGTGATGGGAGCAGGAGGAGGAAGAAATACATTTGCAGCAAAGTTACATTTTCATGTAAATTGTTTAAAGATTTAAATGGTTTCTATTAGGAAGGGTCACCAGGGCTGTGCAGAGGGCTAAATTAGTCCTTCTATGCAGAAGCGTAATATTGTCTAGAAATGAAAAGGAATAAAGCAAGCTGTTAATTTTTTTCCCCTCTCTCATTCTGTCTTACCCTGTCTCCGTCTGTCTCTCCAGGAGCCTTCCCCCTGCCTTAGCTCAGTTCTCAGGTCTTTCTTGTGCTCTGCTCTCATCTACAGGCAGTGCTTGGCCAGTGTGATTTGGCTTGGCCCTGCTCAGCGCTGTCTCCTGGCCAGCAAGCCCAGCTATCGGCACCCAATCGCCTCCTGCAAATGTAAATCTGCTGCTTTGGGCTTCAAAGCAGAGAAGGCCCCACGGGAAGGAAGAGTCCCTAATGATCAGTTAATTTGTTAGTGGCTGTCCCAAGTGAGTTGTTGGTTTGCCTGCTGACATGTTTGGTAGAGTCACTGCTCTGTTCTCTGCTCCAGGCTGGTTGGTAATTCACCCACAAACACACTTTGTATAAATAATCACAAGGCAGTAATTTGTTCCGGTATTCATAGATGAACATGTTTTTGCACACACCATTGCCTATCTAAATGTGGCAGCACCTGTGGGGAACAGGTCTCTCCTCCACGTACGGATCCCAGCCCTGCTCAGGATCCAGGTGCTTACACGGGGATGCAGCTAAGGGGAAGAAGGGGTTTTGCCTTCTTGGGCATCCTGGTAAAACACCCTCAGATATTCTCTCTCAGATCTGTCTCACGTGTTTGCAGACCACCTTTTCGGGACCATTTGGAGGCAAATCCGCAGTCCCACGTGTGTGTTCAGGCCAGCAGAGATTTGCACAAGTACTCCCATGCTGTGTTCACCCTTGAAACTTTGTGGCTTTCTGCCAAGGTGCAGGGGCCACGTCTGCAACCACTGCATCAGTGAAATGGTTAATGTGGCAGCAAAGAGCAGTCCTGCACCGAACACTGGTACCTCACTGGCATTCAGTGGCATTCACATTAGTGAATGAAAAAGGCTGGAGGAATAAAATAGCTTCAGAGCAATCAGTGGGTTTCATTTCCAAGGTGCTGGACAGACATTCCCCAGCGAAGGGCAGGAGCAGAGCACGAGGTGCAGGCACCAAGCCGGGGAGAGGTGTGTGCCTGAGTCGTATGCTGGTCCCTGGTAGGGTGTCCTGCTCTCTCTGGCGAGCTGTAAAGCCTCCTGAACACCAAAGCACATTGCATTGAGCAGAATTCACCCCCCCTGGCTCATCCCTCACATGCAGAACAGCAAAGATCAAATTTGTCTCTCAACTCCGAGGCTCAACTGCAATTATTAGAGGTGAAGCACCGATTGCTCTTCACACACATGTACAGCACCTGTGGATACCGTGGGGGTGGGAGGTGTTTGGCGAATAGCAGGAATTAGAAGGTTTTGCATGCTGATGACTGGGAAAGGAGGAAAAGCACGGCTTAATAGGAAGACCTTCATGAGGCTTTTTATCCCCATCTCTTCTAAAGCCAGCCTCAAATAGCTCTTCATCCTGTCTCCCTTTTTGGTCCTCTAACCCTTTTTTTCCAGGCTGCATCCCCTCCCTTTTCCATCTGCTTGTGCCAGGCTGAATGATCCAAATACTTGCAGGTCCTCAAGGAAGGATCTTCATCCCACTCATTCTGGTTTTGATTCATCTCTGCTGAACATCGTTGATTGGAGTCCTAACAGGACTCCAAATGAAACCTCCTTAGGGCTTTGTGTGATGACAGAAGCAGTCTTCTTTCTGTAAAGGGAATATCTCCCCTGACACCTTCGACTATCATATTTGCATTTTTTCAGAGCCACATTGCATCAGAGATTTTTCATCACCCCGAGACTGGCAAGTTCATCTCTGCCTTTCTCCCCTTCACTCATTTCCAATGGATGAGCTCCCAGCTTAGAGCAGAAGCTCCTTTCACAGGAGATTTTGTGCAATTGCTGTTCCTCAAGGTCACCTAATTTCTCCCACAGGAGAAATAGATTCCTTTCAGCTTTGGAGAATCAGCAATCTTCCTAAATCCAATACATCTCTCTGTGCCAAATCCATCAATGGAAATGCCAAGGAGATGAGTCCCCTGGCCAGTGTTTGAGGAACTCCACTTGTACTCGCGGATCCATCTCCCGCACTGCAGAGCCAGTGCGGATGCCCACATGGATTAAATGTACCAGGCTTTTCATGCCTAAAGGAATTAGTCCCCTTTTCAAAGAAGGGTGCCATTTAGTGTTGGGCCACTGGATTTGGACTGGTGTCCTCATGGGTCAGCTCAATGTCTGACTGAGAAACCTCATTTTCATCACAGGAGCTGCAGCTGTGCATGCCTCGTGCCAAAGGTGGCACCTCTGTGGAGGTGGGTTTTGCTCCTGGGCTGCTCCGTGGAGGAAATTTTGCCTGTTGATTCAGCCTCTGTCTCATTTTTGGCTGGTTACTGGGATCCTGTTTGCAGAGTGTGGCCTTGGGTGTGGGTTATGGCCACCGGGTGATGTCTTTGCACAGCCAACATGGCAAAAGCACATTGCATTGGCCCCTGTTCTCTGCTCATCTTCGAAGTTGGCTGGAAATTGAAGTGCACAATTAGGTCAGGACAAAGGCTTTTTAGCTGTCAGGATTACTCTTGCCCCATTTCCTTAAGCGTGGGTGCTGTGTTTGGTAAACTCCAGGCATGTGGTTCCACTCCCAGTTTGTTACATGCAGTGAAATTCTTCGTTGCCGTATTGGTAATTTCATCTGCTAATTCATTGCAAATAGCCTCACTACTGATCTGTTTTAATATCTCCTTCCATTTCATTTAAATGGCATCAACTTCTGATCACTGGACTCGTGTTTATTTTCTAGGTCAACCTCTTCTGTAATGTCTTCGCATTCACCAAAATACTACTAAAATAGCCTTGTGTCTTCCTGGATCAGTAACCATTTGGAGACAAAGTCTGTTTATTATCATGCTCAGGAATAAGTGGTGCCTGCAATAAGCAACATTTGCTCTGCAATCTGTGCCTCAAAAATTAAAGCCTCTGTGATGACTCAATCCCAGCCTGACTGGGGAGATCTAAACTCAGTCTCCAGCACGACCTGCAAACTCTTGCAGTCCTTTGCCCAAACAACTTTTATTTCTGTCAGCCTAGCTCTCCCTTGTCCTTTGGCCTGTCCTTGCTGTCTGATTCCACTCCCAGTGTTGTGGAGGCAGATATAGTGATGTTGTGATTCTCCTCTTCTTTCTCTGGTCGCTAAGCCTCAGTGGTCTTCTGAGATTTGTCAGCCGTAAGCTCCCTACAACACCTAAACTTGACCGGGAGGAATGTGCTCTCTGGAGGTAATTGTTATCCTTTGAGTAGCTAAGCATCCTTAAACCTTTCGCATGGCATCAGCATTTGGTGGGCCTGCTGGGCTGCATTCTCTTAGTGTGCTTGGCCAGCTGCAAGAACAACCTCTGACCATAAATCAAGCCTCTCTTCTTTGAACACCTTTCAGTTGGGTGCTGACATCTGCAATAAATTCCTGTGGGATTCTGCCACTGTTACTGGCCCAAGGTAAAGGGCCACAAATAGCTTCTAACTGAAACCCATTAGATCTCCCCACCTCCTTAGCAGACGCCACAGCTTTCTATTCTTTGGTCCCAAATAAGTGGTAGCTCACAATTTCTTCCTAACAAGCCCCCCCTCACAGATACTCACCTGTTTCCAAGGCTGTGCAGGTCTAGTTTTCCACCCATCTGATTTTCATCCTGTTTTCCGATTGCCCTGAAATCCTCTCAGTAGCATCCTACCCCTGCTTAGGCATCAGAGGATTGCCTTCTCCATGGTCTCTTCCTGCTTTCTGCTCAGACTGGTTTCACATACCCATTCAGGAGGTGCCTGTTGGTTTGGGACCTTACAGATGTGAAGAGTTTCTCTCACAAATACATGTAAGAGCGATATGTGTGCCCAGACTCCTGAATCCCATTAAATTTGTTACATTTTTCTTTGTGGGGCATTTCTTCTAATATCGTCACCATTTTACCATCTCTAGACTTCAGCAGAGAACATCTCACATTCCCTCCCAGACACTCTTGCATGAGATTTCTTGTTTGCTCTCTTCTCCTTGTCATGTTTTTTGGTTTTTTGTTTCCCCACAGTGTTTGGTTCTTGCTCTGCCATCGCCTGCACTCAGTGCTTTGTTCAGCAGCAGCTGGAGAAGATTTTGGGTGACAGGGCTGTGGGTGTCACTATGGGAGATGCTGCTGAGTTTCAGGGTGCGGGGAAGAAAGTTTTTCTTTATTTTCAGCATGCTGGAAAGGGATGGAGCTGGGTGACCATCCTTGTACAATGTGCCGGTCTCTAGGCCTGTCAGTCTGCGGCAGCACCTGGACTGGAAGGGACACCATGGGTAGATGGTATCATGCCTCCCACTTGCCAGCCCTCGGCTGCCGGTGAATCTGAGCTCACACCGTGGTTTGACTGCCCTCCTGGTAACACAAATACACCAATAATTGTGATTTTATTCAGAAGCCATCTCAGAATCCATTCATGCCATGTACCAAGGGGAGCACTCTGCTGCTTGCCTCATGCTCCAGCCTTTCTTTTCTGCCCTTGGTGTTTTGGTGTCAGGTGCTTGGCTCACATTTTGAAGATGTGCATCTGCCTGGACCATGTCTGGCACGGCCTCCCCGCACAGCTGCCAAAACACTGGCAGACTTTTCTCCAGACTCTTGGCTTGGTTCTCCAGGTCCATGGGGAAGGTAAAACAGAAGTCAAGGTAGTTGGGAAGCGAGGGTCAGGAGTCTGGGGTTGTGCTGGGTTTCTCTTTCTCCAGGGTGTGAGATGGAGCGATGTTCTTGCTGCCTTTGAGGAAGACGTATTTGATGGCCTTGGATGTGTGGAAGAGCCTGTGCTCGGGCAACGGGAAGAGGCTTGTAGCTGCACACCGGGGAGCTGGTGCCAACATTGGTGTTGGCCTTGCCCAGGGACAAAGCACGTGATTAGCAAGGCGATGGAGCTGGTCAGAAATTTTCCAAAGAAAAGATTTTTTCCCCTCGAAAAATCTCAGTTTCCTGAATCCTACCTCCCTTCTCCAAACAGACCAACTTTGACAAAATTTACCTCAAGAACAGTAACACAGCTGTAGCATGAACTTTCATGTCAAAATCAGAAGTAGATATCCACCAAAATTAAGACTTTGTTGTGTTTGTTGTCAAGGAGGGGCCTGAAGCTCAAGCTCCAGTTCGTAGCTGACTGCAGTTACCACCAGCCTGGGTGTGGGAGACAAGGCAGACAAGGTGTCTCTGTCGTTCTTGGAGCTATTCCTCTTTGCAGGAATTAATAACCACTGAGTGGATTTAGGATTTGAAGCTGCATCTTCAGGGGAAGGCTGACCCTCTGGACTCTCAGGCAGCCTTCTGTGATCTTCCATCAATACCCACTGAATATTTAAGCTCTCTCCCAGGTTTTGTACCGCGCTGTGTAAAATGCAGTTTCTTGGGTGGGGGAAAAAACCCAACCAATGTGGCCTGCTCTGTGCTTTGATACCTGGCATAAACCTACGGAGCTGACAGAGAGAGAAGACAACCAACCCAGTTCACAGATAATTCATCTCATGCATAACTTGTGCCCACAGATTTCATGGATAATTTAGGGTAAGGGATTACAGGATCAGGAATGAAAGTGAAAGGTCTCTCATGAGCAAAGCTGGTGGGAAACTCTAGCTGTGGGACAGGGAGTTTCGGAAAGTGGCAACATGCCAGCATCTGGGAGAGCGGGAAGCAGTGTGGTTCATTGAGTGCTGCTATCTCCCAACCTGGCCAAACTGAAAACAAGATTGGCTCAGTCTCCTGTCTCTGGGAATGGCCAAAATCAGATTAAAGGAGATGTGAGCATCCCGGTTCCACTGCGGTGATGAAGCAAGAGGTCTGATATTCTGTGGCTTGTCCAGAAATCCAGAAAAAGCACCTTCCTCTGCAGATCAAACACCCAGTTGTAGCAAACACAGGGATGCTGCGGCCGAGGGCACTGGACTTTCTGCTACCCCAGAGCTGCAAACCACCATCCACAGCTACAACATGGTTTAAGTGTAGCTGGTGGAGACCGACCCGAGGCCCCAGTGGCCCTGTCTGTGCCGATGTGCTCACGATTGTTGCCTGTTTTCCATCCTTTTTGCTGCTCTGATAAAAGCAGAATGTAATTAAGCATTTTTATCCTTATTCATCGTTAATACTTTGTCTTGTTTCTTCTTTTCTAAACACAAACTAGAATGGGATGGTTAATGTTTTTCCCATGGTTTGCGAGGGCCGGAGCTTTATGCAGTGAAGGAAGAACTCTGTGCTATCACTTAGGCCTGGGCCATGACAGTTTTAAACCACTGGTGAGGGAGGCAGACAGCACCCCACTGGAGTCCAGCTCCTTGAGTTTGGAGAAGATCGGTTCTTAAAGCTCAGCTCACAGGCATCAAACATTTAAACAGACCAGTTGAAGGTTGAATTATTAAAATCACCTGATGTGAAGCGCTTCTCTGCAAGAAGATGAGCTCTCTCCTTCCCTGGTTCATTGTCTCTGCCGGGTGTCAGAAATACTAAGGCTTATTCTGCCTTTCCCATCCCCCTTGAGATACTTGGAATAACTGAAGCACTCCCAGCTGCCAAGAAACATTGAATATTTATGAATGCCCTTAATCACAGAGGCAGGGACCGTTCAGCCAGCCTGGTTCGGCGTGCTTTTGGCCTTGCTTCCTTCCATGGATCAGAACTTACTCCCAGAACGTTTGTTCACCACCCTGGAGCCAGTCAACACTGTCCAGTTGGGGCGGCAAACCCTAGCAATGGCTTCTGGTTCAGAGATACTTTGTACCTGCTCCTGTATCTCCTCTTGGGGTGAGAAAAACAACTGAAATGCCTTGAGAGGTGCCTCCACAGCTTCAGCCTTGCTAGCAGAGAAGCAACAAATTGCAGGGAAAGTGTCCTGACTTCCTTAACGTTTTCTCACCACCACTGTCCCCTGGTTGCACTGCAAATGGTGTTTGCTTCCATTTCCAAAGGAAATTCAAGCCCAATGCAGTCATCAAAGTGAAACAAGCAGTGGGGTTTTTTCTTGCTTCTTTTCTCTGTATTTTCCCTTTCCCCAGCAAAGAGTAATAGAGGGAACAGGGAGAATTAATCATGAGAAAAGCGGTTGTTCTTTGGTCAAAATGAAATCCAACTGGGAAGAGCGGGGGTTTCTCTTTTATCTTCTGGTTGTGTTCCAGCACGGAGAGAAGTAATTTTGGAAAATCCCCATAAGCATTTGATATGAGAGGAAAAGTCCTAGGGGTTTTTGGGTTAGGGATTTTTTTGTTGTTTTTAGTTAAACATGCTTTACTTGCTTTCAACTGGCTCTATCACACAGCATGTTCAGAGGCTCTGGTTTGAGAAAGCTTCTGAAACTGCATGTCTTTGACTGATTCAGGCACTTGTGAAGACTCTTTGTGGGTGCTTGCAGCCTTCACAGATAAGAGTTTCATCAGGGTGAAAGACAAGGTATTTCCAGTTGAATTCACTGAGAAAACCTCTGGCTTTTAAACAAATTTCCAGGCAGAAAAATGGATGTGAGGTTTGTGCTCTGGTGGAAGGGCTGTCAGAGGGCTTCTGGCTGACCCACTGGCCAGCTCTTCTGAGCAGGAGAGGAGTGCAGGGTTTCACTGGGGCTGGAGGGCCTTTGCAGCTGGGACAGGGACAGCACCAAGCGTGTCTGTGAGTTACTTCCAGTGCTCACCAGCACGGAACCAAGACCTTCTAAACCCAAAGTACTGTAAGAAAAGCTGCAGTGAGAGTGATTCTGATCAAGCAGCAACTTGGAAAACTCTCAAGAAGGAATCTGTGTGCAGGAAGCTGAGATGGGTCAATGATAGCTAACGCAGTACACAGCTGTTGCACTGCTTTCACTCCTAAGGCCATCTGGTTTTCTGGAGACTTCCCTGCACTTGGCGTTGGCCTCCCTTGACCCAGCAGGGGTGGAAAAGCTGCTCAAATGTTTGTTAAAAACCCTAATGTTCTGAGAAGACTCACCAGCATCTTTTCTGTTTGGTCCTGCCTGGTGATTCATGTCTCCAAAACACTTCTACAAGGGTCTGGATGCCACCCACCCTGGTCTTCTGGGGCTCTGGAGGGGTTTGTGCATTGCCGTGGTGACGTCTTGCTTTCAAACTGGGTAGAATTCTGGGTGCCGGGTCACAAGAGACACCTGTGCTCCCATGTGGCCAAGGGTGCTTGCAGTGGGGCAGCAGGGATTCTGGGAGAGTCTCAGGGTATTTTAGTTCCCCTTTACCTGTCCTGTTGACACCTCTCCAGTGAGCAGAGATGTCTATGACAACTTCACACATTGTGGTAATGCTGCTACCAGGCTGAGTGAAAAAAAAACCGATGTCTCGTGTTGTATCAGAGCTATGTAACTGCCCAGACTTTCTGAAGGTAGAGCAGAGCCTGGTGCACTTCTGCAGGGTTCAGGATTCCCATCCTAAAACATTTCTTTGCAGCTGTTAAACAGCTTGGTGCATTAAAACTCATGAATGAATTCAAACTGTTCTTGTAAAGAAATAGGTTGCAGGATTTTAGCACTCTGGGAATTGGGAGCAACACTGCTTTGTAAATTAGATCTATTAAATACTTAGTGATATCAAAGTTTCATATGGTACTTTTCTTCAAGGAAATCTGAGGTGGCTGTGTTCATCAAGCAGTTTTCCCTTAGACTGACCTGGCCTTTCAGCGTCACTCAAGGCCATGTCTGATCCCAAGTTAATTCGTAATGAGATTTCCTGCTTCCCCAAGGTTTTCTACTGATGTATATGAAAAGACAGACCAGATGAGCCTCTTATCCTGGTGTTTCTCAGTTTTGAAGAAGTTTCTGTGATGCCAAGCACTGCCAATCACATTTTCCTCTAACAGATCAGAGTGAGATGGTTCTGGTCCTTGTGAACCATGAGCCTGGATCTGAAGGGGATGGTTGGTTCCTGCAGGAAGTGATCCCCACTGCTGTGTGTATTTTATTGGAGAGGAGGCTGGGATGGTCCCGCTGAGTTTGGCTTTGTGCAGCGCCTGGCGGGTGGTGTCTGCAGAGTTTGGGCTGTGGCTGACAGGCCCTGAGGTTCCCAAACAACAGTGTGAAATGATAACCTTGCAATCAGCTGTCCTTGTCATAAGTGAGCCAAGGATCCTCTGAATGTGAATGCTGCTGGTGGTGCCAGTGGTGTTTGCTGGCGTTATCAGTTCATCCCAGGGCTGCCCAAGGCTGCCTGTAGCTGCAGATCCCATGAGGTTCGGCACACAAATCACCCCGGCCCCTGTGATTCGCAGCTACTGCAGGACAGAGCTTTAGGGATTATTTAGCAGGACACAACAGATTTATCAAACAGGCAACCCAGATGCTGGACTGCTGGAGGTTCAGTTCCAAAATCTCTCCAACTTGAGATGTGCTGGTGGAGAGAGAAACCCTCCTTGCCCAGAGCTTACTTGACACACGCCAAGCACGGAGAGCCCACACGCTGAACCCACCCAAACCCCTGAGCTGACAAACAGAGCCCTCCTCTTGCAGCTGCATCATTTATAAGGTGCTTTTTTTCCTCTGCATGCACTCGTCTTGTTTATTCCTGCCATGCATTGATACAACAGGTCATACGTTTGGAAGAGGCTGCCAAAGATAATACGCATCCTGTCATAGTAACAACATCATCAGAAGGAAAACTGAAGAGATAATAAACTGGCAGGAAAGCTGAAGAGTGAGAAACAAAAGAGGAACAGAGAAGAAGTGACAATGTTATCTTTGTTTAACGCTCCTCTGAGTCCCCATTAGTTATTTAAGATATTCATCTGCTAAGCTCCCAGCCCTGTCAAATTAAGAGATCCAAGGGGTAGTAGTTTCTCCCATTGCCAAACAAGATGCTGCGGTTCAAAGGGAGAGGAAGTTTCCATGGATGATGGATGCACTTTATTGCAGCTCGCTTTGGAGGCTAGAAGGAGGCCGTTTGTCTTTGCATAGCGCCGTATGGTAGCACATGGGCATTCTGAGTGCGAATGGCTCTGTGGTGGCTGGTCCACAGACGCTGCAAGGCGAGGAGGGTTAAGGACAAGGCAGACAGCAGCACCCTGGAGATAAAGCACCAGGCAGGTCATGTTGGTGGAAATCAGATGCTGCATGGATGAGGCACGGGGCTGGCAGCAGTCCAGGACACAACCCTTTGGGTTGTCAAATGAGCTGCTGCAGTCGCCCAAGGAGAATGAGCTTAGATTCCATTGTAGCGTGACCACAGGCATCCAGGAGACATGAGGCTGTGGGAACTGAGTGGACAACCATAATGTTTTCACAGAGAGTATCAGACCTGACCGCCAGCCCCTCCAGACCTGGATGAGGCAACATCTCTAAGTCACCATTTCTGCCATCTCGCACGTGCCTGTGTGTTTGGAGCAGCACCTCTTCCCTTTGCGTCTCTCTCCTCTCAACTAACCCTGGATCCAGGAGAGCAGCAAGAACATTAATTTAACATACGGGCTCAAAATAGTCAAGACTGGCTGTCTCTGAGGGCTTTGCAGAGAAAAGAGGCACCTGCCAGGGAGAAATGGCAAAGAGGGAAGGAAAGAAAAGAGATCAATCTGGCTGCAGGTGGCCCATCTTCTCTCGACTCATGTCTAGGGCACAGGAGAGGGCAAAAAGTGTAACAGGGTACAGAGAGCCCAGACCGGGCGACTTCTTCCCTTGCAGTGGGGCAGCTCTGCAGAGCAGGTTGGACAGGCCTTGGAGCAGCATCTCCCCCCCAGAACCCCTTCGGGAAACCAGAGGCCTGCAAACTTGCGAGGTGTGGGATTAAATAAATTAATGATCTGAGGAAGGTGGATAGAAACCGTTATCTTGCTGGTGAAAAAAAACAACACAAGAATTGAGAATTTATGGCAGAGGTCAAAGGCTCTCAGTCTGCTCCAGATCCCAGCAGGAATCTCCACGGGGTCCCTCATCCCCAAGCGGTGGCGCATGCACTGCCAGCATGAAGGAGCAGGACAAAAATTATCGCAATCAAATAATTAGCAGCACAGCAGCCAGGAGGGCTGCACAGACAGATAATGTGGCAAAACTATTAAAGAGCAGATTTTAGCACTGCCAGGGGTTTCCTGCTGAAGCCAAGAAGAGCAGAGGAGGCTCTGAAGCACCAGGTGGGGAACTCTCCGTACAGGCTCGTTGTCAGAGGCTGGTGTGGGCCCTCAGTGGCTCCGTTTGCACTCTGCCTGCTGCATCATCTGCTGTGTGAACCGTTTGGGCACCAACCAGTTCCAGCAGAGCCTTGCCAGCCCTCCCCTTTAAAACCTCAGATAATGGGGAATAAAATCCATGCTGATTCCCAGAGCTGGTATTGCTCTGAGAAGGTTTCCTTGTGCTGATTTGTGCGAATCCCTGAGGACCCTGAGCACAAGATGTGCCACCAGATAGCAGAGCTGCCAGGCAGCACCTCCTTGCAGGGTGGCAAAAGATGTGAGGGTTGAACTGTCCCTCCTATGGAGAAGACTTTATTTATGCCAAGAGAGACCCCATTGCTGGTCCTGGGCACAGGCTTGGCAAGGTGCCAGGCAGCCGTCCTCACCTGCTTGGCCGAAGGGTTTAATGGGGTCTGCCCACATGGATGCTGATCTGCACCAGCGCACCGGCACCAGCCCAAGCCCCCGCTCGCCTCACACACGCTATCAAACATCTGCTGGGTTGTAATGGCTCTCGATCGCTGCTGACCGGGGCCGTATTCCAGGCAGCAACCCTGGGCTGGAAGGCACCGGAGCCCGTCGCCAATCTGCCAGGCCAGCTGTCGGCCACATTAGCAAGCCATGGCATGCAGAGCGGGGCTGGTCAAAGTCTTCCTGAGCACACAAGGCTCAAACCTCGGGCTGGGAGCAGCGCAGGCTCTGGCGGCTGCAAACACCATCAGTGTGAGCCAATGACTGCCAGGGAGTCTTTGGAAAAGGTATTGGAGACCTCGATGCTCTTCCCTAGCAAAACCCCAACCTTGCGTATGGTGAAAAGAACCAAACACAAAACCTGCGGTGTCCTCTGCTTTTCTTTTATGTGTTTATTTTATTTTCTGTATTTATTTTCAAGGAGATTACCAGTAAATTTCATTTCAGTGCAGTTAATCACATATATATTTGCTGAGGGCATTTATATTAAATATACATAATAGAGAGTTGAATATACAGTTTATATAGTATAATTAGATATATGTACACATATAAATAGATGCATAACTCTGTCTGCAGCATGTATCAGTAAGAAAGGACCAGGGTAATGTGCCATGACAATATTTATCTCATACCATATTTATACCCTGACAGCTAGCAGAGTGCGGCACGGCTACAGGAGCAGCCACAAGCAGAGTGGGTGCTGTGGGGCAGACAGACAGGTGGGTGAAGTGCCAAGGCAGTTCTGAGGGGAGCGAAGGAGTTTGGGGATCTGAGGAGGCAGCAGCAAGGAAAGAGTGGGCAGAGCAGAGGACCTGGCCTGAGGGAAGGAGCTGCAGACCCAGGGCTCAGGAGCTGCCCGGGCGCACTGAGGCACTGTGGGTGTGTTTCTCCTTTCTGCTCCCGGGGATGCTGTGCGTTCTGCTGGAGTGGATGTGTCCAAGCCCTGCGTGTCAGGGAAGCTCCTGGCCCGGAGTTGGTGCAGGGCATCACTTCCCTGCAGCATCAGCCCTGTGCGCAGGCAGGAGAGACCGCTGCGGAACTAGGACAGGGCTGCCCAAGCCCCAGTTTGGGCCCAGGTGTGGGAGCAGATGTTGGAGGGAAGGCTGATCTCTGAAGTGCGAAGGCTGCCAGTCTCCTTTGGCTCTTTCTCCAGTTTTTTTTCCTGGGATGAAACTCTTCCTTGTTCTAGCTGGAGTCTCGCTGGCTGATGGGGAAATAGCTGGCTGTTTTCCTGTTCCAGCCTGGTAGCTGTGCTCTGCTTGGAGGGTCCACCAGCTTTTCCAGAGCAGAGAGGGTGAAGGAGACCTGACATGCCAGGGGTCCTGCAGGACTTGGCTCCTCTGGAAGCAGAGGATAGCAGCTGAGAGTGGCAGCTGGGGAGATATTCCATTATTTCCCACCCCCCCTTAAGAAGTCCCATTTGAGCTGGAGTCACCTGCCATCTCTACACCTCATTCCACCAGGAAGAAAAAGGACTTTGGAGGTGGTAAGAGGCACAGATTTTTATACCCAGCAAAGTCTGACCCCTGGCATTAAAGCCAGGTACAAGAGTTTGACTGATGTGCCTGTTCCAAAAACGCCATCCTTTATCTAGATTTAGGAAAGCCTTGCGCTTTGCAAACTTGCAAAAGCATGTGAGATTTGCTAAACATGCAAATTAGTAGTTTATCACTAACAGTAATAAAAACAAACACTGCCATTTCCCCTATTCAACTGATCCAGCAGTCATTCCCACTCCTGATTGGAACTGCACGCCTGAGCGATGGGAGCTGCTCGTGCACATGCCTTCAACTCCATCATCCGAAACCCCTGTGAGAGCACACTGCCTCCCTCTTCCTGCATCCAAAAGCTGCGGACCATCCTCAGGAGGACCATCCCAGAGCTCAGGGCACGGCTGAGTCAGTCCCATGTCTAAATCCTTGTTTACTTTAGAAAAACAGTCAATTTACTTCTTTGCATGCCTTCCACCTGTTCCTGGCTCCAGCCTGTTTTTTAAGCACACCTGGCTTTCTCTCTGGATTACACAGACAGTGTTAAAATCCTGCCTGCAGGTACACGTGGTGTGAGGCTGTGGTGCCTTTGGAAGACTCTCAAAGCCCTCAGCATTCCTCCATACCTATGGGCTTCTCCAGCCCTGGCCCAAAAATGAAGGACCAGCTGAATTCCTGAAGTGCGTTGCCTCTCGCCTCCCCTCGGCTCTGTCCTGCTCCTCCAGGACAAAGTAAACCAAGCCATGGTGTAATTAAACCTTCTCCTCACTTAAAGTACTGTTCAGGGAATTTGATTCCCAACTGCTGTTTATGGCTATTGATTTCTGCACTTCTTATTACCGTGGTAAGTGACCTGTAACCAGAGCGGCAACTGGCGGGTTTATCAATCTCTTTCAGATAATTAGTAACACAGGAAGCTGCAGAAGGGAATAAATGGTGCGGCTGAGAAAAGTTTGCTTACCACTCAACTGGGGCTACCAGAGCCGACAAGGAGGCAATGCAGGCTGCACTCCATCATGCTCAGTCTGGAGGAGCCGGCTGCGGTGGCTCCCAGTGCCTGCTCGTGATTCGAGCAGTTGAGGGGACAGTGCCTGTCCTGGGCTCTTTTCCCATTGGGAGCAGATGCAAATTCCTGTCTCTCTGAACCCTCCCTCTGGTGAAGAGCCCTGCGTGCAGGAGCCTGGCTTGGGGATGGAAAGGGTGGATGAGTGGGGCAAGCACGAACATGTGCGTGATCGCCGATGGGACCAAAGCGCGATAAAGCCCTTTCAGGAAGAGCCCGTGCATTATTCCCTGGAGACTCAACCAGCCCTGTTCCCAGGGGCTGCTGAGGTGAGGGCTGGCTGGTTCACTCAGAAGCAGGCCTAGGGGGATAATTATCTTTCTGACCCCTTTCCTGTTGAGATGTTACCTGCAATTAACTCCTACCAGAGGAGCCAAACACACCGTGGCCCCTGCTCAGACCCGGGCAGATCGGCCTGCAGAACAGAACTGGGTGCAGGGGTCTCCTGGGATGAGCCAAGGGGCTGCCTGTGAAGTGCCAGGCTTGGATACGTTGATCTCACACTATTTGTCCTTAAATTGCTGTAAGCAAACTCGGCAATCTGAAGACAATTAAATGAGCCAGTCCTGGCAGAATAAATCCAGAGCTTCTATTAGCAAGGCATGAGCCAGCAGATTATCTGCAGGTACGTTTGAAGCCCTCACGATGCCCCTGTGCCCTTCTGCATCAGGCACTGCCCCTGATCGTTGAAGCTGGGGACAAAGAAATTTCAAGGGTGCCAAGGGTGGCTGGAAATTGAGAGTTAAAAATGAGCATTAAACCCATGTCTCCTCAAGGCTGGGACAAGGCCTTACCCCCAAATAATGGCTTTGGTGCTCCTAGCTGACCTCTTTCCCATGCAAATAGCTTTTCAGTGGAAGGCTAATTCATTCTCACAGCTAAAAATGATCATTGCTGTGAGAAAGTGTTCTGGGCGTGAATCCTTTTTGCAGCAAATAGCAGCATTAACAGGTTCATTTTCTTCCAGCAATGCCATCAAAATCTCTTTAAGCCGCTTCCAGAGCGTACCAGAGATGCACTAAAGCAAGCCTGCAAAATGGGTGGGAGATGTGATTGCAGACAGACCTCCCGCTGTAGCCTCACAACCCGCCTCACCTCTGTGCCGAGCAGCATCCACGCCTGACCGCTGCGAAGGTCCGAGCTCCCTCCTGAGGTGCCCTGGGAGCCTGGAGACGGCTCCATTTCTTAGGAAATGTGCAGGAAATGTTTCGTTGTCTGCAGCGGGACGTGCGGGAGAACTGTCAGGGGGCAGAGCGGTTTCCCAGCACATTAAAGCTTTGTGTCCCCTGCCTCAGCTGGCCTCAGTTTCTGGAGTTCCTGGACACTGGGGTTTGTCTGCACTCAGCTGCCACCTCTTGCCAATGCGTGTCGTGCCCCGCGTGCCCCCAGGCAGGCTGGCCCTTGGCTGCTTTGTCTACACCCTACGTCCCACATCTGCATCTCGCAGCACTGGGTGGAGGCTGGGTGTAAGACCTTATTGCCTGGAATTTTCCCAGAAGCTGAAGGAATAAGTAAGTTAAAGCCCTGAAATCATCAGGTGGATCATTGCCAAAACTGAGAAAGAAACATGAGCTATCGATCCTGTGCTTTCTCCATCCAGCAAAGCGTGGCTCGCTGCCGCAGTTTGGGTGCCGTCACTGTAACGCAGTCTTGCAGATGGAGTGCTCCAGCTCAGCTACGGGTTTTGGAGCCATGTTGTGGACTGATCTGGGGCAAATTCCAGCTGCTTACTAGACTTCTTGTCCAAAGGGGACATTTTTCCAGGGACTCGGTGGCTTTTGCGCAATGCCAAGTATTCACAGAATCATGGATTGGTTTGGGTGGGAAGGGACCTCAAAGCCCATCCAGTTCAGCCCCCTGCCCTGAGCAAGGACACCTCCCACTGAATCAGGGTGCTCAGAGCTCCGTCCAACCTGGCCTTGAACACTTCCAGGGATGGGGCAGCCACCCCTTCTCTGAGTAACCTGTGCCAGGGCCTCACCCTGAGCCTAAAAAGTGCCTTCCTTTTACCTAGTCTGGGACTCCCCTGTTTAGTTTAAAGCCATGTATGTTACATTACGTTACAGGATGGCATAGTAGAGGTTTCTTCTGGCTCTGGAAGACTCATGGAGATGGGGATCTGTCAGGTTTTGAAGCAAGAGGAAACAACAGGGCTGAGTAGCATTTCCCTGCAAGCAGCCACGGCCGTGAGGCAGTGGATTCCCAGAGCCCAGTGATGTGCTGGATGCAGCAGCTGGCTCTGAGCTAACGTATCCAAAGGTCACCAGCGATGCTCCGTTTGCCAGAAAGGCCACATGCTTTCCCCATGACAACCTGTTACGTGCTCCAAAGGAAAACAATATTGCTCTTTTTTTATTGTTTACGTTGAGACTGAATTGCCTCTCGCATTATTGAAGCTATTGCTGCCTCCTAAGTCTCAGTCGTGACTCTTTGAGGTGATGTGAGCCAGTCCCTCCGTGGGCTGCACTGGTCGTTTTTATTGACCCCGTGGGTCTCTGCTGGTGTGCGTTGGGGAGAGCTGGCTGTGTTTCCTTGGCATTGCTGAGCATGAGCAGTGATGGGGAAAGTGGAAACACTGGGACCACCTAAACCCTCCTCTTGCTCCAGTTTCGTATCACAGAGATGCAAACCTGGAGAAACATGGCAAGGAGGCAAGAGCTATGATTCTATGTCTGTAGCAAAAATAGTTAAAGAAGGTGCAGATTCCATCTCTGGAAAGGGATGGCACTCAGGGGTCTTCCAGGGAACCCTGGAAATGACCACATTTTGCAATGGCTATGCTTTTCTTCATCCCTCTTTTTTCCTCTGCACCACCTGGGGCCTGGCTGCTTTGCCTCTGATCTTAAGGGAAGCCTGACTGTAGAGCACGCCAAGGAAGGGAGAGAACTTGAGAACTGGGTCTTATTCCTGGATCCATCACATGCCCTGTCAGCTACCTTGGGCAAACTGCTCGTGCTCTCTTAGCAGCAAAATAGCATTAACATTGCTGTCCTACTTTGCAGTGATGTTATGAAGACAAATTTGTGTTCCCTGGGGAGAGAGACTGGCGGAAAACCTGTTCACCATCCAAGCAGGGCTGAGCCGCCCCATTTGTGAGTGGCAGGCTATGAACTGGGCTCCCGGGAGACACTTGCTTTTTTCCCCTCCTTTTTCCTATAGAGGAAAAACTACCAAGGTAAATTCATGGATATAAAATCAAAAGATCTTTGGTAAACTATTCAACCATTAAAGTAAAATAACAATAATAATGAGCATTGCGGTTTCACTTATCTCAGAAGATAAAAAAAGAGAAGTCAGGCCAATTTCTTTCTGCTCGCCAGCAGAGGAGAGCCTGACCCAAATCGGCAGAGCGCAGCTCCCTCTGCGGCTTCGATTGTCTTGAGGGAGGCTTCATCCTGGCTGCCAGGCCCCGAGCCCCGAGGCTGCAAAGCACAAGCAGAGCTGGCCCGTGGGCTGGTGGGGAGGATGGGGTGGAGGGCTTTGGACCCGGTCTGCGACCAGGAGCTCCACACTTTGCGCTTCTGCTTTTGGTGCCGCTAAGTCTCTGATCTGCCCACCCAGCTCACAGCAAGAGCCGGTGGCTTCACAACACATGATCTGGCAATTTATTCAAGTGACTAAATAAAAGGAAAGGAAAGAAAAATACCCTGCCTCAAGTTGTGAGCACTGAGCCCTTGGGAATCACAGCCCAGGGCATGGAGAAATAGCAAACGCGCGCTGTGGGGAGGATGAGGTTTATGCTGTCCCTCCTGCAGACATAATGCCTTTACGTTAATTATAGTCAGAAGTAATTTCGGCCAGACCTTATAGTTTAGTGTTATGAAAAGTTCTTTTGTCACTTCTTTCCTTTTTTTTTGCACTACTTTGAAATGGCAAGTTAGATGGATTGCGCTAAAGTAATGCAGTCTGATTGAATAGTGAATACAGATTAATGAATTTTTACTAACGTAAATGATTACATTGTAATTGCTTTAATAATATAAAATTATTTTCTGCTACAAACTATGATTAATGATACCGACTGAGCATTTGAATCGTATGCCTTGTTTTTCTTAAGTTCAGTGATTAAATAACTAATATAATAGTTTTCTCTTGATTTTTCTATAGGCAGCTATCACTGGTTAATTGACATGGACACGAAGGTTAGCAAACCTACAGCTTTATGTCTCAAACCTCTTAGTCACTTCTTGGCTCCTCAGCCACAAAATTAAAGGAGCGGTCGCTTCTTTTCCACATCATGAACCTGTTCATTAGTTGTATTCCCAGGGTGGTGGGTTGTTGGTGTGATGTGTAATGGTCCTCACAGAGAGCAGAGCCACGTGGTGGGAGAAGAGCAGGGATCTGATGTGTGGATGAGATGGAGAAAGGCTGAGCTGCGCCCCATCTCAAAGCCAGGAGGCAAAGGAAGCAAGGAAGGAAGTAAGGAAGGAAAGGGGAATTTTTTTCATTTTGTGGGGAAACAGTCCCATTTTGCAGATGGTTATGGTCAAGGGGCCTCACCGTCCCATAACCCAGTTCACACCCTGCTTTTGGCAACCATCTCGACACCTCTGAACTATTTGTCTCTTTGGTGACAGAGACAAATAAGCCGTGGCCTCCCTGCCTTTGCAGGACTTTAATGAAGCGTTTAATCATTTGGCGTTTCTTTTGATTGGGGTTCTTTCTGTTTTGGTTTGCAGGAATCAGAGAAACACTCGAGCGTGGAGAAAGGCGGCTATTGAACATCTGTATCTGTTATTTGCCCCCATGATGGGGAATTGTCTTTTGATTAATGAGCCCTTCAGAGCTGGGACTGAGGGAAAGGAGGAGAGAGAAGGAGGAGAAAATCAACTGCTCTGCCCTAATTTTGGTGTTTTCTCAGGTGTCAAGAAGGAGTTAAAGAGCCAAAAGTCATTTTTGCCATAGGGTGGTGGTGATGGTGGGAAGGCAAAGGGGGAAATCATCATAGTCTTTGCATATGTCAGAGGGGAGAGAGAGAAATTCAAGCAGCAGTTTAATTTTACGAGTGCTTTCATGCCCCTTGAATGGAGAAGGGGAAAATGATTTAATTAAAAATATATTTACTTGTAATGCAACCATCAATATTTCCATCCGTGCTGATTGTTAAGAGGGTTTGTGTGTTTGCATGTTTAAACACTTCCAGGCTCTGCCTCTCACTTACTCATTCTTGATCAGGAGCCACTTGTGGACGCTCACCTGGATCCCTTGCACACTCACCCAGATCCCATGTGCGCTCATCCTGCCCCCCTGCCTTCCAGGGGCTTGGGTAGTTCTTGGTGATTCCCCAGAGGAAGAGTTTCTAGGGGCCTCCCACCTCCAGATCCAGCCATGGCTGCTCTGGGTTTCACACCCCCCCCTATCCTTTGCCCTGTGATCGGTGCATTTTGCTGTGCACGATCTTGCTGGGTTTATTTGGAGGCACCAGCCACCCCGGGGTGCCCAGCGTGCTCCAGACTCCAGCCCCGCGTCGCTGGCGGGGCGGCTGCAGGCTGTGCCCGGCTGAGTGAAGGTGCTGCAGATGCAGAGGCTGGGCGAGCAGGTAGAAACAAGTGTCCCCTGAAGATGGGAACTCGGAGCTCCCCCTGCTGCTCTTTCCTAGATAATTTATCAATTGGAAATGGTAGGATTCAGGGATTTTGGCAACAACATGTGAAAAGTGGTACAGTAAAGCTCCAGCAGCCCTTCTGATTTATATTCCTTCCCAGAGTCAAAATGCTTCCCAGTTACCCATTTGCCTTTTTTGTTCCTACACTACACGGGTGGATTTAAAGGATTTCTTCACAATAGCCTTTAAATCTCCTTGCCGGGTGCTGCTGAGTGGTGGCACAGTTTGCTGCGGCTCTGCTGTTTGGGTCCTCCCCACGTTGCTTTGCAGCCAACCGCACAGGGACAGGGGCTTTGTGTGAAATGCGGCTGGAGGAAGATGCATTTGGGAAACAAAAAGTTTGGCTTTTGTGTGAAACAAGTCGCTTTTGTCAGCCTGACCTTGAAGCTCAACCTGCTGCACCACCAGAAATGGTGGTGCTTGCTGGGTTATGCTCTTTCTCTCTCTCTCTCTCAAAAGAAGACCTTGTCTCCCAAGACTGGCAGCATCATTCCTTAGTTCTAAGGGTTGAACTACGTTGGTTTGGTTGGTCTTATTTTGTTGTTTATTTTTTCTTTTTTTTAGTATTTGCAAAGCCACCAGGAGCAAGCCCGGCTTTCCACAGGGCTGAGTAGGTCAGCCTGACCATTTTCAGCCCTGTCTTTCCTTTTCCGTCATTGTCATCACCAGAGATAAGGCTCTACGTGGAGTTTGCCAGGGGTGAGATCATCTTAAGTCTGAGCTAAGACACGAGGTCCTGCAGGACCCACGTGGGCAGTGCAGGTGTGCTCCAAGCTCCCTTCCTCTCCAGTGCTGCAGAGCCAAAGGCAAAGCAGCAGCTCTGCCTCTCTTTACTGATGCAGCTCACAGCTTCATTCCCACTCTTATATTTCAAGTGGAAAATTTGGTGAAAACAAAAAATTAGCAGGACATTCTTAGTAGAGCAGCAACAAGCAGTACAATCTATTAGCAACAGCCTTTTCTGTGCACGCCCAGTTATTGCTCAGTGTATGTTTTCAGCAGAGTCGCTAAAGGATAGAGCCCTCACTGGGATCTGAGAGGCTGTGGATCTTCTTTCTGCTGGCAGGTTTCTGGTTGCAGCCTGTCGGAGCACCCCATCATGCCACCTCTTCCCTGAGGAGAAGGCTGTGCTGGCCCCATGGGACGCAAATGCAGTTTGCTGATTTTTCTGAAAGTGGTGTTGAAATGATATTAATCCCTGGCTCCACATGAAAGTTCAAGAGAGCCAGAGAGGCACTCTAAGGCACGGCGTGTAAATCTTGCTCTGCAGAATGAACAGAGAGAACTGGAAGCTTCCTGGAGGAAATTCTCGTGTATTTAAACCAGACCCAGCAGCAGCCAAAGTTGCCTTTGCTAGACCCAAACAGTTGAACAGAAACGAGGACAGAAAGCCCCAGAGGGCTTCTGTATTTCACTCCCCTGTCCAGAGAAGGCTCTTTCTGAGCCATTTCTAAGACAACACGGCTGTCAACCCTTTGCCTTTTATTGCCACAGTCTGTTCCACTTCTCGTCAAATACAGCCCTGGATCTTTTTCTGCCGAGCTGCTGCCCAGCCCGTTGTAGCCCATCTGGTGTTTGTGTGAGCGACTTGCTGTTGAGCAGCAAGCTGGTCCTCCCTGAATTTCATCAGCTTTATAGGATATCTCAGGCCCTTTCTCCAATTTCCCACCACCGGGTCTCAAGTTTGGTCTGAATTTGGTTTTGTATCCTCCAAAGTGCTGGTGGCCCTTCCTGGGGTGAGCCCTCTGCAGATCTAATAAACATCTTCCCTCTTCCATCATCCGAGAGGTTAATTGAAATATCAAATTGTACCAGATCAAGAGAGCCCCCTGTTAGACACATCCCTCCTTTCTGACGCAGAATCATTGATAATCCTTCTCTAGGTAAGGTACAGACACGTTGCAACACAGAGCCATTTCCCAGCCTGCTAATGAGAATGTCATGGGTGACAGCTTGAAAAGCCTTCCCAAAGTAAAGATAGATGACATCTCCTGCATCTTCCCCCAGCACCAGCCCTGCCACCCTGAGATGGAAAGAAATTAGGTTGGTTTGACCCAATTTGGTCTTTACAAATTCGTGTTGACTGTTATTCATTCTCCTGCATTTTTCCAGATGCTCTTGTAGGCTTTGTTTGCTCTCAGCACGCTTCTGAAAATTAGAGGTAAACTCATTCGCCTCCCCCCCTCCCAAACAGGCAGGTGTTGCATCTGCCCTTTTCTACATTTTTGCATCATCATCTTTTCAAATATCGCTGTGTTGGCTCCAGAATCACGTTCGATGATTCTCAGTTCGCCTGGGGATGGAGCTGGCACGGTGCAGCCGATTCGAGAACGCCTGCCTTAGCGAAGTATGCTTGAAACTCTTGTGTCCGTCCCTACCCTGATTTCTTACTCCTCAGTGTTAATCGTGTCAGACACCAAATCACAGTTGATCTGTTTAGTAAAGACTAAACTGGAAGAGGCTTTAGCCTTCTCAGCATTGTCTGTCGATAGCTTTCCCTCTTTAGCCTCTGACATTTTCAAATGGGACTTTTTTTCTTTTTTAAATTCAAAGTGACTTTTTCTGCTATTTTAAAATGTAAATCAATTTCTTCTAAAAAATAGAAGCATTTTAATAACAAGGCTGCAAAGGGTGAAAAATAATGCTTTCAAATAGCTGAAGCAAAATGTTTCTTGCTACTTGTGATCAATTCTCTCTGGAATGACTATAAATGGTTAGGCCAGAAATTGGGTTTTTTTGTCCCCATTTAAGAAAGTGAAAAGATTCAAACCCCCAGTTTCTTATAATGTTGTTTCTCAGTAATCAGAAACACCATACTCACCCTGCCATGCGCTGGCTCAAGCAGGGCACTCAGTACCGCTGCAGCTATTTCCTTGTAAGATTTCTCTGGGCCAGAAAACTCTGGATTCTCAAGCAACTCCATCTGTATTGATAGCATTTGTTGCTGCCAGCCTGAATCTGCAACAGGGAAAATTGGACGGGTATTGAGCAGAAATGTGTCTTGTCCCACGCACAACATCTGAAAGCTAGTTTTAAATGCAAATAGGATGGGGAAGACTATGGAAATTCAATAGTGAATGTTCTTTAAGTTCTTCCCGTACAGCATGGATCGTTAGGTAGAGCTCTGGCTGCCCAGAGACCTCCGTCATGAAACAGAAATATGAAATCAGATCTTTCTGCCTCACAACGAGCACCATCACATGCAGTGCTGTGTGAACTCACTCTCCTGTGTTGGCTCCATCTTAGGAAAGGGTGGTATTTCTTATCCCCTGATCCCATCAGGGGATCATTCCAGGAGCCAGACACTCTCGTTAAAATCTTCTCCTGACTTCCAGCGTGAATTGATTTGTGGCCTCACTCCTCTTATGGAAACATTGTCCTTTAACTGAAGTAGCTTTTCTTTCCTTGTGTCTGGGTGATGGATTGAGCGAGAGCGTGTTTGCCATTTCAGCTGTCTCCCACAACAGCTGCTGCTTCGAGTGAGAGAAGGATGGTGGTTATCTATATAAACAGCTTTCTCTAAAAAGTGATTGTTTCCAAAAAGCAGCGATCAACTTTCTAAAATCAACACTTATGCACTTTCCGTGGATTGCAGATTTTCACTGGAGAGCTGAGTCAGGGGGTTCAGTGCAAAGAAAACAATGCCTTTCTTCCAGAAGTTTTGTGGCTCTTCCTTTGAGTTTCAGCTGAAAAACCATCTGAAATAGAAAGGAATAGAATTGTTTTACAGGAGAAATCTCCAGGCTATGCAGCCTAGCTGAGGTAGAAAACTCTGACCCAGGGTCTCGAGGGCAGTTCCTGCATCTTCCACTGCATTTAGTGGATGGCTTTGAGTGAGTCCTTTGCCTCCTGCCTACGTTTCCCCATCTGTAAAGCAGGAAAAGGGAATTCACCCAGCTGAGGAGAAAGGGGCTAAACGAGGCTGCAGGGTTTTTTGAAGCACTGTCAGAAAACCAGAGAGGTGGGAACAACGGCCATGTGGATGTAGAACAAGTCCCAGTGCTGTTAAGACAGGGGATGGGAAGGTGCAGGCACCATTGAACAGGGAGCCTGGATGTCCCATCCCATAAGTGGCCACTGTTTTACTGGACTCAGATTTCCTGCAGTGGTTTGTTAGGGCAGATGACTGTGGAGCATCACACTGGGAAACGCAGCCTCAGGGGCTGATGCGCATGACTCTGGCCATGGCTCTGCTTTACTCACAGAGAGAGTGCAGCACCACTTCAGAGGTGGCTGATGCCTTGCTGCTGCGTCGTGCTGTGGCACCAGAGAGGAGGAAGAGCAGGCGAAGGGTGTGCTTTGCCTCAACTGCTGCAGCGCACCCGTTTCCCAAGAGCACTGAGAGAGCACAGCCTGTTTTGGAGGGTACTTAAATCAGTAATTAAAGCTGTTATCCTCTGGAGGACAGTAGTACAGGCTCTTCTGAGCCTGGTTGGAGGCTAGGAGGGTGGGGGAGATGGATCATCATCTTGTTTTTCTGTCTCATGCGTTTCCCTTTGCTTTTTTCCCCTCATCCCTGCTGCCTGGGAATTCGCTCCTTTACCCTCACACGCATCTCGCCTGACTCCTGTGCTTTAAAATTAATAAAAAATTGATTGGAAGGGTTTGGAGGGATTGCAGGTCATTTGCATTCTCCCATCCCTCTTCGTTTCTTTGCCCAAGCCCATCTGGGTGAAGTTTGGCGGCTGGAGCAAAGGAGGTCTGGTTGCTATAGCTACCAGCTCTGCCTTCCTCCTTGCAAGGAGGAGGAGGAGACTGCAGGGCTTCAGAGCAAAGCCCTTCTGCATAAACTTCTGCCTTTGAAAGTCAACCAGGGTCCCTGTGGCACCCGTGGGTCACCCTTCTCTCTGCCCTCCCCTCCGACAGCAGCGTGGTGCCAGAGAGGAGGAACTAATGCCTGCTCCCCGTGGGCAAGGAGGACTTGGCTGGAAAGCTAGGGCAGCATCTCTGAAAAAATCCTTCCTATCCTGTCTTGGACTGGACACCTAATTCAGAGGCCAGTTATGTCCTGCTGGAGGACATATGGGCCATGCTGAAGGAGAAGGGGACAGTTTGCAGGTACCTAGAGCCCTTTGGGACCCTGCGTGGTGTCGCAGGCTCTGTGCCAGGGCTGGCGGGTATGGGCAGGCTCCTGGGATGGGCAGGGATGCAGGGGAGTTGTGCAGCATCTCAGTGGTGCTGAACACCCAAGGAGGGGTGTGATCCCTTTATTTGGCTTTTCCTGCTGCATGCCCCCAATTGGTAGAAAGGACTGTGCACTGCACTAAGTCCCCTGTGCCCCAGACCCCGGAGTTTTGTCTCTCTTTGCACTACAGGGAGCACAGGGCATGTGAGAAGGCACAGACTGAGCAGGTCTTGTTTGACACAGACTACCTTTGTTTCCAGGTTACCCTGAATTGTCTGTAGTTATGTCTAGGGATGTATGCCATAATAATTGCTGATTATTTGCAGCTCCTGTGGGACTGCTCTGTTGTGAAAGAAAGGCAAAGAGCCTGCACGTAGCATAGACGAGAAATACAGATCGGTCGCGTATTTCTGGAATGGACACGAGCTGAATAAATACGTGAATAAATTAAATAAATAAAAGGTGTGGGGGAGCTACTGAAGATGGCCTTGCTGTGTCAAGATAACCATACCTTGTCCCTCTGCTCTGCAAACTCTGTTGAGCAGATTTATTAGTTTTAATTAACGGGGGGGGGGGGGGGGGGGGGCAGGAGCTGGGAATACATCCAAATTCCAGCTCACAAAATCACTGTTCCTTCCTCAAGACTGAGCGAGAAAGAGAGTGAATGACCAGAATAGTAATCAGAAAAGAGGTCTGGGTGCCAAGAAAGCCATTTCTCTGCCCAGCCTTTGAGCTGGATGGGGAGGAACTTGTTCAAAGCTGAATGGGAAGTCCCAGCAAGGTCAGAGTTTAGAGCTGGAGCTTGCATAAAGTTTGGAGTGAGGCAGATGAAACCTCCTATCAAAACTTCTTTAGCAGAAGACTGGAGCTGGGCTTAAGCTTCTGTTAGTTAGTAAGGTACTGTTTTGCACAGAAAATGTGGGGGGTTTTCTTTATAAGTCTTCTCCCCAAGAATAAGAGGTTTGGGGTCAGCCAGTGGCTGAGGTGCCCTTGGTGGGCAGCAATGCCCTGTATGGGCCCCCTCTGGACCAGGATTCTTCCACTGCTGCCAGCATTCAGGGCACAGCGACGGGAGACCTTAGCGACATAGTGACCTTCTATGACATTGCAGAAAACTGCTGTTTCCCTTTTTCCATCCTCCAGCCCCGGTTTGCAGGCAAACCCAAGAGCTTGGGTAGGTTTGGGAGACTGTTGTGGAGGCCCAGCCTGGCTGAGGGTTCCGTGTTCCTGCTGGAGGCACTGCACATGGACAACAATGTGCTCTGCTGCAGAGATTGGTGTTGCTGGTAGCTCCTCTGCCCCTTGCTACAGCATCCCCGTGACACCATGGCCAGCCCTCATCACACAGGGATGTGTCCCCATGGGCACTGGGGGATGTGATCTTCATGTCCAGTCGATATCAACCCTGCTACCTATGGGGATCAGTCATCGATGTTGGTAGAAAGGGTTTAACTGGGCTCTTGCTTAGTCCCAGTAGCAGTGAAGTGTTAAAAAAGTCAACTTTCAGCCCAGAAGACACTGACAGTTCAGCCATCTGAAAGAAAACAGTGCTTCCTTTTATTAGGGCTTTTTTCCTGTTGGCATCAAGTCAACATTTCCTGCCAAGGATTTGATGAGGGTGAAATACATTTTCTCCCTGTCAAAATGGTCTGTGAGGCAGCCCCGATGTGTCTTCTCCCTCACACACGGTGCAGCACCCTGAGCAACTGCTCACTCCAGGGCCAGCACGAGTGCAGCCGTGTTAGCCCAGCGTGTGCATCAGCTCAGTAGCTGTGATGAACAACCAGGAGCTCAGCTGCCCCGGGCTTCTCCTGCAGACAGTATTGTTCCATGGCGTGGTAGGTCCTGATGCAGGGAAGTTGGCCTTTGCCTGGTGTAGAAATTATCTTTACAGCTTCTGCACAATCACCTTGTCCTTCCAGCGGGGCTGAACCTCTTAATGTGGCCCCGTGCAGGTCCTGAGGTCTGCAGAGAGCTAGAAGAGAGCCACAAAGCATAGACTGGGAAGGAAGACGGGCTTTGATTTTTCTCCCACTTTGGAGTTGTTCCCTTTCAAGTATTTTTTCAGCCCATTAGGAACCATTTCAGAAGAAGAGCTGGAAGATACGGACGTGGTCCTGGCTGCCGACATTACTGGGGTTCAGAGGTACTTGGACCACAGATTGTGCCTCAGTCCCATCTCTGCCCTCTAGAGATGTTCATTAAAGGAGTTTCACAAGAAAACACAGCATCACTCTCCAGGAAATAGCAAGTACAACATTTTATTTTTGGCTTTTGCAACTTCAACAAGTCCCTTGGGGAAGAGCGCAGGCGAGTTTTATTAAAAATAAAGAACCCTCATGGAGACGACGAACGCTTTGTCTTAGGGATTTAGCAGGAGCTGCTGGAGACAGCAAAGGCACTTGAGAAAGGCTCCTGGGGCAGAGCAGAACATAAATAAATGGTTCTAATAAAGGCAGGAGCGACCAACAGAGTGATGAGCGCACAGGGACTCTAAGGCCACGGCCAGGTTTGATCCGTCTTGTGTCCAAAACACTGGGAACAGCAAGAGATCGTGGGGAAACACAGCGTGACGTAGCACCACCTTGAAACTCCCATGGTCCCACAGGGAAAAAGTCCAACTGAAAACCCAGCAGTGAGCTGCGATCTGGCCCTGGAATGAAGATCCGTCACTTTCTTTATTCTTACTTCACTGAGATTTCAAGGCTGGTCAGGCAGAGGACACTCGTGGCAACCAGCCGAGGGAAATGCTGTCCCAAGAGTGACTCCATGGATGCAGCAGGCAAGGCACTTCAGATGAGGTGGGAGAAAAGTGTTGCTCCTGATCAAAGCACATCTGAGCTCCACGGATTGACTTGCAGGCCAGAAAGGTGCAGAGTCCAACTGGTGATTCCTTGCCACCTGGGAAATTTTAAGGGCTTTTATCCACCTGAGATTCTTTTGTGTCTGATAAGAGCCAAACCCCTGCTGCCTACCATGTTCTCTTCAGTGAGAAAACCAAATATAATTGAGTCTGGACTGTGATTTTTGAGAAGTTTGCCACAGCTCAATTATCTCCAAGATCTCATCCCATCTGTGCTTGAAATCTGCCCAGGTATGCCAGAGTTTGGTCATGGAAAGGTGATGAATAGACACAGAGAAGGTGTGATTTTACAGTCTCATTTCCCCAGGGAAGCCGTCCAACAAGGGCTGCTGGAAGAGGTCAGATCTTGGGTCTGGTCGCATGTTTTCAGATCACTTCATCAGAAGCCTGCTTGGAACATTTCCGTGGATGTTGCTGGCAGAAAATAGGTTTGGGGTTTTTTTTTAAAAAATAAACTATGTTGTTTTTTTCCAACTTGTGAAATGTTGACACCGTGTCAAAAAAAAAAACCCAAAACCACAACCAAAAATATAGGCCAACAACAAATGTGGAACAAATAGAGACATTTTCACTTTGGAACCAAAAATCAAAATAGAGCTGTTGAAAACAGAAATATTTTCCTACTAACAGTGTTGCTGGCCACACACATTGATCGCTAATTGCTCAGCAGGTCCAGTGGCAGAAATGCTTGCCAGGTACCTATGGACGAGACCTCAAACAAGCACTGAACTGCATCGCTCGCTTTGGACTCCCTCCACCTGTGGCACCTCGATTGGTTGCATTGCTGCACAAGGTGGTGTCTGCTGTGTTCAGGAACGTGGCTGATGTTCTGGACACCAAACTCACCATAAGGTCTCCTTGGAGCCTTCTCCTCTCCAGGCTGAACAACCCCAGCTCTCTCAGCCTGTCCTTGTACAGGAGGTACTCCAGCCCTTGGATCATTTCCGTGGCCTCCTCTGGACTCGCTGAAACAGCTCTGTGTCCTTCCTGTGCTCAGGTCACAGAGCTCCAGGTGAGATCTCACCAAAGCACAGCCGAGGGCCAGAATCCCCTCCCTCATCCTGCTGGTCCCACTGCTTCGGGTGAAGCCCAGGACACGCGTGGTTTCTGGGCTGTGAGCGCACCTTGCCGGCTCATGTCGAGCTTCTCATCCCCCAGCACCCCAAGTCCTTCTCCTCAGGTCTGCTCCCAACCCATTCTCCACCCAGGCTGTGTTTGTGCTTGGGATTGCCCTGACCCAGGTGCAGGACCTTGCACTTGGCCTTGTTGAACCTCATGAGGTTCGCACACCCCCGCTTCTCCAGCCTGTCCAGGTCCCTCTGTATGTTTAAGTTTCTCCTCTGCTTTGTCCGGCTTTGAAAGTCATGGTGGCCCCAGGGCTGCTGGGTGACTGGATGGGGTGCACGTGCCCTTGTGTGTTACCATGCCTCTCACAATAGGTACTGGTTGCTTCCAAGTTTGAGGTCAGCCCGTCCTGGCGAGCTCAGCACCGAGATGCTCTTCCCCTCCATTTTCTCCTTGTTGTTGCATTTTGGCAAGTGGGTTTCTGGGAGAAGCAGGAGAGGGATGGAAATCCCCGCTCTGCAGAGAGCGCTGGGGTGATGGGGTCTCACTCCTCCAGAGCTTCCTGTACCCAGAGCATGGAGTCAGCTGGGGAGAGCTGACCTGTTTACACATCAACATCTCAGCTCCAAGCCACCTCCAATGAGGGAAGGGGAGGAAAAAATCAAACCAGAAAGAACATGGAAGATTAATAGGGTTTTGGACTATTACATTCTCCAGGCCTTGCTCGGCGGTGGCTTTCAGTCCTCAATCAGTCACGTTGCGATTGGACTGATGAATTTTCCAAGGTACGTCTTTGACTGACATGGGCGCACGCTTTGTTCCTGTCGCCCTGCTCCGTTCCTGTCCACGGGAGCAAAGCCAAGCACAGGGCTGCCACTGGGGTTCTTGGGTGGGGGCCAGGCCAGTGCCCACCCCTTGTGGTGCAGTCTCGGGTGCTGCGCTGTGCTCTGCATGGGGCTGCGTCCCGAGCTACGTCAGCACAGCTGCAGCTGGCTCTGCATGGCGCGTGCTTGGTGCCCACCTGTGCCACTGCTGCCTGCCCTGCCCTCCATCCACCCTGGCCTGGCTGCCCTGGCGCTGCCCATGGCCCCGGGTGAAGGAGAGCACTTTCTTGTGCCTAACAAGGCGCTTTGCCCATCCAGCTAGAGAGCTGCCAGCTCCACCGTGGATTGTCTTTTGCTTTTTATTGCCCAGCGGGAGAAGCGCGGAGAAGGTCTTTATGTGATTTTAGAGAAAGACAAAATGCCTTAATAGCAGCCAGCGCTGCCTCTTTGGGACCCAGGGGACCCTGCAGCAGCCCATAATAATCATCGTAAATAAAAGGGGATGTATCTAGTGTGCAGCATGGGCCGTTAAAACAAGCCCTAGGGTGAAAGGGATGTCTTAAAAACAAGCTTTAGAGGATGCTTCTCTCCGTTTCTCTCCTCATTGCCCCTCTAATTCTCCTTCCCTGCATGGCAGGGCAGTGGAAGGTTGGCAGAGCTCTCCTCTCTCCCAGCCTCAATTAG
Organism: Neomorphus geoffroyi; assembly: GCA_033558235.1. Taxonomy (NCBI): domain Eukaryota; kingdom Metazoa; phylum Chordata; class Aves; order Cuculiformes; family Neomorphidae; genus Neomorphus; species Neomorphus geoffroyi. The sequence continues at coordinate 12,386,509 of JAUMJM010000018.1, forward strand.
CTTGACAAGCACATATGTATAAAACTTTACTTTTCTGCTCATGTGGCCTTAGGGAGGGGACTCCCACTTAGGCTCATGCCTGGCTTTGTGGCCTAGTAAAACTGAGAACAGGGTCTGGTTAGGTTTCTCTGGCCTCCTCCACTGAAGACAACCCAACGTTGTCTCCTCTGGCAGTTTTACCACAAATCTTTCTGCAGTGTGGGTCTCCCAGGTGCACTTCTCTGGGTGTCCTGGGGCTCTGTAGGCATCCCTGCCTGGGGCAGCATGAGAAGCCCAAGTCTTAACCCTGTGGTACAGGGCAAAAAGTAGAAATCATCAACCTGTTCAAGAAATACAAGGATCAGTGAATGGGGAGGGATGCAGGTTTCACTTACAAGGGGATGCAGGTCCTTCTGCGGCATTGACGTTCCAGGCAGTTGCATCGTTCCCAGGCTGCCGGTGCCAAGCAAGCAGGTAGTGTTTGAGCTGGAAATGCATTTTTGTGGAACAGTTTTTAGTAGCCCCGGGAGAAATGCTGGTCTGGGAACTGTGGGGCATTGGAGCAGAGCATCTCAGGAGAGCAACTACCAAGCCCTCAGGGAGCAAGAGGCTGTGGCCTCAAAAAACAGAATATGCTTCCAGGAGGGGGGAGGGATGAGCCAGGCTTTCAGGGGCACACGGGAAGGGTGGGATGAGTCTGGCGTGGGCTGAAACAGCCTTCTTTAATAGCTCAGAGCATGCTGGAGACATGGGAGGTCCTAGGAGGGGCTTTTCAGCATAGAGGATGCACGAAATCCTTTTCCTTTTTTATAATATGTGCTTGTCTATCTCAGCATGCTTTTAATTGCTTTGCAAGCTACAGAATGACAGCTAAAACTGGTTTTCTCTCTTTTCTTTCATTTCTTTCTCCCTCTACAAATGTTTGGGAGAAAGGAGAACTGACAATAAAAACCAAGTTGATTAAAAGCCCTGAGCCCTAGCTGCGAAAATGTTTTGAAGCAACTGTAACTACCTTTATTTTCTACATAATTCTTTCATTCCATTGCATTTTCACCCTTCACAGTTTCCACACACGGCCGTCTATAACTCTGCTGCTGAGCTGTCAGCACTCGGAGCAGCATTGCTCTGCACGTGCAAGGAACCGCAGCGTCACACTTTCCTTTAGCCCTGCCAGGGCTGTTGTTGGCAGCAGGATCTCTTCCAGAGTGGCTGGGAAGAGCTTACAGGGGTTTTGCCACGTGAGGAAGTGGTGTGGGATGCCTCTACATCTGCTGACCTCCCAGCCGGTGGGGGTCAAGGTGTCCCTACCTCTTGGTGGGGCTGATGTGAAATGGTGAGGGCGGCTCCGGGCTGGTCTGGTCATACGCACAGTCGCTGCGATGCGGTTCTGTGTCCCCCATCCTGCTGCCTGGGCTGACAACTTGAGCTTTACAGGCTGCGTGCTCCATCTCACACTTCCCCTCCTGTTACCCTCTCTGTTAGGCTTTATTTTCTCTCCTGCACCTACCAGGACATCACTTAGTCCAGAACTTCACAGAATTGCTTGTGTTATCTTAATCGGGGTTGGTTTGTGTTCCCATAACCCCTGCAGGGCTGTGGTGTGCAAAAGGGAGCCCAGCCCTGGTTACCAGTGCTCAGCCAACACGCAGAAACCATCTGAGTCCTCACAGTGTGTGGGCAAACGTTGATGAACCCGCAGTGCATGAGGGGCTGTCATAGGTATCTGCAGTGCTGCAAAGTGCGGGTGAGAGGCCTCGTGCGCTCGTCCCCGTCCACAACACAGACACTGTGGGGACATCTCCCCAGGACACAACTGCTTCGCAGTCACACTGTATTCTTCATCAGGCAATTAACATCTTTTGCAATAAAAGCACTTCACTTCCTCCTGCTGCCCCTGCCCCTGCAAGGAACATTTTGACTTTGGAAGCATGGCCTCTTTGTGAGAGTATTAATGAGGGCTGGAGGCTACAGCAGAGCTGAGCGCTCCCGACTGCCTGCCCAGCAGGCTCGAGGCAAAGCTGCGACGTCCTGCTCTTGAGGAGGTTGTATCCTGACCATATCCAGTAAATATGCCTCCAAATAACCCACCAGGAATTGCCTTTAACATCTGTGCTGGTCTCTGAGCCGTGTGGAAGGTGTGTGAGGAGAGGCAGGGCCAGGCAGGAGAGGGCTGTCAGCCTTCGTGGAATAAATGAGGGGCTTTTCCACTGCACCCAGAGAGCTCCCTCCGGCCCTGGAAAGATAAAGAAATCAGGAAACTGGTCTCATCTCACTCCTCCAGCAGGACGGCATGGCTCATGTTTACTTGCATCAAGAAATGGAAGAACAGAAGGATGGAAAGGAAAGGAGAAGGAAAAGAAAAAGGACAGTAGCATTTGAATGGGATGTGGATTCAGGATGGGAACCTGCAGGCACCTCTGGACCTGCAGGGGCTGATGGGATGGAGCTGGCTGTGGTGGTGGAGCAGGGTTTTTTTCCTGCTTGCCTTTATTAGCTCTCCAGGTTTTAGGATCTCCGTGCTTCCCTCCTCCTCCTCCTCTTCCTCCTCCTTCACATGATTAATCTCCACCTTGCCTTTCGCTTAGTAAGAACATAACTATAAAGGCAATCACACGGTTTATGGGCTGTGTAGATCAGCTGCCGTCAGCTAAATCAATAAGGCACTTAGGGCACCAATGGCCCTTTTCCCCCTCCTGTTCCCTTTGTCTTATCCATTGGTGCAATGAGTTCTCAGCTGCCATCAGCGTGATCCTCTCTGCTACCGAATTAAGGTCCCCACGCCTTGCGGGTGCCTTAGAGGAAAGTGACAGCACAAAAGGGTGGGGAGCAGACTTGAGCAGGAGGTGGGAGATCGTGCACCACTGCGCTCCCCAGCACTGCTCAGCCGCGGAACTCAGCCCTGGTTGAGTTCTGGGGGGCCTGAGAGGTGCTGTGGTCCAGACCAGCCCAAGCTGAGCTGCTCCCGTGGCCCCTAAAGCAGACTTTGCACTCTCCTGCGTGTCCTCACATCGTGCCCCATGGCATGAAGTGCATGCCAGTGCCCCGCTGCAGCTCAGCCCTGGCCTCGCATCAGACACTTTCAACTGGACACAGACTCCTCAAAGAGTAATTTTGTGTTTGCAGCCCCAGGCACCACTGGAGGCTGTGGAGGTCTGGAGCTACGTGCTGTGGATGTGCTCTGGTCTCAGTGGGCTACCAGGGCCACGCAGTCCCAGCCATGAGCAATGGCTCACCAGGAGGAGCAGGAATTTTAAAATCAGTGAATGAAGTAAGGGAGCAAAGTACGGCATGAAGTAGGGAGAGGTATGGAAATGGTGCTGTTGTCATCCTACAGCCCAGGCAAGGGCAGCCCAGAAATGCCCGGGCCACTGCTCAGAAGCCGGCAAAGCCACAGCCACGTGTGCGCACCTGGGATTTAACACCTTTTCCTTTTAATATTCCCTCCTTCTTGGCCAAAACTTCCATCCCCCGACAAGGTAAAGTGAATAAACCATGGCAGCAGCTGCTTTGGCTGCTGTTGAACCTTAAAAGCAACACCTGGGGGGACAGTGCCGGCAGGGGGTGAGTCCAGGGAAGGAGAGATGCCCAGGTTGAATTCTACGTGATTTTTGTAACACGAAGTACACAGAAGACTTTCCAAGCCCTTGCAGAGCCCTGGTCATTCTCCATGCTGCTGCCCTTGTAACTCGGTGACACGCAACAGCCATTGCCTGGGAAACAGGACAGGGCTGACCCTGGGCCCTCCAGCGCTGAACAGAACAAGCTGCTCCCGCTGGGCCCGGAGACCCAGAGCTGTCGTGGGCATCTGCAGTGGATGTACCTGCACTGGGGCTTGCACACGAGCCAGCTTTTTCATATCCTGCAACATCTGGTCCTTTCCAATAGTAAAATAAGCTTAACAGAAATTTCCAGTCTTGGGGCGGAACAAAAGCCTCCCCTTGGAACTGCAGACAGCCCAGCTCTCGGCATTGATTCGCACAGTACGCTGCAATTCTACATGAAGCGCGGTGTTTGCTGCTTGGGATCTCACTGCCCTAGCAATTCCCTAAAGAGAATAGAGGCAAAATGAACACATTTACTCATGACTTACACCAGCTTCGTAGCCTTGGCTGACCAGGCACCGCTCACTGCCTCCTTAGAGCACACTTGGGCATCCAGCGGCTGAGCTGTTCACCCAGGCTCGGGTTCCCACACACCCAGGCGCTGGCTGGGGCCCAGGGACACACTGCACCGGAGCCAAGGGGAGCAGGGAGCCCCCAGCACCCCCTCCATGTTGTTGGAGCTGCAAGGGGTCACGGCAGAGGCACGGCCAGCTTTGTAGGGAGAGGCAAGGCTTTTATCAGCTCAAATGATGCACTATGATGGATTGGAGAGGTGCATAAAAGACTGATTCCCTGGCCCAGGAATTGGACACACTGAAGAAAACGTGGTTATCAGGTGCAAACAGCAGCTCCCGCGGGGCACTGCCGTGGTCCGAGATGGAGAAAAAGCTATTTTAATTGTAGCACTCAGTCAAATATTTTGACTCAGTGAAGAGTTTTTATGCTTTCCTGTTAATGTGTTTAGATTTCTTTTTCCTTTATCACTTCCATAGAAAGTCAGACATTTTTGTAAAAGGCCTTCTTTTTAAAAATTTCAGATTTTCAATTGAAATACAACTTTTTTTTTTTTTTCTTTTTCCTGGGGTACTTCTGGATTTTTCTAATGAGGAAATCACACTGCTGCTTGTGCTCAGAAGAATTCCCTGAGGTGTCGCTCTGCTCCCAGCTGTGGGTGCACAGCTCAGGCTCCCCACATTGGAGGAGCCACGTGTCCTATAGGCTGAAGGGGATTTACAGGGAGGCACTACGCTCAAACCCCTATGGGTCCCACCACCCCAGCACAGCATCTGTGTGTCTAAGCCTGCTTTTTATCTCCTGGCTCAAATATCTTCACCTTCAGCAGGGAGCAACCCAGACTTTTCCAGCTGCTCTTTGCAGACTGAATGAATTGATGGGGTCAATGGAGAGGGTTCGTGGGCCGGTGTTGGGGTGCAGGGGAGGGCACCTGGCACCAGCCATGAAAGGGGCAGAGTCCAGCCACAGCCACCTTACAAAGTGGGCATGGGAGAGTGAGAAATCAGTCCTATTGAAAAAAAAAAAAAGCTAAAATAGCATTTATTTTATGATTTGCATCTGGAAACTCCTCCCTCACTGATGGAGAGTCAGTGCTGGGTAGAGGTTTTACCAGCAAAGTTCAGCTTTGTGCATCCGTGGAGTTGTGTTTCAGGAAGGATTGCTGGGCTGGGCTGGTACAAGGGCTGTGCAAGGCAGTGACTTGGGAAGGGCATTGCGGAGCACCCTGGCAGCAGAAACTTTCCCCCGTGGAGTTGGCTCCAATGAGCTCATTCCCAAAGCAGCTTTTGCTTGGCAGAAGTATTCAGAGGATGACTACAAATTAAAAACAAACAGAAGAGAGCCAAGGATCATTTATTTAGAGAACATTTAACAGGTTTTGTGTAGGGTCTGGTTTTAGCCTGGCACTTGTTGATTGTATTTGCACTGGAAATAAGATAAATGTGACACCTGCTCCATTTAATCTTTCTCTCTCTTTTCCTTCCCCCCCTCCTTTTAAGAATTCACCAAAAGAGACTGAGAAAGAAAGAGAGATGTTAGATCATGTGCCTGATTAATGGTTCTCTGGGGGGAAAGAAATCATTTAACCACAATATAGAGCACTTTTGATTGAAAAGAACTTTAAATTCCATGTTTATAAGCCAGGAGCAAAAACTGGAATAACAAACTAAGGAAAGCTCCTGTCCGCCGAGTTTATCACCACTGGCCCAGGGGCTTTGTATGACTATGAAAACAAGCAGTCGAATGAGTAAATACGCCAGCAGGCTTCCAGATACAAAAGCAAACAGGGTGATGATAGAGAGCCGCTAATGAAGGGAGGATTCGAGGAGTGAAAGAAGCTGGAGATTGGATTTAGTACTGGCACGTGGCGAGGTCTGACGTGCAGATACCTTGGTCTCTGTTGCGTAGTGCTTCTTTCAAGCGTGTTGCTGGCCCAGCCTTGCTCCCAAATCACGGATCCCCCCTTCCCCTGCTGCTCCTCCCGACACCCCTGCTCCCAGGGCGATCCCGCTGTGCTGCCTCCTGCGCAGGGCAGGGTTTGCGATGCCAGGCAGGCACTGTTTCTCTGGAGAGCAGAGAGACCCGCGGGTATGGGCAGCGAGGGGAGGCTCGGGAGATGCAGGCTGGGAAAATAGATTGGCCCTGAGCAAAGAGCCCAGCGCAGGACCAAGGCCTGCCTGGCCACCTGGGGACAACTGAAATGGTTTTAATATGTTCCTCCCATCGCTCCTTCTGTAGCAAAACATTATTAAAACCAGTAATGCTAAACTTTAGATTGTTTTCCCCCGTCTTTCCTCATGGTCTTTTAACAACCCAAGAAGCAAACCAGCAGTCTGCAGTTTCCTCCAAATAATCCATAAAGAATGAGTGAAGAAAATGCTCACATTTTCTGTTGAGCACGTACTGAGGAGCCTCTGCCCTGCTCAGTGAACTGTCTGCTCATTTCTCCCCACCCTCTTCCTCTGCCCAACCCCCTGATGCTGAGGCATGAAGGGCTTGGAGTGTATGTGAACGTGGGAAAGGAAATTGCGTGTGCAGAATTAAGCTGTTTGCCTTCCTCTGATTGTTACTATTAATAAAACATTACATTAAATCAGTGCTGGAAGAATATAATTGGGTCCATCCATCGAATTTCTAAGGAGAAGGGCTCCCTTTGGCCGCTGAATGGAGTGGTCGCCACTACCCTGGCAGTGAGCATGGCCTCATGTCCCCATGTTTTGGACTGATCCTCTCTCCATAACCAACACCATTTCTGTCCATTTTCTGCCTTTCTTTTCTATGAGCAAAGGCAGGAGCTAGGGGCAGAAGGAGGCACAGCTGGGGACCCTATGACTGGGCCGGAGACCGCTGGGACTTGGAATTTGGTTTGAGGGCAGTTTCTGTCTGGGGCTGCCTCGTCCTCTCTCTGTGCAGGGATGGAGGCTTCTCCATCAATTCTGCCAGTGGAGCCAGAGGGAAACACCCCTCAGATTCACACTAATAAACTCCCCTTCAATAGGGAGCAGAACAGTTGTAATTTCATCCACTTTTCAGAGCAGCTGAAATCGTTCAATGAAGGAGTTGACTCATACAACACGAACTGGAGATTTTTCCCAAGCCCAGTAATTTGTGTTGAGCTAATGCACCTCCCCACTAGTATCGTATAATATAAAGCAGCAAATAACTCATCCGTGTGCTCCCAGCCGAGCACAGCAATGGGAACGGACTTGGTGCTGCTGGGCTGGCAGTGAGGAAATTCTCTTTACCTGCAGCCGGTCCGACCCCGGCCCCATGCTTCAACGCTTGTGGAGAAAATCCTGTCAAGGGCTGCAGGACTCCCGCGTCTCCTGGAGTTGTGGACGCCGGATCAGCCCTTAGTCTGAGTTCTGCTTAAACTCTGTGCTGGCAGCCTCTGACCTGCAGCATCCAGACTAAATTTCCAGGTGGTGGTTTTGTTTAGTCCCATTTCTGTGAGATTTAATAAACCCTTTAATATATCCTCCTGGCAAGGGTATTTGACACTTTAACTTACAGCTCTTGATGTCTTTGATAAATCAAACAGGTCAAATCCCTTTCGTCTGTCACTGTACAGCATTTTCTCCAGATTTTTTCCTGTAACTCTTTCCTGAACCTCGATATCTTTATTCAGACAGGCTGGATGTAGCGAGGCAATTCATTAGAAATGTTCTTTATTAAAAAAGTAAACCACCCACTGATCATTCTCCTATATTCATGTTTTATTTTTCCATTCCATGTTGTGCTAAGAACAGCAAATAAATGATACATACATCAGACTTATAACGAGCACTAATGGTTCTACAATAAAAGCAGAATGATAACTGGTACGACAGAGATTAAGACAAATAAGATAAATGCATGTGGTAAAATATTTTTAAAACATGTCCCTAATTTCAGAACATCAAGGCATGATCGCAGCTAAAAATATGACAATCCATCAAAATCCTGTCATACGCAGGGTTTGGGACTCATTTTAGACAATGAAGAGCTAAAAGAAATGCTGAGTTTCTTACAGTATTAATACATAACTAAGCAATCCAAGAGGAGGATATTACATTAATGGCATAAATGGATCATAATAAAAGACCATTCTGACATGTCAGTACTCTTACTCAGTTGTATTAGAGGAATCAGAAGGGGAAAAGGCTTTTTAGTGCAGGCTGGCGCCCACATCTCTGATGCTGCTCCCGGCAGCGCCGGCCCAGGAAGCAGATCTGGCTGCCAGGGGACCATCACGGCTCAGCTTCCAGCTCTGCCTTGGGTTGTTGCAATGGCAGGTCTGCCTCGCTCCACCTCCCAGGTCATAATTACCTTTCCTTGTTCCCCTGCCCCCGTGCTTTTGAGGATGCGGCCCTGGTAGGACCGGGGACGCAGTGAAGCCATCACCATCCTGACTGGGTGTCTGAGGACCGACCTCTGCCCACACCAGCACCCACTTGCTGATGCCCTGGGTCCAGTGCTTCTCCTGCCTCTCTCATTTGAATAATTGGTCATCTGAGCACCACGGATTAATTGCTAGCACTTAATCTTCTCAGAGAGCACTTAGCAACCACCGTGCATTAGTCTGGCTCCTGTAGGAAGCAAATGCCAGGTGCTCTGCTCTGCCCTGCTGCCCACTTCTCCTCGCACTGGGGGCTGCTGGTGTGGGGCATCTTTGCCACCTTGGCACCCACAGTGCAGCCGCACCAGCCTGACACCCCAGCATCGCAGCAAAGTCCTGGCACCACAGACCGCAAACCGCATCAAACCGCAAAGTGCCACATCCCAGCCAGGCTCCTGTGCCACGCAGCAGGGATCATCCACAGAGGAGAGCAATGTGCTCTTTGGGTCAGAAAGTTCCGTAGGGTTTCTCTGTGGCTCCAGTTGCACGTTGTTATTATTGCCCACTCCACAGTCAGTTCGTATTGTTTCTAGAAACCCGGTGTGAGCAACGCAGCTTCCGGGAGAGGAGGAGAGGCTTTATGTGCTGGACTGGAAGGTTTTCAGCCTTGTTTTTTGCATTTGTTCAGTTTTGGGCAAAGGATGGCTCTTTCAAGTGATAGGAACTTTTTTTTAAGGAATTGGAGATTCAAAAGTTTGAGGAATAGGAGCCAAGGGGAAACGAGAAAATGTGGTTTGGAACTGATCCTGCTGCTTCGAAGTTTGTGATCACTTTGTGAAATGAATCCAACCCTAAACTGTATCTGGTGTCTCCTCAAAAGAGAAAAGGATCAATTTGCTTTGAGTTGTGTGGGACTGAAGGGCTTTTCCCTCTTCCTTTAATTAAAAGAAATTCCCATTTAAAATAAAATAAAACCGAATAGAGAAGCGAGAGGAAAATATCCTATGGAGAGCCAGAACAAATAAAGGAATTTACTAGAAAACCAGGAACCAGATAGGAAATGTTCGTTTGGGGGAACATTTTGACGAAGAGAATGGTATTTTTATTCTTTTCCAGCCATACGTAGCAGACAGAGGGAAAACTAAAGAGGAGAAACAAATGTCCCAGTCCATTTTCTCGGGCAGCTGAGGGTCCCAGGAGACCAGGATGGGGGTCTCTGAGCCAGCAGGATGCTCCTGTCTTCTCCTAAGGGAAGAAGGGACTGGCAGGGCAGGGCGCCAGCCGAGGGTGCTGTAGGAGATACTGAGGGATTTGGCCATGGTCCTTTCACCCAGACAAATCCCACTGTGCACAGGCTGTGCTGACCATGCCACTGGGTGGGGGGTGGGGCAAGGGACGGGGGTACAGCTTGGGTGTCATTGCTGTCCTTTCCAGATAGGAAATATCACAAAGCAGGGAGAGGTGCAGCCGAATTTGCTCTGGGCCTGGCTTGGGCTCTGTCATGTGGAGGAGCGAGCAGCAAGCAGGATCTACCCCACCGAAACTCCGAGCACATCCAGCGCTTGGCAACCCGTCTCCTCTTGGAAAGGTTGCTCATTAGCTCATGTCACGGTCCCCTTTCGGTGCTGGCAGCTGGCTGGGGACTCACACTGCAGGGTTGTGGGTCTGCTCTTCCAGAGGGTCCCTGGGAGTCCCATCATTTGCTGGTTTCGTCCCATCCCCGATCCCTTTCCCTCTTGCCTCCCCAGAGGGTGTCAAACCCCATCTCCATTGATCCAAGGCTGCCAGCTCCTCTGCATTCTCCCCACACCGAGGGCAGTGGCCCTTGGTCGTGCCCGTCATGTTTGGGCAGCTGCCAGTGAAGGAAGGTGATGGCACAGAGTGGGGGCAACTCTGCCACCTCCAATCTGGGATGCATCACAGTACTGCAAGCAGGGAGCATCGAGGGAGGATGATTTCACCAACATTCGAAAGGAGAGAGGAAGCAACAGTGAGGATCATGAAAGGACTGTGAGAATTTCTCTGACCCTAAACAGCTCCCACCGTTTGTAGCCATTTCTCTGAAGGACAGGAAGACCCTGCTAGAAAATGAGGGACTGTGCTATATTTCTGAAGACAGAAGGTGTTTGTGCCACAGAGTCCTCAGTCAACAGTAGTTTCTTACTGCAAATTGGGAACAGCACCTATCCTAGCTGTCCCAGCAGCCGTGCTGAGCTCTGTAGGTGCTACCAGAAAGCAAGTCCAGCTCATAAGCATCATCAACACTGTGCAAAAGCTCCTTATCAGTGTTTGCACTACAGCCTCTGCTGTTTTCCAGGAAACCTGCCTGGAGCATTTCTGTGTCCAAGCCCAGCCTTGTTGTCAGTGAGTTTGTTCTCCTTGACTAGAGATTAGCTCAGAGGGATCCTGCCAGTTCAAGTCACACTACGGACTAGAGTCTGTCTGGGCAAAACCACCCCTTCCTTAGCTAAGTGACTTACCACACCCGAGCACATTGTGACTTCCACCAGATTCACCTTCCAACATGGATGTCATCCATGCACGGTGTAATCCAACTAGGTTCAAAAGGTGATTAGGCAAATTAACTGATGACAGTTATGAGTGGGAAAGCCCCAGAATGATGAGACAACTTCTGTGTTAGGATTTTCTTCCCCTTGAAAGCAAGAGAAGCAGGAGCAGATTCCTTCTTGCTGTGATCAGTCTCCAGGCATCTGCTTTTGGCCACTGTCACAGCCAGGATGCAAAAGACGATGGACTGGTGTGACCCAAACACAGCCCTTTCCTTTCCCTTCCTTGTCTGTTCAGCTGCCTGTCTGGGGACGCTCATCTTCCCTGCCAGCCATGGCACGGGCACAGTGGAGAATATGTGGTTCTAGATTTTATGCTTGCTGACCCAAGCTCTTCCCCAGATTTCACTCCCTGTTTGAGAAACGGAAACATAAACGATTTGAGCAACTTCAGGCACATTAGTCCAGTCCCCAGAGTATACAAATCTGGAAGGAAGGAGTCATTAAAAACACAGAGCTAAATAGAAAATGACGTGAAATGCAGCACAGGAGATGTCAGGCTCATCTCATGTTAGGTGCCGGACAGAGGAAATGCTGTAGATCTCTCTGTGCTCTAGTAAGGTGTCTGATGCAGTGGCTTGTGGGAAATTATTAATGAGGACAGGGATTAATGGGAGAATAGAAAGTGCACCAGAAACTTGCTAAAGAGGAGCTGACAGCTTGGTGTGCTGCACACAGTGGTGACTGGCTTACAGGAGATCAGTCCCCAGGACAACTGAGTAATTTGGTTCCTGACCTCAGCACAAACATTAGGAATGCATGAGTGACAGTGTGGGGAAGTGACATCGGTGTAGAGAATGGAAGACAAATGCCTCTGATTGAATCGCTGGTGGGATTTATCTGCAATACTCTTTACTCTTCTGGTCCTCTCCTGAGGGCAGATTCAAACAGGGAAAGGGCAGGAGAGGGCTCTGCTGCTGCTGTAGTGGAGCACCCATTTGATGAGAGGAGACATAGAGAATGGCTTCCCTGGCCTGTTAAAAAGGAGGTTAAGAGTACATCAGGGAAGGAGAAGCACTCTTTAGGTTAAAGCACAATCTTTGCAGAGGAAAATTCACCAGAAATTAGGCAGTAATACATTTAAGCTCAAAATTAGGAGACATAAAGAATGTTTAGGAATGAAGGAGGATAGCAACCTACACAGTTTTAAGACAGAGGCTGATACATTAATGTAAGAGATGATCGTGTGACCTGGTTGCCTTCAACAGCAGGTGACTGAATTGATCCAGGACATCCTTTCTAAAAGATGATTGTAGCTGATCCCTTTTATGGTCCCTGTGCCTCCCTGGGGTGGTCTCACAGGAGAGTTTGCAATTCAATTTTGCTGCATGATGCTCCAGTGACAGCTCTCCGGCCACTTGTCCTGCTCTCCAGCACCTCTTGCCATGGGGTGCCTTGCCACGATTGGGCAAGCAAGATGCACCTTCCAGTCATCTAGAAGAAAACACAGCTTCCCGGTGTGTTCCCGGTGAGAGGCCCCAGCAGAGTCCATCCGCCCTACAGCAGCCTCACGTGTACCACCAGGCTCAGGCGTATGAATAAAACATCTTCCCAAGAACCTCAGTTTTCCACTGCCGGAGCTTAACCTCTGGCAGCTGTCAACAGTTTCCCTTTGTGCACTCAGCAGACTCCACCAGAACAGAGTCAGAAACATTAAGCAGATCAAGGCTGCAGGACACCATTAAGGGAAAGAAACAAAGCGAGGAGAGAGAAAGAAAGCTCCTGTCTCCAACCCCAGCTTTCTCCACCTCCTTTTAGTTTGGTTTCTATTCCTGCTGAGGAATTTATACTTGGGCTCCCACGGTCTGGCTTCTTGTTAGGAAAAACAAACCTGCTATATCCCGATGGCTTCTCGGTGCTGTCCAAAACAAATAAGTAAAGCTTTTGATGTTAGGGAGAGTTGGGAAGCTCAGCAGCCTTGTTTGCACAGCTTTGAAGTGAGGCTAGCTTTTGCCAAGGTGGGTGGGCAGAAGGTGCCGCTGGTAGGATGAAAAAGGAGATGACCTCAGTGTCCAAACAGGAGCCTGATGGGTCGGGAGCAATTCGGGGGAAAGGGGATCTCAGTGTTAAGTCTTGTCCCCGTTGACACCGAGAGCTGAGGGGAGCAGGGAGGAGAGGTTGGGAGGGTAACAGGAACTTGGCAGGGAGCCGGGGATTGTACTGGGTATGGGAAACAGCCTCTGCCCATATCCTCTATCTCTAGAATGGAGTTGTGATCGCTTGAGCTTCTTCCAGACTCTCCTGATGTCATTCCTGATTAGGAGTGACAAAGGCTGAAGTGAGGTTCATGTACACATGGCATGCAAGGATGCAGAAGCATGGGCTTGTTGCAGTCTTGTTCACATTACGGGTACAGCCAGAGACCCCATAGAAGAAGATAAGAGAGAGAGAGAAGAAACAGAAGGGAAGGGTAAGTGTGTTTCCAGCTCCCAAAACAGCTCCCAGACTTGCTTGTGGTCTCCTACTTGACTTTTTGTCCCCTTTCTCATGCTATGGAGAGAAACCACCATCCAGTTTCCATTCTGCTGAGAGGATTGCCTCTCTCCAAGCCAGCTCGGGGCTGGCTGGTACATGGGACTTTCCATGACGTTCCCCCTGCACCAGTCACCCATCAATGGGGAGTAACAGGTCCCCCCCTATGGCCATGGAGACCACTTGCAAGGAGGCGTTAGGGGATCTGTACACATCCTAAACCATCACTGCCCCCAAAATGCTATGACTTGCCATGGAGGTCAGGCTGCATGGGAATGCACTGTCAACTGATCCTGCCATCCCTGGGAAAGCCCAAATATATTAGGAAAGACTAAAAAAAGCCATTTATGCACAGGTAAGCAGCCACAATGCAAAAGGGAACAGAGCAGAGGAGGTGCATGCCACAGCAACTGCCCTTCAGCTCAGCTTCCCATCGTTGAACGTGGCAGTACCTCTTTATCATGTTTTCCAGCTCCTGAGTGTGTCACTCAGAATTTGACAGCCCTGCGTATCACTCTGGCATATAAACAGCTTATGAGGAGCTGGCCCAGGGCAGCCCAGAAACGAAATGGTTTTAGTTGTTTTAGGTTCTGAATCACATCCTTGATGAAAAGAAAAGCTTCAGCTGCCTCCTAAGTGTGAGTTAAAGGGGGTGATGGCTTTCTGCTGGGTATTAAATCCTCATGGCAGTAGTGCTATTCCTTCCCGGGTGCTTTTCACCGCGCTGTCTGCTCAGATACCTGCAGTGGAAGGGGAGATGTGAGCGCAGGTCTGGCTGCTGGAGAAGCCTCTGGAGAGGGGACCAGCCTGAACTCCTGCTTCAAGGGCTTCTGGGGAAAGCCTCACAGCTGGCTACCACAGGTGCTCCACGTGGTCTCCTTTGAAGCTGCTCCAATTAGTTTGAACAACTAAATTTTCCGTAGAGTTGGGATTTGAACCCAAATATAATCTAGAGCTGGGGAGCTCTTCCTCGCCTCTCCTCTTTTTGATCCATGTTGTTTATATCTATATGTAGCTCCCGCAGGAAAGCCTGAAGCAGGGAGGGACCCTGAGAGCCCATCAACCTCCCCTCTTCCTCTGCTGCACAACTTCTCATGAGAAGCTGATGTTGCTAAATGTACTCAGCACTCAGCCTTTCTGAGAAGGTCCTGCTCAGGCTGAGCAGAGCAGAGCCAATTTGCTGTGTGCTTTTGTTTGTGTCACAGTGGTTTCAGATTGATCACTAAAGACCTGTGCGCTTTTTGTGCCATTTTTTTTGCTTTCTTTCCAGGATGCTTTCGACCATCCTCCTGCATTTGCTATATCTTTCATAACCTTGAGGTGTGAGGAGATCAAACCACTCCTAGCTCTGGTGCTGGAGTGCAGACATGGCATGGAAGGTACCACTTGTGCCCGCAGCCATGGCACGGTGGCCAGATGCTGCTGTCCAAACTGCAAGGGACAGGAAAGAAACATTTGCATGAGTACGGCTACAGGACCAAATTCAACCACGTGCTTAATGCAAATGGAAGCACTTGTTGATCTTTTCTTTCTCTGGGCTGGGTGAGGACTGTGTGGTGCCAATCACAGAGGGAGGAGAAAGAAGGCACCCTTCTACCCTGGCCACGTTTTGCACCTCCCAGCTTGCAGAAGCAAGGTTTGACCTCAGCTCACTCACTGATAGGGCAGTGTGACAAGTGACACCATCGCAAAGCTGGTGCCGTCAAGCAGCTACAAGAGTAACCGTCATTACCATGATGATGATGACTGTGAGGGTCACCAATGTCCCATGCAGCCACCACAGATTGACCCAACAGCAAACTTAGCACTGAAACCTTTTCCAGAATGGGGCAGAACAAAGGTCTGGATAAGCCTTGCCTCATCCTTCAGGTGGTTTTGCATTAAACTGGGCACTAATGGGTGAATAGCTCTTGGTGACATGCTTCAAGCCACCCTCATTCACTGCCACCACTACCAGGGTGGCAAAAGGGCTGTGGAGATAATACAGCCCTGTGCCAGGGAAGGGAGGCCATTGGCTCTACCAGCTGTCAGTCAGTCAGCTCCACCCTCCTTGCAATGGCTGCAGGTATAAAAGCCTGGGCAGTGGCCAAGCGTGGTCCTTGGTATGTGTGGTTCTTACCTGGTCTTCTGGATGGGAAAGGTTTGCAAAGCCTTTTAATTTTGGAGAGGGTTTGTTTACCTTTTCTTCTCTGATTTAGGGTAGCTTGGGAGCAGTTTTGTTTAATTGGGATTCTCTGGGGTGGCTGCTGCTGAAATGCTCCTGCCGGTGGGAAAAGCGGCACCTTGTGCCACAGGGAAGCCTTTACCCCATGGGTGGCCTCGGTGTTTGCTCCTGCCAGAGCCACCCAGCTGAAAAAGCTGTGCGATGTTGTTCCTTGCAGAGAGCACAAGGACGGGTGCGGCGTGCTGGAGCCCATGGTGGTCAGTGGAGGTGTATGGAGGATTTAGGAGGCGTCTCAGGAGCTGGCTCTGTCCTACCAGGTAAGGGAAGGGCTGCTTCTGGACCTGCCTAAATCTGAGTCCTGCTGTGGGGTGGGCCATGCAGTTCTGTGGGGAGCAGTTTAGTTGCTGCAGACACTTAATTCAAATCTGCTACAGCTGGGTGATGGATGGGCAGTGGGGCAGAGCTGTTCTTGAGCTGGAGGCCTCCTCTCAGGGTTTGGCTGCATTGCAAGGTGTCACGTTCACTGGAGGAATTGTAAAAGGGAGAGTGGAAGAGCTTACATTTCAGTGCCAGCTATGCACAGCAAGGCAGCCACAAAATCACCTCCAATTTTGGTTAAGGAATTAATGCCAAGAGGAGAGTTGCAGCCCGGGTCTCCTGCTGATACGTGAAGTCTGAGACCACCCAAGGGCCCTTGCAAAGTCAGGCTCAGCCCCTGCAGGGAACTGAAAACCATGGGTGAGGGGGGAAATCTCAGCATCTCTGGCACACGTGCCTGTTGGTGTCCAAGCCACAGTCAGGGGGCTGGACAGATGCTCAATAGCTTCTCTGTGTTTTTTTCACACGATAAAACCCTAAAGTGAGTGTAGCTCATAGCAACATCATGCAAACCTTCATTTGCATAATCATTATGCAAATCGAGATGGATAACCAGCTTTAACCAGATCCGAGTTGCTTTCAGGTGTCTCTTTCTCAGCTGGTATTTCAGCCACTTAAAGGACAAAAAAGAAACCACCACCAAAACTGCTAACTTTCTTCTTCTCTTGGTTAAGCACTTCACTAGGTCAGGGAGGGAGGGGAAGTGATGTGTGTAGCCACTGCAGTACCCGAGTGGCCTGGTGGGGTCACTGGTGGCTTTCACATCCAGGAGGGCTGTCCAAAGCTCAAGCCCTTGCCCTGGAACAAGAGGAGCGTCATTCATGCTCTGCTCTGTCTTGGCTTTCTTGAGACCTTTGGAAAATCTGTGGGCCTTCTTCATCTGAAAGTACTTTGTGGGGTTGTGAAGAAGCTGCGTAGGAAATGATGGGGTATTCAGGTACTTTATTGGTAGCTAAGCTGCTCCTGCTGCATCTGAGGGGTTAAGAAGTTTAACTGTCTCTTGTTGGAAAAGATGGCTAAGGTATAGAGCTGCACAGAGGAAAGCAGGGTGGGCATCTTGCTCGTTCTGTCCCTCCCTTCCTGGTTTAGAGGGACCAGTCTCAGCACCCCATCCGTTGTGCTATGGGATGAGGGAAGCTAGACCAGAGTGTTCCCTCCAGCATGGCTAGCGGGGCAAGTACATAGCATCGCACGCTTCCCTCTCAGTGGTGCTCTCTCCCCTCCTTCTGTGAAGCATGTTCAGTGCTGTGATGGTTCAGCGGCTGGTGCTGACGGCCTCTTCCTGGGGAGCCAGGGAAGTTAATTCATCACTGGCCTTGGCCGCTGGAGTGCGGATACAGTGTGGACCCACATACGTTACAGGATGCTGCTGCTTATGCTTGCCTTCTCCCCCAGTCCTGTGCTGCTGTGGATGCCCCTTGTTGTTCGCCACTATCTCCTTTCTGCTCTGCCTCCTGTTACCCGTGGCTTTTCTTTTCCTGCTTGCCCATCTTGGGTCCTTGTGTGGAAAGTCTCCTGCATGTATGGCTGCTTTCCAGTTCTTGCAGCTTCCATAACGAGGTAGGAGCATTGACCTTTGTATGCTTCTCACTTTGTCTCTGCAAGCAAGGTTGTAGTTATGGTCCTCAAGACCAGCTCGTGTGTCCCATCTGCGCTGGGTTCATGCTAGGCTGGGTCAGGAGTGTGGGTGTCTTCTTGGTGATCTGCAGCTGATGTGATGCAGCCTTGCAAAACTGCAGCTTTTCTCCCACTCCAGACCCTAGGAGTCCTTGGGTGGTTTCTAACAAAACAACTGCTCTTTTCTGCTGCGTCACTAAGGGATATCAGTGAATGTCCCCAGACAAAATAGGTTAAGAGCAGCTTCGGGTGAGCCAGATAAGAACTTCATCGAGTGGAGAGGCACCAATACATTATGGGGGATGTGAAGATCAGGTGCATAGATCTCATTAGTGACAGCTGCCCAAGGATTGATGCAAACCTGCCTGACCCATCCTGGATGTATTTCAGCATCTCCCAACCCAGCTGGAACAGTAACTCAGGTTTCCTGTGCCCACCTGAAGACTACCTGGTCTTGTGGCACAGAAACAGGGAACGAAAGGGCTGTGGGGTTCCCACCATGGGTCTGGCCACGAGAAGTGCTGGTGGGTTAGAATTGGCTGAATGTCTCTTGTGGTGGTTATTGTGTTAAAAGGAGGGCTGAAACCCCTCCTGTGGCAGTAAAACTGGAAGGGGTGGTGACGAGGGGCAAGACCCTGGTCAGTGTGTGGAGGCACAGATGATACTGATGTGCAGGAGCCTCAGGATCTAAAAGCTGGGAATGGGTGAGAGCCTGCTTAAACACTATGAGGTTTTGCTGGCAAACAGACTAAATTGCTGAACCATCTGTGAGCTTTAGGGAGATGATTCAGGAGTCTGGGGTAGGAAGAGGGGCAACTTCAAGAACACTTTGTTTCTCGAAGAACAGAACAGCCCCCAACCAAACTGAAATAATGGATGATTTCATAGTGCAGTTTCTGCACCCTCCGTAGCCCAACCTGCTAACAAACCTCATCCCCTCTTACAGAGGAATGTTAATTGCTGACTGGGAAAAATAAAGAGAAACCCCGTGGTTTCATGAGGTAGGAGTGAATGTAATTTGATTACAGCCCCTGCCTGCTGTGTAGGTCCGCCTGGATGGCAGGGCAAGGCAGTAAGCAAGGTGTCATATTCAAAGTCTTGTGAAACGGGCGGGGGGGAGGAAGGGGGGGGGGGGAAGGAAGGGGGTGGGTGGGTGTTGCATTCTCAGTAGTGCACAGGTGTAGGGAGGAGGGGGAAAAAGGACTAATAAATGTGTTGGCAAATACTAAAAAAAGGAGTGTTACCTGAAAATTCAGGTAGCAGTTGGAGGGAATCAAAGAAACTAATGGACTGTGGGTTACCAGAAGGGTCAAAGACAATAAGAAAGCATTTAAATCGAGCAGGAAATTTATTTCTGTGTCAAAAATGGCTCTGTTTTTTGAAACAGATGGTAAAATTGTAAATAGCAGAGTGGAAAAGGTAGGGATGCTCCATAGATATTTTAAATACAGAAGAAAGGAGACAGGAGGATGCACTCACCACAGACAGTGCTGTGGCTGGCATATAAAACCCACCATTTGTAATACAGGAGGCTGTGCGGCAGCCTGGAAAGCATCTAATGATTGTCAGCCTGAATGTGGAGCCCTAAAGGAGGCAGCCAGGCAGGTCACCAAACTGCTGCTTCCTCCACTCACATCTTCAAAAGCCAGGAGAGTCCCTGGAGGCTGGAGGAATCCCAGTGTCGTTGCAACTCTTTGGGAAGAAATCGGGTCAGCATGAGGCAAAGTCATGGGGAAATCCATTGAAAATGTTATGAGTAAAGAAACAGGCACTGGGAATAATCACAGAGGTCTCTACCAGTCTCAACAGTTCCATGATTCTAAGATCATCAAGTCCAACCATCAACACACCACCACCATGCCTACTAAATCATGTCTTGAAGCACCACATCTACACCTCTTTTGAACCCCTCCAGGGATGGAGACTCCACCGCTGCCCTGGGCAGCCTCTGCCAGGGCTTCACCATTTTGTCAGTGAAGAAATTTTTCCTAATATCCAATCTAAACCTCCCCGGTGCAACTTGAGGCTATTTCCTTTTTTCTTATCGCTTCTTACTGGGGAGAAGAGAACACCCACTTTTTTACAGTATTCTTTTAGGTAGTTGTAGAGAGCAATAACGTTGCCCATCAACCTCCTCTTCTCTAGGCTGAACAATCCCGGTTCGCTCAGCTGCTACTCATAAGGGGTGTGCTCCAGACTTGTGCTCTCTGATACCTTTTCAAGTTGCCATGGCTTAGTGATGGGTAGTTCCAACTGCCTTTAAGGCAGGTCTCTGCTCTGGAGGCATCTATGTGGCTGTGGGGCTTTAAGAGTTGAGTGTATTGAGATTTCTTCAAGAGCTTTGGCCTCTTGTTTCCTTCAGGTGTATTGTAGAGAATTGAAAGGGCCCTGATTTTCTGGGTGGGTCATTCATTGATGGTTTTCAAAATGCAGTTATTAAAGGAGAGGTGGCCCATGGATTCTTTTCTTGGTTCAGTGTTATTTAATAACTTCACAAGCAAAAGGCAAAACTGCTGGCGTGCCGTGAAGGCAACACAGTGAAAGGGAGCAAATATTGAGCAGAAAAGGCCTCAGTGTCAGTGATGGGATGAAATGATCCCACTGTTTGATCAGACAGCTGCCATCACAAGCTGCCAAACCAAGAAAGCAGATTTATCTATATGTATGTGCACAGGGCAAAAGATCGTCCTTTCAAATGGAGAGTAATCAAAAGGCTCTGCAGTCAGCATGGATAAACTGCCCTGGGGGCTGGAGCCAAGCACAGGACTGCTGAGGTCCCTGGTGACCCCTTTCAAGACTGCTGGTGCCCTGGGTACAAGCTGCCAGGTGGAGGGCTGCGTGTCTCCCTGTCTGTTAGCTGTGATCAGCATCATCTGTCATAACCATCGTTATCGCTAATGGCTCATTATCCAGTGCAAGCAGGTCAAGTGAGTTGTTCCAACAAGCTGTGAGGTCAGGCCTGGAGCAAGGTGTGATAAGCAAGGGGTGAGAAGGAGGGGGATGGATCGGCTGGTTTTGTTTTGTGATGTGTAAATGTGGGATTTAGGGGATTTTTGGGGTGCCCTCAGGAGGAAACTTGGCCCAGAGGAGAGTCCTGACGTGACTGCAGAAGCTTCACTCCATCAGCATCTCTGCCCAGGCTCAAGGCAATGCACAGATCTAGCGCCAGCTCACTTTGGATAACACTTCATACTGGAAGGTGACTAATCATAGAAACAGGCTGTTCCTGTTCCCCTGGATGCAAAAGGACTGATCCGTCCCCCCCAAGTCACCCATCTCTCATCACAGCCATGGTTTGGAGGGGCTGGGTGGGGTGCTTACATGCATTAATCTTTTTTAAGATGAAAATAAATAAATAACCCTCTGAGCCCCCTGCTTCCACACTGGAATCACAACTGGCCATGAATAATTTATCCTCAGATAATTAATTATTCAGCTCACTTCTTCATTAGCTGAAGAACCTGAACTTAATTAGCTGCTTACCTCCGCAAAAATGCTTTTTTTCTGAAGCAAATAAATAAAATATGAACAGCTCTTCACCAAAAAAACCCACCCACTGGTCACCCTTTGTATCGGGTTCCCCGAAGACCTTTCCACGTGTGGTACTCCCACGCTGCAGCTCACGCATGGTGGGCTGAATTGGATCAAGGCCTGTCTACTTCCCCAGGGACAGTCCCTAAAAAGTAGATCTAAGCTGAGTAGGATGGGGTCGACAGATCACTGGGGAATCTGGTTTAACCTCTCCCAGCCCAGCATCCAGAGCTGCCTTATTTAATCTGCTGATTCTCTTACATGGGGCAATGCTGCCTTCTCATATCTTGAAAATATTGTGATTGTGCCTTTTAAAATTCATTCTTTAGGGCGAGCCTGGCTCCTGTGCTGCGGGGTGTGGGTCTGCCTGGTCCTGCCTTACGGCTGTGCTGGCAGAGCTGGGTGAGGTGGGCATCTCTGCACCGGGAAAGCCGCCCCCTCCATTAGCTGGCTTTTCTCATCTCACTGGGACTTAGTAGGGTGGCTTTTTTGAGAGGAACTGGTGTGAGCTGGTAACTTGCTGCTGTCCTTTCCTTGCCCACTCTGCTGGTTCACTTTGAATGTCTGTAGTGTTGGAAGGGGAGTCTTCTGGGAAGAGCTCCTCACAGGATCGCTCTGCTTTTCCATGCAGCCACTTGGTTTTGCTGGTAGCTTGTACTTGGCAGCAGTAACAGCCCAGACGGGGCCTCCCCTGCACAGTTCTGCAGGCCCAGTGTGTTTACCTGCTTTGTTTGGTCGCTGCTGGGCTGTGGGCTGGTCCACGAGCCGGGCCGGTGGCTTGTAAGTAACACAGCTGCTCTGCGCTATGCGTCGTCTCCCTTGGTGTGTGCTTGCTGGGATTAGTTCATGGGTGATGTTGTGCCTGGAGAGCAGTGCCATGATGTAACTGATGGTGATGCTGGCTGGCCTGTGCTCCGGTTGTAGTTGTTTGGGGAAAAAATGATGGCAATAATGAGCTGCGCACAGGTCATGATTTCCTGCGTGTCAGAGTAGTTCATCCAGCTGCTGTGTGTTGGCTCTCCTGGACGGGTTACGGATGAGCAGAGTCCCAGCTCTTTGGTGCAGCTGTCTCAATCCTACGTGTTTATGCTTTCATTTTAAGGGCCGATAACCTCTCTGCCGTACCACACCATCCTGAAAGTCTCTACTGGTGTTTTATAACTCCCAGCACTCTCAGCTGTGTTTTTCTTGGCCTTGCTCGCTCTTTCCTCCTCTGTTCAATATCGATTCAGACTCTGGGGTCTGCCCTCTTTTCCCCTCTGTTCCTCTGTCTCTCGCAGCCAGAGGAGCCTGTCACTTGGGTTGTGCAATTCATCCTGATTGCTTTCTCTGAAGAAGTCTCTGTATAATTTGCTGCAGCTGGAGCACACGTTTGCCTTGTCCCCTCCTCCAACTGCTCAGAGACCTTTGCTCCAAGAGTTTCTGCACCAGGCCTGTGATCCACTTGCAGCTTTTAATATCAGCTGCAGCAGACTTGGCAAGGAAAAAGCTGATGTGTCAGGGATGCTTCCCTGGGGATGGCGAGCTCTGATTTCACATCTGTGTGTGCATCCAGGGTGAGGTCAGGCAAGAGAAGCTCCAGACTGCAGAGCTGTCAGGTGAGAGCAGGCAGCTGGATGCACCTTTTGCTCCCAGAGGAGGAGGAACAGCTTGGGGAAGGATCAGAGCTGGGACAGTTGTCTGACCAGTAATTCTTCCTTTTCACAGCAGGTTTGGAAGTGCTCAATACACCACGGCTTGCAGCTTCCCTCTGGCCACCCCCAGGCTAGTGCAGCAGAGCCAGCCTTTTGGTAGCTGGAGAAACATCCCAGTTTCAATGACTTGTGGACGCTGTGGTCGTAGTGAGCAGCTGCAGCTCAGCCTTGACAGTGCAGGTTGCCCTGGGATGTCGTCTGCCTGAGGGCAGTGCCAGGGGTCCTGACTCTCTCCCGTATACCTGCTGGGTCCCTGTGCACTGTGGCTCCCCAATGTGCTGGCCATGCTGGCACCTTTGCATTCATCTTGCTGAGTCAGAAATGAGGTGGCTTCAGCTGACTTCTTGTTGGTTTATTTCTTTAGATATCCTATGTCTCAAATCAGTCTCTTATTTTCTTCCACTGCAAGGTGGGTCTTTGCAGTTTCCCTGCTGCCATCGGGGTTTCAGTCCATGTGAGCAATCCTGAAGTTTGCCGACACAGGTGTTTGGCTGTGCTGCCATGCTTATTGCCATACCAAATCCTCCCTTTCTTGGTCACCAGCATTTAACCTTGCTTTCACTTTCTGTGGGGATTTCCAGTATTAGCAGATCCTCTTTTTATCTCCATATTCTATTTGAGATGCAGTTTTGCTTGAACCCACTTTGTCAGCTCTGCATTTCCCTGGCTTTTTGCTGACCCTAGTAAGCACTGTGCATGCTTTATCACACTCCTTTTTTTATTATTTCTTTGTATTCTTTTGCCTTGTACCAGAGCCAAAAGAGCCTCAGAGTTAATGTTGCTAAGTTCTGCAGCCGTGTGCACTGTGCAGCCTGTACCTTTGTCCATGTTCATGCAAAATTACTTTCTCTGTCCTACTTTGGGTGATATTCCTGTCTGTCATCTAACTTTGCATGATGCAGCCCACACCTATTGCAAACCCTTTGCTAGAGGCTGCAAGTGTTTTTTGTGTGTGATTGCATGTCTCGATCTGCTGTCCGTATCTTTGTTTTCTATCACATGCATTGGCAGGTTGTAATGACTGTTTTTATCCTTTTGTCAATCTCGGGTAGTCTGGTTCTTCAGACAGCTTTTGCGAAAGCTAACTTCTACCTCAGTGATCTTCCTTCTTGTGTTTCATCTGGTTGATATTAGACTGTGTGCTGAAGGGTATGCATCTTGCAGTTGCCTTCATTATCAACCTCAATGGGGTTGCTCACCGCTTGGTTCTTCCAGGGCCCTGCATTTTCTCACGGAGAGCTTTTCTGTGCCTGGTGAACATAAGAACTTGGGGAGTAAGGCTGTGTTTTTGAGACCAGTGAAGGAAGAGGAGGAGGCAGAGGCAACAGGAAGGCTGTGGTATACTCTCTCTAGCTGCCTGGGATGCAGACGGAACCTGAAGCATCAGCAGGATCTGTTTAGGGGGCTGTTGGAGTCATTACCTAACTGTGCATTGATGCAACCATGTTACTGCTGCCTGTGGAGGAGCTGCTCCCAGGCCTGAGGAGAGATCAGGGTCACTCCCAGATGGACAGGTCATCCCTGGAGAGACACCACTATAGCACCAGTGGAAGCTGCTCACTCCGTCACATCCCAGGGGCTGGGACCACTCTCCCACCCATCGCCTTCCTTGCTTCAGCCCCTTCACAGGGGAAGGCTGCAAGCACCAAATCCACTCCAGGGTCCCTGTACCTGGGGTCAGCAGCATGGTCGAGCTGGGTGTTTGCGTTGCCAAGCAACCTGTCTCCCACTGCTGGGTTTCCATAGTGACAGAGCAGGAGTGTGGTGGGGGGGTAGAAGCTGTACAGACATTGCTTTTCACAGAGCTACACCTCTGCTCAAAAGCTTTGCCAGCATTGGTGGGGAGGCAAAGGGTGCAGGAGCTTCCTCGTCTGCAGGCACAGGGAGGGTGCAGGTGGGTGCACATGGATAAGCAAGAAGCAGGTGACCTTGGTAGACCATCAAACGTGCAAGGGGTGTTCAAGAAAGCCAGCTTGAAGGCTCAGTGCTTGATCAAACACTGTTGGATACCTTTGACGTGTATCAGGGAGTCACTGAAGGCTGAGATAGCCGAAGTCGGATAAAGGACTGTGGGCCTGCAAGGCAGACTCATATTTGATTGCCCTCTTTGCTCTGTGCGCAGCACAGGCTGCTCAGGCTTCCTCACCCCCTGGTGCCAGTCCATGTCTCATAATTAGTGGTCTGCTTGGCACGCAGCCTCCTCCTGCTCTGGCCGATGGATGCACAGCAGCAAGTGCTGGCATCTACCAGACATACATTCTAGGAGGGGTCAGCATCAGGGAGAAACGCCCCCCTACTTTTCTCCTCCAGTTGGCTGAAGTCTCAGTGGCAGCATCCTCTGTCTGGAGTGCTGTCACTGTGGACGTGCTTCTTAGCAGCCCCCACTCCTGGGTAACCCTGGGCATAGGACACCATCCAGAATTGCTCAGCATTTCTGAGGTGCTTCAGACGCTCTTTGGCTGCTCTGGAGACAGCTTTTCTGAGACCATGAAATGTATTTTGATGCAGAGCTGTTGGCAATGTGGCTTCATGGGGATCGGATTGGAGCAGGCATAAAGAAAGATGAGGTCCTAGGTGGGTGGTGAGGATTAGAGTAGGAGAGGAGGGAGGAGCTTGTGCTCATGCCCTGTGCCAAGAGCCTTGTTCAAGAACAGTCCCTGCTCTTTTTGGCCCAGGAAATGCTGGGTTTACCCTTCTAATCCCATTAGGAACGTCAGGGACTGGAGGGACAAGTGTGCAGCTTGTCTGCTGGATCGGAGCAGGGAGCTTAGGGCCCGTGTGCCAGAGGGGTGCCAGGGGGAACTTTGCGTGACAGCCAACTATTCTTGCTGCCAAGCTTCCCCTTTGCTTTGGGGAGAGCATCTGCTGCCCCAACACTCAGTGACTGCTGACGCCCTACCCCTGTCCCGTCTTCTCACTCTTCTTTCCCCAGACAAAAGCACACGCAAAGCTCCTCAGAAAGCAGATGGTCTGGTTAGGTTTTGCGTGCAGAGCATCTGTGGAAAAGACTTCCAGTATTAAATGGCAACAGGTCCTCCTCCATGCTGAGGAGACCAGGGAGTGCTATAGAAGAAACCCCATGAAGATGCCACCTCCAATAGATCTGAGGTCCTGAGCAATGAGACTGGAGGACAGCCTGGGACATCCATTTGAGTGCTCTGCTGTCATGGACACAGTGTCTCCCAGGCCCCTCTGTGGGCTGGCTCCTCAGGCAAAGCCTCTGCGATCGCAATGCCAAACTTGGATCATGGAAACAGTTGGACATTTCCTTCTACAGTTATTCACAGCCAATTTCTGCCCATTTGTCCTCATGCCAACATTGTCTTCTGGCTTCAAGAGCTTTCCTCCCGTCTGTGTATTTAGACCCTGATGTATTTATAGGTGACAGTCATAGTCCCTCCTGGCTTTTGTTTTGCTGACATAGGCTCCCTCCTCATGGTCTCTCTCTCTCCTGAATATTGGTGGCCAGATTGCAGACTGTGTCTCTACACCAGCGTTACTCCTTACCCTGCAAGTGCTTCACCCCTTTGTGTATACAGACTACCCTGGTCTCATAATCCTCCTTAGATCAACCCAGCCCTGTTTCTGAGGGACTGGCAAAAATGCAAAGAATAATTTTAATCCAAGTACCTGTCCTTACACCTCATGCTGATGTGCTACAATTTCATTCCACTTCTAGGGTACTCAGGTCTTGCAGTACAATATCTCATCTTTGTATTTTGCAATGAATCCCATCTGAGTTTTCCCCTGGGGAACAAGACTTCTGTTCAAAGTGCTACACAGGCTTGGTCTCACTGTACGCCTTAGGCAGATTAAGAGAATTTTATTTTAATGATCAAATAAGGAGGATTTCTACATGGAGGCAATGGTCCTCTGGTGCTGCCATGGTCATGGGGTGGTTCCGCTCTGCAGATGTTTTGAAGCTGCCTTTGAGATGTGTTGTCTGATATGAGATTGGTGAAGTTTCTAATCTTTATTGCCTTGCTGTTACTGCCTCCCTGTCTTTCCCCTGTCCCAGCCCATGCAATGTTTGTTCTGTGTATTCCTGTATTCCTCAGCCTCAGGAACAGCTGATCCTGCAGACAAAGGGGCTGTGGTAATCCACTTAGTCTGGTGTGATCTCCCCTTGCTAAACCCTCCTAACGTTGTTTACTTACTTTCAATTAGCCTTGCTGTCTGAATTTGCTGTGAAGCCTCATCCTCTGCAAGATCAGATTAATGGGCTTGTGTCTCATATTTAAATACAGCCCCCACATGTGCTGTACGCCAAACCAGTAATACTTTATCTTGATGCAATAAAAATAATTGCTAGCAGAAATGCTTTCCCTTGTGCCTCTTCTTCACCGCTCCAGGGAATTGCTCGCTCCTGTCTCCTGTTTCCCTGTTCCACTTCCTCATATGTCTCTTACCTCCACAGGCAACCTCACCCTGGTGTAAAACAGAGGTCAAGTAGTGCTGGTATGTGCCCCAAGTTGTCCTTTAATCTTTTCCCTATTCTCCTCACATAACAACCCTTGTTCTCTCTCTCTTTAAGCCACAATGTCATGAGGCTTTATAACTAGCTATTTGTTTCAATACCTTTTTTGCCAGGTATGACTCTGACTTCATGCAATTTCCACTTAGCTGAAAACTTGGTGGCCTCCATGACCTTCATTCCAGGACTTCTCTCTTCCAATCTGTGCAGGGTCCCTGCTTCTTCCTAAACGCCTTTCTTCAAGTGACTGCTCAGCCCATTACCCTGTAAGCTCTTCCTTGCAAGCTTTTATTTTTAGTTTCTCTTCCTCCTGGTTGGGATTTCTTGCAGCTCTAACACCTTTTGACTGGATGCAGTTCCAGGCATCCTGGATATTTGTGTCCATGACCTCTCTCCAGCTGACTTCACTGACCAAATCCTTTTGTTCCCCTGTGTCCACTCTGCTAGAAAGCAAGATCCTCAGTTGCAGGCTTATTTTCATTTGTTCATTCACTTAATCGCAAGTTGATTTAGGTCAAAGTATTCAATTCAGAGTTCTTAGCTTCTGCAATCAGCCTTTCCATATCTCCCTTTCTCATCAAAACTAAGTAATCATAGCCTCACAGGTTCAGGTGAATATAAACCCGCCAGTTCTCACATCCAGCTTTGTCTGCTCTGTGGTCGCAAGCAGCATTTGCTTCCCAGACTCCTCTGTAGAGCAGAGCTGTTGAAGTGGTCTCCACAGGCTAAGTGATTGAAGTGCTCCAGCAAGAATCGCTGCTTTGTCTTGCAGAGAGGAGTTTGCTGCATGAAGAGGTCACAGCTTGATCCCCATATTCCCAGCAGTTCCTGTAAGGATGATTACCCCAACCTGGTTGCTCAGACTACTTTTTCCTTCCTCTCACCCTTTTGCATTATTCACCTCTCCCCTGTGTGTGCCTCCTGCACAGTATTGGTC
Organism: Neomorphus geoffroyi; assembly: GCA_033558235.1. Classification (NCBI taxonomy): domain Eukaryota; kingdom Metazoa; phylum Chordata; class Aves; order Cuculiformes; family Neomorphidae; genus Neomorphus; species Neomorphus geoffroyi. Next base: position 12,414,755 of record JAUMJM010000018.1, read on the forward strand.
TCCAGCAGATCTTTGGAGAAGACCATCACTGCTTGCATTGTGCCACAGCCGAGCATCGTTGCCTGTGAGCAACCACTGCTAAAGGGGTTGGTCTTTGGGACTTGCCCTGAGCTACCCCTCCTCTCGCCAACCAAACCCTGTTTGCTTGTGCAGGGTCCCCCTGCCAAAACTGAGCCTGGCCTTGGGTAGGTAATGTTAATTCCTCAATTTTCAGGGCTGTTTATCTCAGTGAGAGCATGAAGGGACAGGAGGCCAGCAGGTGCAACCGGGGCAGGGGACAGGAATTAGGCTGTGCTCTGTAATCCAACAGAGGTGCCCCAGGTTCAGAGCGAGGTGGTGGAGGTATCTGGTCTGGACTCTGCAGATGGAGGCACCAGGCTGCTTGATTATTTTATGACACAGCCATTTTCCCCCCCTGAGGAAACACTGGTATAATGAAGCGCGTATCTCGGGGAACTCATCCAGCAGGCTCTTGCTCTTGCAAAGCTTGGTTGACTGGATCAATTTGACCTCCTGGGTCGGTGTGACACATGATAGAAATGGCCAAAAGAGCAAAATTGAGCTGGGAAGGTTGTCAAGAAGCCTAGAAAGAAAATCTTGTGCTCAGCTTCTGGTTTCTTGTGAGATAAAGCTGAATTTTCAGCAGCTCAGGGCAAAATGTAATTTTCTGGTTGGCTTTACTTGCAGTCCACCTGACTGCTCTTTTCCTCCATGTTGTTCTGTGTCCAAGACATTTGTATCCCTGCTCTCACATCTGGATTCCGGCTGCCATCCAAGGCCCTTGGAGGATGAGACTTGAGCCTGACAAGCGATCACCATCCCACCATGGGAGCAGGCACAGCTGGGACCCAGCCACCGGCCTCCCCAGGAGCTGCCAGCAAGTGGCAGGATGGGCTTTGCCGAGGAGGCAGCTAGGAAGGAGGAGTGAGGAAATAGTGGTAAATAGGAGCTGACTGCCCAATAATTGTGGACAACAAGGCTTTTCAGCAGGGCCATAAATCAATAGCAGATGGAGACACAATGGGTGGTGATTATTGATTTGTTTTTATTTATTTATTTTTTGTTTCCCCTGTTTTCTGCCTCGCAGAGTGGAAAGGCTCTGGAGGGAGCTCTGCAGGGTCTTTCTGCTCCGCATCTCACCCACCTTCCCTCCCCGCTCCTGGCTGCGGTGCAGGAGGGCAGTGCTGATGGGTGGCCTGCATCAATCCGTGGAGCCTCCTGCCTGCCCAAATTGCTGTACCGCAGCCTGGCTTAGCATCCGTGGAGCTGCCTCTGAGCCTGAGGGGAAATTGAGGCTGGAGGCAAAGGTAGGGATGCACCTAAAACAGGGTTGAACCATAGCTCTGGCCACCGTACCCTCTCAGCACCTCCACCCTGCTATCATCCATCTCACCAAGCCGGCAGCTTTCCCGCTCCACTGCTGATTATCTCAAGGCGCAGGAGCAGGCTGTCCCGATGTGCTCTAAGATGAGCCGCAGGGGCAGACGGTTGGCCTGGTTGAGTAAGGAGCTTCAGAAGAAGTTAAGTGAGAAAAAGAGGGTGTATCGCCTTTGGAAAGAAAGGCAGGTAAGTCAGGTCGTGTTCAAAAATATTGTCAAGTTGTGTAGAAAGGAAATTAGGGAGACAAAATCCCATCTGGAGCTCAAATTGGCCACTTGTGTTAAGGACAACAAGAAGTGCTTTTTCAGATATATTAACGGCAGAAAGAAGGGCAGCAACAATCTTCAGTCCTTATCAGACATTGAGGGGAAATATATTAACTGAAGATTAGGAAAAGGCTGAGGTGCTTAATGCCTTCTTCACCTCAGTTTTCAACAGTAAGGCAGATTGTTCACTGGATAACTGGTCTTCTGAAGTGATGGATGGGGACAGGGTGCAATATAGCCCCCCTGCAATCCAGGAGGAAGAAGTTAGAGACCTGCTGAGCCACTTGAATCCTCGTAAGTCTATGGGGCCAGATGGGATCCACCCTAGGGTGATGAGAGAACTGGAGGATGAGCTCGCCAAGCCACTTTCCATCATTTATCAGCAGTTGTGGCTCGCTGGAGAGGTCCCCGATGACTGGAAGTTGGCCAATGTGACGCCCGTCCACAAGAAGGGCCGTAGGGATGATCCAGGTAACTACAGACCTGTCAACCTGACCTCAGTTCCAGGTAAAATTATGGAGCGCTTAATCCTGGGTGCAATCATGCGGCACCTGCAGAATGAGCGAGAGATCAGGCCCAGCCAGCATGGATTTAGGAGGGGCAGGTCCTGCCTGACCAACCTGATCTCCTTTTACGACCATGTAACTGGCCTGGTGGATGAGAGGAAGGCTGTGGACTTCAGCAAGGCCTTTGACACTGTCTCCCACAGCAGACTCCTGGAGAAGCTGTCAGCCCGTGGCTTGGACAGGAATGTTCTCTGCTGGATTAGGAATTGGTTGGATGGCCAAGCCCAAAGAGTGGTAGTGAATGGTGTCTCATCCAGTTGGCGGCCAGTCACTCGTGGTGTTCCCCAGGGATCGGTGTTGGGCCCAGTCCTGTTTAATATCTTCATTGATGGTCTGGATGAGGGGGTTGAATCCTTCATCGGCAAGTTCGCAGATGACACCAAGCTGGGAGGAAGTGTGGATCTGCTGGAGGGTAGGAGGGCCCTACAGAGGGACCTTGACAGGCTGGAGAGATGGGCTAACTCCAATAGCATGAGGTTCAACAAGTCCAAGTGCCAGATTCTGCGCTTTGGACACAACCCCATGCAGAGCTCTGGGCTGGGGATGGAGTGGCTGGAGAGTAGTCAGGCAGAAAGGGACTTGGGAGTGCTGGTGGACAGGAAACTCAACACGAGCCAGCAGTTTGCCCAAGTGGCCAAGAAGGCCAATGGTATCTTGACTTGCATTAGGAGTAGTGTGGCCAGCAGGACTAGGGAGGTCATCATTCCCTTATGCTCGGCACTGGTCAGGCCGCACCTTGAGTGCTGTGTCCAGTTCTGAGCCCCTCAGTTTAAGAAAGATGTTGAGGTGCTGGAGTGTGTCCAGAGGAGAGCGACGAGGATGGGGAAGGGGCTGGAGCACAAGCCCTATGAGGAGCGACTGAGGGAGCTGAGGTTGTTTAGCCTGGAAGGAGGCTCAGGAGAGACCTTATTGCTCTCTACAACTGCCTAAAGGGAGGTTATAGTTAGGCAGGGGTTGGTCTCTTCTCTCAGGTGAGCGGCAACAGAACAAGAGGACACGGTCTCAAGCTTCGCCGGGAGAGGTTTAGGCTTGACATTAGGAAGAAGTTCTTTACTGAGGGGGTGATTGGCCATTGGAATGCGCTGCCCGGGGAGGTGGTGGAGTCACCGTCCCTGGAGGTGTTTAAGGAGAGATTGGATGAGGCTCTTAGTACCATGGTGTAGTTGACGAGTAGGAGTAGGTGTAGGTGTTGGGTCATAGGTTGGACTCGATGATCTCAAAGGTCTTTTCCAACCTTATGATACTGTGATCTCTCACTTGTCATGTTCTGATGAAGGTATTGGTCATCTCTTCCTCCACGTGCAATTCTCAGATGTGATTTGAGGAACCTGCCAGGTCTCTCTGGGGGGGACAGCTATGAGGAGAAACACAAACCTTGTGCTACGTGGAAGCTGATCCAAGGCATGCCCTGTGCACTCACAGTTACCAGATGTGCTGGAGAAAGGATGGGGTGTCCCATGGACAAGAATAATGTTGCTAAAGGAAATCCAGCCCACGGACGTGGAAGAAGCCACGGGTTTGTGACTGGACCAAAGTGCTGGGAAACAGGGCTTTGCTCCTCACTTAACCTTTTCTTAAGACCTTTCCTCAGCCTCCCATGCTCTTACGTGGCTCAGATCTTCAAGGAAGGTCTTTCTGTAATGTCTGTGTGGCACTTTGGGTAACAAGGGGCTCCCGTGCCCTGAGCTTAACTGTTACTCTGGGCACTACAGTAACAGTGAGGACTTTGCTATCCTCTAGCTCATGAAAGCAATGTTATCCGCATGGGGGAGAGGGGATGTCATTTTAGTAATAGCTTTCTTTCCAGGATGAAAAGCTGTGCCATTAGAGCTGGTCTGAGCAGTATTTTTTTTTTCCCTTCTCTTTTGTTCAGGGCTGCGCAGAGCACTTTGGAATTCATAAACTGGTAATTTATTGAACAAGTCTTTGGAGAAGGGAAGTAATGAAAACTGCCATATAAATTACAGGAGCGTTTGGGATCCTATTGCTGGTGGGACCACGGCAGCTCCGTGGCCTCTAATGGAGCTGGTGTCTGTCACACACCCACTGAGGAGCAGATACCTCGCAAAGCCATAGCAGAGGCAGGTGGAAATGGGATCAGGGTTGCAAAAAGCAAACCAGTAGCCATATCTTTGAGAGATGAGTGGTGCTCGCTGCAGAGCGGAGCAAGCATCTCCTCTAGAAACTACTCACCTTTCCTGTAAAGGGTGGGGAGATTGACTGACCATGTAGCATCAGCAGCTCCTGGCATGGAGGGGCCGTGTGGGCCTTTTTGTTGAGCCAATGTGTCTTTTTCTCCCTCTTCTGCATCTTTTGCCGTGGGCAGGCAGAGTCCCTGCTGCTCCCAGACTCAGCTGGGTCTCTTTGGGCGTGTAATCTGCAGTGATGGAGCGTACTGGCTGTGATGCTCTCAGACCAAGGGAGAATCGCATACGGGAACTGGCAGGTAAGATATGAGATCTCTCTCCCAGCCTGCAGCACTTGGACTGGTTTTGAACCTCCCTGTGTTGAAGCTCTGGGTTCAAAATTCCAGCCTGAGGCCGTACTGCAAGTGAGGAGTAGATAGGCAGTGCTGGGAGGAGGTACTGTTGCCAGACTGTGATCTCGCCACTGCTCTCTGCGTCCATCTAACAAGATGCAGGGGTAGTGCCACACATGGCAACCTGTCCCTGCATCCCCAGACTGGGAGTAAATCTGTGGAATGCACCTGTGCAGCTCAGCCTGCTCAAGGGAAAGCAATAGGATCTTTTGGTGGTGTAAGAATGGGGTTTGGTTTTTGAAAGCCTGACCCTGCTGAACCCGCTGTGCACACACTGTGGAGCAGAAACCTCTGTCAGATGTGTTTCTGGGGGAGCTGGGATGCAGGAAGAAGTGAAGCACTGGCTGTGCAAGGGGCTGTGGAAAGCAAGGGGTGCATATGGGAAGGTAGTTGGGGGCTGGATTCACATGCAGGCCGGGTCCAGGGGCACCTGACAGAGGTAAAATTATTACAAGTCATAGCATTTTCTGTGTTTCTGATTAATCAGGGTAATGGGCTGTTCACATCTTGGCTCCCATTCAACAGTCTGTCCTTGCAAGGCCATCAGCAGAGAAGGTCAAGGGGGGAATCAGCCCTCCCTTGTGGGGTGGCAGCATGAGCACTGCCTGTGGGCACTCCTCGGGCAGCAGGATTTTGGTTGCTTGTTTTTTTAGTTGCTGGAAACCCCTGTCTGGTTCGTCCAGCCCAAAGTGCTCCATGGCCACGGATGCACAGGCTTGCTCCATGTCAGCAGGGAGATCTGAAGTGAAAGGGAGTTGAAACTTTGACACAGGGTCACCAGGTTTTCCTCTGGCCCTGTAAAGGCAAAAGCCTGTTCTGTGGATCATCTGATCCAGAGTGCTGTTAGGAGGCCCAATAGATGTGATTTCTTCCCCACGGCTGCCAGAAGTGCTCACTGCTGAGCCCACCATATGTCTTTTACATCTGGATGTGTCTTTGTTCCTGGAAAGGAGGGAGGTTTGTTTGAGTGCTTCCAAGCCAGAGCTCCTGGATGGCCCTGTGTGATGCTGAGCAAAATGCTCACAGGACAATGTACTCTGCCCCAGCCCCTGGGCCCATGTGGAAACTGGTTTGGGGTTAAAAATGGCATTTCATTGAAACCTGGAAGAGATGTGAGGTTTGTACCTGAGCAGCATAAATAAATGAATTAACGAATGGATTAAATGTAAATTGTGGCAGCTTTAAAATGAAAGTCATAGTTTCCAAAAGTGCTTTTAACCAGTACTTATTTCTGCAGCAATATAACTGCCAGCAAGAGCTTAATTCATTATCACCAGAACAAAATGAAGACCCTGTAAATTTGAAGTCCAATTTCATTTCCCCAGAAAGAGCTTTTTTTTTTTTTTACATTTTTCTTTCCCTTTCCCCTCTCTCTCTGCCCTACAAAGGAGGATTTCCATTGCGTAGAGCTGTTCTGCGCCTCCTTGCGAATGGGTTTTTCCCAACTGTAGGCACCCACTTCCTGGATGCCAGGCGGTTGTCTGCGGTGGATCCATGTGTTTGGGTTTTGTGCTGCATGTTGGCCATGCAAAAGGCTGGCTTTGCTCTGGAGAGCTCAGGTTGTAAATCAGCACTGTCTGGGAAGCACAGAGGAGGCTCAGAGGGAGGAAAGAGTAGCTTGTCCTGGGTTGTCTTGGGTTCATAGCAAAAAAACCCACAACCTGAGAGGGTGCTCGGGGCATGGAGCGCAACCCAGGACCTAAGTGCCTAACTACTGCCTGACCCCATCGCCATCAGTGTGGTTCCAAAAGTATTTGCAGGGGATGTTGATTGCCTGTGAGGCGAACTCATCCAGATTTGGGGGCCTGCTGCTAGGAAGATTGTGGTTTGCTGGTGGATACTTGTGGAAGGCAGAGATCTGGCAGGGATGAAGGTGGCCGTGGGCCAGCTCCAGCGGTGGATCTGGGTCTGCTGGCAGGGCTCCTGGGGTGGAGTGGTTGCCAGAAGCAGCTGAATTTGTCCCTCCGCATCGGGAGTGCATCTATAAATCAGCCCCTGACTCCATCCTCTCCTCTATGACCTGCCTCCTGCTGCTTCCCCTCAGCTTCACCACCGAGGAGAGGAGTGAGAGGGGTGGCGTGAGTCTCCCGGTTCCATTGACAGTGCAGGTGGCCTGTACGCAGGGCTGGGGTGTGTGTGCATGCCTGTGCCTGCTTCCAGAGCTGTAGAAAACCACTAATAGCATGTTTCTGCCCTGAGATGTAAGATAGAGCAAATGGGGGAAGGAATCTGGCGCAGCAGGAAGAGCACGGTGAGGCGTCTGGTCTCCATGGAGTCTTTGTTTATACTCCTCTCAGTTCCTTGTCTTCTTTATTTTTCTTTTTTTGTTCTGGTTGTTTGTTTTGGGTTTTTTTGGGTTTTTTTGGTTTTTTTTTTGCTTTAAGGGAGTATTTTTAGCACGTAGGAAAGAGAGCAGTGCACTGCTCACTGGTTGCAGGGCAGTCTGGAGCAGATGATGTACAAGCTTCTCATGCTGTGCTTCCTGTAAAAACACCTCTGTCTCGAGTCCCCTCGGGTTACTGTGATCCTGCGCTCCCCATCCTCTTCCTCTGCTGCCCAGCCCTTCCCTGGCTTGCTGCCCCCATCCTCAACTCCTGGAACAGCTCTCAGGTGCAAGAGGCCAATCACTGTGCATGAGCCAGCACCTTGTGCAGCCGGGGCAGATGCATTCAGAGGAGCAGGGATGGGGCTGATGTACAGGGGAGACATGGGGGCTCATGGCCACCGCTGTCCTGTTGCTCTTGCAGCTCTCCATCCTCTCCCTGCACCCAATAACCCTGCAACATGGGGCATTTTAGATGCATTTACACTGGAGCACCTTACCAGGGCTGGTGGTCTTCTGAGCATCACCTTATTTTGCTGCCACCGTGATGGTCCCTGTCTTGGTGCTGTGCCAGCGAACCTCCTCACTTGATCTACATAACCCTGGAGGTGAAGGGAATCCCCCTGGTTGTCCAAACGGAGCAGCCATCTCTGCTGAGCTCCTCAGCGTGCTTTTGTTAGCCCATCCCCTTTGCGTTTAATTATAGATATTACATTCTATTCTCCTGCGAAGAATGACTTGCGGAGTGCTCCTGGAATTCATTTCAAACATGAAATTAGTGGTGCAGCTTTCATACGGGAAGAATTGCTGCTGTGACCTGCGGGTAATTAATGAGATGGTGCATGGCCAGCAGCCCCAGAGTAATTAGCAGCAACAACAGGAGTGTTCTTCACGGAGCCCCCCCTTGCCGAGGCAAGCATTTCTCTGCCACAGCAGCAGCCCTGTGCTGAGGCTGGATGGGGATGCAGAGGCTTTTGGGGTGGTGAGAAAACAGGTCCAAAGGACTTGAGATGGCTGCATGAAAGTTACAAGGGTGAAAGTTGGGTGCAGGAGCCCCAGGAAGCCGCAGACCTGTTGCTTTTCAGCTTGCTGCGTGAAAATGCAGAAGGAAGGTGGAAAAGTGTGAATGAAATGGGGGCTGTTGGGGAATCGCACCTGTGGATTGCATGGGCATGGCTGAAACATTCCCTTCCAGCATTGACTATTCCACCCTGTGAATCAAATATTCAGTATAATATTTAAATATAATTAATTCATGTAATTCCAGCTTTTATACTGTGGTAAAATATTCATTTTCAGATAGTATAAAGGTTGAGGCTACATCCATCAAACATTAAGAAAAATGGATAAAGCCTGGAATAAAATGTTTCCTCCCCTGTATGACACTGGATGTTGGAGTGAAATGAGGGAGTCAAAGTGATTTGCTGCACTTTGCTCCTGGTAGCTTTAGCCCCTCCACTGGATAGCAAAGGACTGGCATAGCGGAGCTCTTTGTGCAGTGTGGCCCCTTGGGAGGCACCTGAGTGCTCCCAGTGCCAGGAAGGGACCTCGGCAGCTCTGGGAACAAGCTGGGCAAAGAGCTCTTTTTTGTGTAGCCTGACCATCTCTTGTGCAAATGCAGCTGGAACAATCTAGCTTTTATCTGTGCTCAGAATGAAGTGAGCTCCAAATAACACACCTTGCAAAACATCCTAGAGGAGGCATTCCCCACTTTCATACCCCCATGCTAGAAAAAACACTGGTTGGGGTTTGGGGTCGTTCTAGAGGAAGCTGGGAGGGGAACTGCAGAGTTGATGCAGTAGCAGAAGTTTTTCCTGGTGGCCATCTTCCCCAGATGCCTGGCTTCATCTCTGCCCATCTCCTTCCCACACAGCAGAGTTAGGAGGATTTGAGCCTGAGGCACTGCCATCCCAGAGGATCGCTGTAGTTGAGCAGGAAAACACTTCATCTAGATGTTGGTGAGGGAGGATAGCAGACAGATGGGATCTCTGCTGCCTTAACTGGGATGTGTCGTTTCTCTTTGCCACCTCCAGTCATGGCCCAGTGCTGCTGTGGGGATTTACCGGGGGTGTTTGGCCCGTTGATTCCTGTGGTTGATGCAGGCTCACAGAGGCTTGAAAAGCGAGGGCTTAATTTACCCACAAACCTGTCCTGGTGCCTGCCCTGAGGGCTGGTCCTGCCTCAGGCGCAGCAAGACTGACGTGATTTAGGTGGGCTGGGGACTGGGGCCACCGACTGACCCCAACAGCACCATGCTGGGAGCTCCTGCTGGAAGATTTACATAGGGTGCAGTTGTCTGGTCTGCCTTGCGACTCAAAAAGTGCTGGGTGGAGGGAAATGGAGAGGGAAGAGTAATGATTTTGGCCCAAAGGGCAGCACAAGCTATCTCTGAACTGAACCTGGGACAATTAATACATCCACAATGGACTTAATGGATTGTTTGGGATTTGGGGCTGTGAAGTACAATCAAAAGCAAAGTGTTCGACTGTTGTTATAATTGTTAACAGGGTCCTTTTGAAGCCCTCTGCAAAGAAATGGATAGGCTTCAGCCATCAATAATATCGCTGGAGGAGAAAATTGAAGGGATATCTGCCCAATTAAATAACCTACAGGGCCGGAATTGAGAATCAATGTGGCATGAACGATGAGGTATGGACTACCGACACTGAACACTAAATCCACGGCAGCCTCTGATTTAAAAAAGGGAGAAGGATGGGGAAGAATAGTGCAGCTGTGATTTTCCAGGCTGTGCAAGCCAGCCTTGGCGTGGCTGCTGCAAAAGGCAGGAAGGGACCTGGGGATGGCTCGGCATTGCTGCCCCATGGGCTGGGACGCTGAAGGTATGAGATCTTTGCTGCTCAGGTGGGAGTATGGGCAGAGGCAGGGCTGGCAGAGCTGGGGGGGACACGAGCGGGCTGGATCTGCATCCCTGGCGAACACCCACGACTCGCTTGTGGATGGTAAATGGAGACGGCTGTGAGACTGATACGCTCTTTTCTGGGTGTCTTCCTCCGTTCAGTTTAGGTCAGGCTCTAGGAGGCTGTGGGTGACTTGGGGAAGAGTAAGGGTTTGCTGAGGCAGGTTTGAGTGTTTAAAATGGACTTGTTAAAAATGAGTAGGGTGGCAAAGGGGAGAGACGGGCAGGTGGCTCTGGGGATGGGGCAAATCATCTACTGAGGACAAGGGTCTGTGGCTGAAAAACATCAAATGTCCCATTGCAGTGAAAGGTAGAGAATAGGAAGAAGGTTTGGGGGAAGAACTGTGGATCTTCCCCCAGACCACCCCCTGAGGAAGCCCAGACTTGATCAGTGGTATCAATGTGCATTTTGCAGGACATACCCCTCGCTGGCAAAACCCTACCCAAGCATGACCAGAGCCACCAAGGTAGAGTGGGCCCCCTGTCTGCGTGGAAATACAATCCTATTCTCTGGGCCCTTTCCAACGGAGATTAAGGGTAAGAAACATCTGCTCTGCGTGGCTCATTCCTCCTCCCATCTTCACCAGCACGTGCCCTGCTGTGGCACGGGCATCAAGCTCCGGCTGTGGTGGGACGACGAGCTGGGGCACAGCTGAATCCATACTCTGCCCCTTTAATGTTTTTTTAAAGGAGAAATTAATTTTGTCTTTGCCTAAGTACCCATCACTTTAAATTAATGTCTCTGATAGTGAAAATGACGCAGCCAGGTCATTAGGCAAATTTTAATTAGAGGCTCAGATGGCCTTTACTAATAAGATGCTACAAGTCTTTCCTGGCGTTCTCACTTTCCATCCACGGGGTCTTTCCCAGCCCACTTGAGGATGCATTTCCATATCGTTATTCTCAGTACCCACGTGCTCCTCTGCATGGGCATCCAGATTCAAGTTAGAGCTTGGGCTAAGATGGGGGATGTCTCTCAGTGCAAGGGATGCAGGAGACCCCATTTCCCTGGGATACACATTGCATTTGCTCTGCTGTACTGGGAGCTGGTGTTTGTAGCAGCACCTACAACGGCTGCAATAGCTTAGGTGATGTCAAGGCATGACAGCATCTTTCTTGGTGCCACTGGAGAGGCTTTTCCCAAGCAAGCCAGCAACTGCTGGGGAACCCCACCTGCCAGAGCGGCTGGGCCTTCCCAGGGGCTGCAAGGATGGGAACACCTCAGCGGTGGACTGGCTTTATTTATCATTGCCATGAGTCCATGCGCTGTGTGTTACCTCAGGAGCCTTTGCCAAGAGCAGGGAGAAGTTTTTAAGGGTGGTGCATTATGGAAGATTATTTATTAAGACTTTATGTTGAGAGTAAAGCTACTCCCCCGTACGCTTTTCTTCTCTCTGTACTTTTTCTGTTAAAAGGGGCAAGCAGTGACCTAATGAACTGTCACCCTCCATGTTTTCTCTGTCTGAATAGATGTGGCTTAGATCTAGAGAGAGCACCCCTAGGCTGACTGTAAATCCAGCTTAGTAACAGGCTCAGTCTGTTCCTGGGTGAGTCGGGCTGGTCTCCTGCTTCCTTGTGGCACAACCAGGGAGGGGAAATACAGCCAGTGAGCTCTCCCCAGGCCAGAACATGGCCCTGGCCACGGAGAGGAGGAAAACAGGAGGGAGGAGAGGAACAGCCTCTTTTCTTCTGTTCTATTCACATGTTTTTGTGCTGAGTAATTTCACAAGTGAGATCCATCCATTAAGCTGCCCGTTCCAGTCACTCCACCTGGTGCAAAATAACCAACAAATGGGGCTCTGACCTACTTATATATTTTTTTTTTTTTCCCCTGTTGGTGCGACGTGGCTGAGGCTGGGCAGGCAGTAAGGCAGGGTTATAGGAAGGTAGGTGGCTGCAGCAAGCCTGTGTCTGGATACCGCTTCCTTGGGGTTGGAGGCAGAAAAAGAGGGGGCAACTGGGTTTCTTGTTGCTGCCTGCACAGAGGTGAAGCAGCTGCTCTGCAATTCCCTCACCCCCTTCAAAATACTGCAGAGACAGAACCTGCTCTGGGAAGGGAGACTGATCCAGGACAAAAAGAAGAAAAGTTATCCACTTTCATGGGAGAAATTCCCATTTCCAAGCTAGTGGTGAATGATTTCCTGCATCTGGGAGAGGATCCCTTTCAGCTGTGCATCCTGAGGCTGCTCCAGGTGCTGCTGGTTGCTGTACTGGGCTTCCCACTGCCAACAGAGCTGGAAATACCCATCTCTTCTCAGCTTGTGGTCATCACAGGACATGGATTTGTGACCACACATCCCTCTGCCATGTCACCTTTGTTATTCCCAGTGTTTGACTGTCCCCATGGATTTGCACACTGCTTGGAAATCCTCAGCAGGAATAGTTTTATTGAAAGGAAAGGCGGTTTCCTCAAAATGAAAACTTCCCACAAGAAAGTTTCAATCAATTGTTGGTTGGGAGGGCGAAGGGAAGGGAAAAATATGTCATGGAGCCTTTTGATAAAGTGAAAACATCCTTGTTTCCACACATTTGGAAGGGAAATCTTCAGTTTTTCACTTCCAAATGACTTTCATGCTAACATTTCTTTTATTCCATATAATCAGGCAGCTCTAAATACTAGTGTCTTGCTGCCAGAAGGAAACATTTTTAGCGGTGTCTCCCTGCCTTTCCCACCTTGCGTTCCCTTTCCTCCCTTAAGGCGTTTGGAAATAGTGGAATTTCTCTCAGGGACTAGAAATTTCACTGCCTTCTTGCCTCCCGCACAGGCTGAGGGCATTCTAAGCCTTCCTTGCACCCAGAAAGACCACAGAACCTTCTCCTTCTCTTCTGCCTGGGTGAGTGCTGCAGCAGAAATTGCGCTGAGCTGAAGCCAGCTCTCACTCCCTTGGAAGTGCCAGTGTGTGTCCATTTGTGGCCCTTGGACATCTGGAAACTCAATGGTGGTGACCAGCAGATGGGAGAAAGAAGAATATTTATAAAGAAGACTATGCAAAGGAAGTAGTGGCCCTTTTTTCCCCCCTTTCTCCTCATCTTGTGCAAATTACCCTATTATTCTGCTCCCTTAGGATGCCCGAGTGTCCTTATTTCTTCTTTTGAGCTAAAGTCATCCATGCATTAAATTAGTTCTCTTCCTAGAAATAGCTTGATTACTTTCTCCAAGCTGCAGTTAATGTGAGTTTCCCTGAGAGTCTCGAAAATAAAAACTGGGCAAAAAAGGAAGAGGGGAGTAAAAGGAAGGAGCAGGGGCAGGATGAGGCCTTGAGCCTGCAGAGATAGATTTGCTTCATGTGAGGTGCTGTGGTGCAGGAGAGGGGGCAGCAGCTGTCACCTGCGTGGGGTGACTGGAGGGGTTGGTCCCCTATCCCTGGAAGCAGTGACTTTCACGAGGGCACGTGGTGCAGCTGGGGCTGGACTTGGTGGCATGGGCAATCTTGTTCATAATCTCTTCCCATCGTGTTAGGAATGATATAATATTTTTTGTCCTGGCTTGCCTCAGATTTCTTATCTTTTCCATGTCATTTCTCTGTTGGCTTGAAGGGAAGGGGGGAACCTCGGCAGGATACCACATCCTGGCATTGAGGATGGCTCAGCTGAGAAAACCGGCAGAGTTCAGGAAGACCTAGGATCCCTCGAGGTTCCAGATTTTCTTCCCTTCCATAAGTCAATGCCCAGTGCAAGGCTCCCTGGCTCCCAAGGGGGAGGTTCTGCTGCAGAGGACAGTGTATTTGAGTAGTAAAACCTCACTTCTCTTCATGCATTTGCTGTAATAACTCCCTAGTCAGGATCGACTCTTTAACCTCAGGTGCAGGACCAGCCTCCCTGAGCTCCTCTCCTGCTCCCTGCTGCACCTCTGATGCTGTTCTCTCATTGCTGGGGACAGCCAGGCTTCTCGGCTGTCCTCTGCCCGCAAACCATGGCAAATTAACTCGCTCACATCCCTCATTTCAGCCTGTAACCAGCGGGAAAGGTGAGCGCTCAGCCCTGCTCCCCCTGAGCTCGGCATTGCCCAAGCCTCGAGCAGGCACCACACAACACCTAAGGCTCAGCTGGCTCCAGGCTACCCTCTGGGCATCAAGATCGTCTCTGACTTTCACTCCCTGCTGAAATGCGCTCTCTGTTCCTGTATTAACTGTGGCCCTTTATCTTCTCTTCACCCTCGTTTCCTTTCTGTGGAGCTTTTCCAGGGAGGCAGATGGGGCCGAGCCCATTGCCTGTGAGGGGCTGTGAATCTCAGATAATGGCCTTAGAAAATGTCCTCTGCTATTTTTGTGCTCATTCCTTTGCATTATCGCCTTGACATTTGTGCTAGGTTTTCGAGGAGAGGCTCATGCTTTTTTCCCCCTAATTCCCTTGACTGTTGGGCAGGTGTCTGCTCCCAGGTGTTTGCAAGAGCCCTGAGAGCTGGTGCCGTAATTCAGCTAATCTGCTAATTCAGGGCCAATTATTCCTCCTTTCCTGCTGTGTTTTGCTGTGTCCTTTACAGAACTGTATCTGCAGATATGAGGCTTCATCCCTGTTTTCTCCTTCCCATGTGCTTTTCTTCCCACAGGCGCCTCCAAAACCCCTTTCACCTCTTTTACTGGCTGTGGGAAATAATTTGAGGAGCATCAGCAAATCCACAGTGAAAGTGTGTGGTTGCTGTCCTCTCCTAAGACTTGCATCGCATCCCATTGATGCTGCTCCTCCTTTCTGGGAGCAGACCAATTCTAGTAGCTGGGGAGCTGCTGGAGGGATCCCGGCATGCGGCTCTCCCGCGTTCAGCCGCTAAAGGAATAATTTGCAATTATCCAGAGCCCAGGCTGCCTGCCCAGAGCGGCTGGCATCCAAGCAATCAATTCCCATTCAGCGCGGTGGTTTCCCTTCCTGCTCTCACAAACAGTGACAAATGGAGCACCACATCAACTTGGATGGAACAGCAAGCATCGGCAGGAGGAATAATTACTCATTTGCCAGATGAGATGGGATGTGCAGTTTTCCCATCCCGCCTTCTCTGGAGACGGGCAACTCGGCAGTTAAGCACAGAAGCTCCTCAGAGGAGAGGGTCCTTGCTGCAGCTGCAGAGCAGATTCTCGTGAAGATACATCCACAAGTGATGCTCTGATGCTCTTGAGGCTGGAAAATTTGCAGTGTGGCTGGAGAAAGGCTCACCAGCCAGCAACGAGAACATCATAGCATTTGGGGTCCAAACAGCAGCTTTGCTATCTCTGCAGCTTCGAGGGCAGCAGTGGGATGAGCTTCCTCTAAGCTCTCCAGATGTTTGGAGGGGACCAGGTGAGTGTGAGGTCTTCTCCATGGTCTCTGTGAGGGAAGAGCCACATCTAGAGCAGGGTTTTGCACCATCCAGCCTGTCTTCTCCATGTGAATGTGTACTTCAGAGGATATCTCTCTTAAAGTTAATATTTACCCTCTGGCTCACTTTACCAAGGCACAGAAGAGCTCCTTGCTGTGGATTAGGAGGTGGGAGGATGAGCTCTCCAAATCTAGGGTACGCTGGCACAGAAAATGTCCCTAGACTGGTCCCAGCCCCTTCCTCAGTTGCTAGAAGAGAGTTAAACCGCTTCAAGCAAATGTTGTCCATACCAAGAGGATGATGCCTGCATGTCGCTACAGCTTTCCTCTTTTCTTCCTTTAATTAAAAAGAAATGTCTCCCTCCAAAGTCATTAATTACTAATGACACAATTAGAACCAGTAAAGAGGGATAGGAAGCATAGGATGAAAAAGAAAAAAAAAAAAGGAAGGGGGGCCAAACCAAAACCCAAAAGAACCTCTGGCAATTTGAGACATTTGAAGCTTGAGAAAATTTAAGGAAATAATTGCTTGATTTAAACTTTATTCTTGTTCCAGCTGCGCCGACACAGGATGGGCAGTGTGTGGATGGAAACTACCTTTCCTGCATTCCTCCCTTCCATCAGAGGAAGCAGATAAATCTATCTATGTCATTTAATCTGATTTTCCTGCTTGGAGGCAGATCCCAAGGCAGTGTTTCCCTTTGGGGTATTATTCTGCAGTCTGTCAGCTTTCCGTGCAGGAAAACTTGGGTTTAGCACCCCATAGTCATGTTTTTCCGTGTCTACACTGGCAGCACTGGCATCTGTCACGGCCCAACCCCTTCTCTCGCTCCAGCTGTCCAGTCTCCATGGACAAGAAATCACAGCTCTTCCCTCCTGCTCCGTCCCCCCCTTCTCCCAGTGACCAGGGATAGAGCAGAGCTGCGAGCTGAAGACCAAGCAAAGACATCTCTTGGTGTCCCAAGTTTAAAGGTCCTTGGCTTTAAATTGCTTAAAGACTGACTCTGAAAAATAGATTAAGGGTGTGGGAAGAGGGAAACCCAGAAAAGCTGCTGGCTGCCTGCTGAGTGCTTGTTATTTCTGTCAGCTGAGTGTTTTAATTTGGTAATCTCAGATTGAAATGAGTTTCTGGGAGGGAGTGGCAGGAGGGAAGATGGCTGCTCCCATGTGAGTCTGGATTAGGCAAAGAGCAAGTTTTAGCTTCTCTTTTGATGCTGAAAAGCTTCTCTGGCCTGGAGTTAGGAGGGAGCCACAGCTCCGGGTTTAACTGAGGAACAGGCAAAGCAGGTCACTTTGTGATGGATTTCCAGGCTCCCCACCTCCCTCCCCATCCTGGCCAACCCTGGTCCTTGGGAAGCGAAGGTACCCACTGGTAGACGTGAGGACCATGCCAGTCTGTCTCCTTTAGGGTCACACAAAAGAGAACAGGTTTCTGTACGTCCTGCACTAAATCCCCTGGCACTGGTGGTCTGAGCTGTGTCCCAGAGGGGAGGCTTTTCTGTTTCCTAAGGGCTCTGGCATAAACATGTCTGAGTGGTCTCAAGGGTGTTTGTTTTCCTTGCTGGGATATACAAGAAAGGGTGATCTCACTCCTCCGTGCACAGTGAGAGACTGTGTCCTGATAACAGGCCAATTTTTCTATCCTTGTTTAGTGCAGAGCAGTTTCTAGGTAGGACATGCTGAAAGAGATGCCATAGGGAGGATGTGGGCACCTTCTGCTCGCCTAGAACTCTGACCTGTTAGCAAGAACCAAGAGGTGGATCCTACCCACGTGCTAGGTCTCTGTCTTACCACCTCTTGCATACCCAAACTCCACAGCCTCTACGCCCAAGGTGTTGCCTGGTGAAGAAAGAGAAATGTTTGTCTTTGCCCTTCTTGAGGTGAGATGTCTTGCAGTCCACCAAGCCGCAATGGGCAACCACACTCAATCTCATCAGGAGGCTCCAAAGCTGTCACCCCAGCCTTGCTCCAGGTTGCAGCAGTCTTAGGGCAAAGCCAAACCCTTTTCTCTGTGCACACTGACCCTCGTACAGTAAGCTTTATAAATTTGGTCAGCCTTTGTTGCAGTGAAGGACTCTGTGCAAAAACAAGCAGGGAAAGGCAAAAAAAAAAAAGGGAAGGAAAAAGTTCTTATTGACTGCTGGGTCCCTCCAGAGACCATGGCAAGCAGAAATGGGATGGGGAAAAAAAGCTACTAATATGTTGTTTTGTCTTCAAGCAATTGTGTGAAAATGAGTTAATCGTGGGGTCACAGAAGCCATAACCATTAATTAATCCCCAGCATGAGCCGAAAAGATGAATTCTCTGCAGTAAACAAACGTGAGTAACAGTGTGGCAAGGAATTGAGCTCCCAGCGGATTATCATAGCCCACATCAGCAGCTCCACCACAGCCCTGCAGGGGTGGCTGGTTGCACCCCCAGACCACAGACCGGCTGCTTGTATCCCTGCCAAGCCGAGCCCTCGAGGCTGAAGGCTTTCCTGCCAAATTACTGCGTTTTGGTCACTGCGAGGCAGGGAAGAAGGTTAAGGCATGTCTTGCTCCCTCCTGGCACTACGATCAGGGCTGGTGTCCCCACCAGATGGAGCAGGGGGAGGAAAGTGGGCAGGCGATAATGTGGAGTACCAGAGAATATCCTAATCGATCGGGATTAGGCTTGGTTGTAAACTGATGAAACTCTGCTGGATCATCTCAGCAGCCTCTGGATGGATAAAGCCGTGAAGGTGTCTCTGCCCTCCTGTGCCATCCCAGTGGGCTTTGCTCCTGTGCTGTTATAATGGGATGGGGGAAAAAGGACATGGAGGGATCAATGGGCAAATCTGCGTTCTCTTTTTAATACCTGTTTTCACACTATTGTCATTTTAATAACTATCTGCTCTTGAACCTTTTAGAAAGATCCAGTTAAATCCCAAATGCAGACAGATCTGGCACATCTCCTAGTGAAACGCCTGTAAAGTCAGCCCAGGACAAATCAAACTTTGCTGTAAATCCATGTATCTCCTTGAAGACTGGCCGTTTTTTTTTCAGTACTTCTCTTTCCCCTGGCGAAACAGTTAGGCTCTACCCCTTTTGGAAAGGGTAGGAAATCCTCTGAAAATTCATCTTGTAGCAGACTCTTCCTCTAAATTGAAACCACACCAGTCCAATAAAAATTATGATTTGCTTTAGGCTGTGCGTGTTGGCTGCATGCACACGATTAAATTAGTTTAAACCCAACCTCTATTTATTTAGCTAAATGAAATAGGAATAGTGCTAAAACCAAACTGAAATCATCCAAATTCTTCCTGGGCTGTCAGAAATTGTTCAGGGCAGGCATGAAACTCTCCTTGCCATGTCTCATCACCTCTCTGCTTTGCATTTGTTTATTAAGCCCCTGCGCTTCCTGGCGCTGTGCTCTGCTGATGTGAAGAGAGACAGACCCTCAAAGCACGGTGGTGAATGGGCCCATGCATTGTGACTCCAATCCCAGTAAAGCCACTGAAGGAAGCCTGGAAGGACATCCCTTCCAGAGCACTGTGAAGGCTTCATGTGTGCCTGTTCACCAGGAGCTTTACCCAAACTTTGCAGGGTAGGACCAGTCGCTGCAGATGCTCCTTCTTGGAATGCTCCACCCAAGCATGTTTTCTCCTGTGTGACTTCCCTGGTGGCATCTTGCATATCCATGTGACATCTGACCGCTGCCCACAAGGCTACTGCAGCCCAAACCTGGGTGACTGCCCTGTCCCAGGTCCCTTCTGGTCCCTTGACCCCACATCTTCCTCTTGCTGCAGACCCTCTGGATTTGTTCTCCTCTCATCCTCTCCTTGTCTCTTCAGGTCGCTATAGGAGCAAAGCTGAGCTCGGCTGATCTGTGTTATTCATCTGGTATCAACCCAAAAGAGCAATTCTACTGCTGTGTGGGGTGTCTGGGGGACACACACACAAAACATGATTTCAGGGCCTGCTTGCCCTTTTTCTTCTTCAAAATCAGTTTTTATTAAAAAAACAATTTAAAAGAAGCCAAAACATTTCACTTAAAAATGACCCAAAGGCAGCTGAATGTCTTGAAGTGAAATATCTTATTTTGAAAGTATTTTGAAATATTTCAGCTCCTTCCAGACTGGGTATGCCCAGGCAGACTTTGCCCAACCTGAAGTTCCCCGATTATTCCTTTACTGGACATCCACCGGTTAGTACTGGCATAATTGACTTACCCTTTGACACAAGTGTTTTGTGCTGATTTAACTGACACTGGCTGACCACAGATCATCGCTGCGGTCCCCTCCTGAATGGGCAGTGCAGCAATGAATGTGAAGGCCCTACACCAACGCCTGACTGTTGGCAAAGCCTGAGACCCAAGGCATGTGCTTAAAATGTCCAGAGAGCAAGCATTAACTCCAGACACCAACAGACATAGGGGAGCCCGTTATAACATCCATCAAGCCTTTTGCTCGATCAGACCTTTCCAAGAAGCAGGGGCATTTTGCTGAAATTTCTCATCTGTCATTTAGTTGATAACTGACCTTTACAAAGTTTGCCAAATCTCGCATGGCCCAAGTACCGCTTGGCAGTGTTGATCCTCCTGCAGCCAACTCCCTGCTCCTAATGATCAGTCCCTTCAGAGCCACGCTGGCCTTTGACAAGAGCACTTCAGGAGCATTATTGGCTGCTGGGAAGTTGTACGATGGCCCTGAAAATGAACGGAGGGATCGGGATGAGAAATCTCTCTGTGAAATGGGGAGTTTTGCATAAGAGACGGCTACGGTGGTGGCTTGGATGTGAGGAGGTGGGTTGGAAGAAGCAGGGGAGCGTGGCTGCACTGGGCGAGGTGCTGCTGGCTCTTTGGTGACTCACATGTAAATGAGACTTGAGCCAGGGTAACTCGGATCACCAACCCTGTTGACCCTGTGGTCTCACACAAAAAGCTGTTTCTGCCATGGAGAATGAAATGCCTCCTTCACTTGGGACAGGGATACCAAAGCAAACAGATGGGAATGTCTCTTTCCAGGATTATTGGTATCGTACCTGGGAAACTGTGTGGGGTGATTTTGGGGAGTGATGGTTGTGTGCCTTGAAGCTCACGGGAAGGTTTGCAAGTCCCGTTTGCCCTAAATCACTGCAAGGCTGTGCCTCATCAACTTTTTCAAGAGCTGAAAAACCCATAGATGTGACAGCTCCAGGTCTGCCTGGGCCTGCGGCACTCAGGAGCAGCAGGGTGGAGAAGTCCTTGTGCCGTGGGGGGACCGTGGGTCTGTTGAGCAAGGAGGAGGAATAAACCAAACAAGGTGCTGATCCTGTCTTGAGCAATAGTCCCCTGCTGAAAACGGGAAAAGGCTGGGACATATAAAGGCTGCCGGCAGGAGAGCAGAAGGGAAACCAGACAGCTCCCTCTTTATGAGAGAAAGAGAGAAAATGAGCCTTTGCAATATACTCACCCATTTACACACATAAAACTTTCTAAATGCTAAGCCAAATAAAGTCGTCTTATCGGCGTATTACCACTTAAGGCTCTTTCAGGCAGATTTAGAATGAATTAGTGCTTTTTTTAACTACAAATTGGAGCAAAGTGAAAAATCTTACTCCATCCTCCAATACAGCTCCTGCCTTAACCCTTGGAGGGGAGAACAGCTCCTGGGGTGGTCAAGAAGTGTGCAGGGTTCAGGCTGGGCCAAGGGCTCCTGGTACTGAGCCTGGTGTGAAAGCTGCTGCCTCCCACAGATCCTGGAGGTACTGGGCCTGGTTTTGCTAAGGTGAATCAACTCCATCGCATCCTGATCTTCCCCTTATTACACTGAGTGATGTGGCTTTTTAGAGCACAGGCAGTGCCTTCACTGTCCCACCTCACTGCAGTCAGGAGACTTGCTCCAGTGGTGGGAAAATGCTACTGTGGCTTGTTATGATGGCAGACTTGGCCACTTAATTCAGATAGTGCTGGCTGCTGTGCCTGTCCTGCAAGCTTCCAGGCTACTTCTCAGGGCGGGTGACTTAGCACCTGGAGAAGACCCAGGTCTTGTTGACGTCCTTCCCCACCCAAGCAGGGGTTGGGATGGCAGGGGCAAGAGCTCTTGACACACATTGGTGTCTTGGTCTGTGCATGGAGACAGGAGTTGTGAAAAGCTCAGTCGCGGTGCCTCTCTCCCAGTCACAGCCTGGACAAGAGGAATGATGGAGCTGGATAAAGGCAGCAGAACATGGCTAGGAAGTGGTGGGGGGATGCATCCTCTCTGCCTGTCCCCTCACTAC
This sequence comes from Neomorphus geoffroyi, assembly GCA_033558235.1. Lineage (NCBI taxonomy): Eukaryota > Metazoa > Chordata > Aves > Cuculiformes > Neomorphidae > Neomorphus > Neomorphus geoffroyi. The sequence goes on from JAUMJM010000018.1 coordinate 12,436,256, forward strand.
AGCTCTGTGCACACACGGCACAGGTGGCTCAGCTGGCATATATTCATGGGTGCTTTGTGTTCTCTCTGGTTTGGGAACTCAGGGGTCCAATTTGTGTCTTCACTATGGAAATCCGGAGTGTCCATTGTGCCTGCACAGGATTGATGTGGTCACGTCTCCTGGTGACTGTCCTAGTGTCCAGCCAGGATACCCCAGTGATTCCTCACATGATCCCTGGGGCAAAGCCAGGAGACCTGTGCCCACATAATGCAGAAGACGCCTGGGGCTGAATTGGGTCCCTCCAGAGGAGTCACCCAGCCCCATCAGCTGGCAGTAGGGCTGGCTTGCCTGCCAGACAGCTCACCGGCCACGCTCCTCCTGCACACAAGGGCCCCCATCACCCATCAGAGGAACACTACTTGTTAGCAATTACTTGCCTGACTTAATTGCTCTCCAGTCCCATGGGCTCAATTGGGCTGTTCTGCTGTTTCTGGAATGATAGTGTTTTACATAGCTTTTTTCTTCCCCTACTCAGGGAGTGAGGGAAGCATCCATTGGAAGCTTCATGGCTAAAATTATTTATAGAGATTAATGGTGGGGGCTCTTGGTGCCTCCAGGAACAGAGTCACCATATGCCAGCTCTTCTCGGTGAGACACATTGTACAGACACACCTCCCCCCTAAGTGTGGCTCTGCTCCTCGCTGCTCTGCCGCTCACAGAGGTGGGCTGGAGCAGCCAGCGAGGACCCAGCATGGCTGAGCAAGGAGGGGAGCTCAGGTGGGGGGACTCCACCAGCTGGGGAGGGTACTATGGTGCTGATCCGGTCCAGGCTGGTGCTATCCACTCTGGGCGTGATCTGGCATCTTGCCCTGCCTGATGGAGCTGGCTTGTAGAAGAGGCGACTGGGTCCCTGATGTTGGCCCAGCCACCCTTCTTTCTCCCCCTGCCCCACCAGGCAGTCCTGTGAGCCGTGGGACTGTCCTCCTAACTATGCTCCCCCAAAACCCCATAGATCCGAGGCTTGTGGAACTGCCAGTCCTGGAGATGGTGCCCACATCATCCCTCGAGAGTAAAGCTGGGTTTTTTTTAGGCCTTTGCAATCTGTTTGCCCTTCTCCCCAGCTGCCCAAGGACTGAATCAGAACTATGGGAGCATGTCACTATGGGGTTGCTTCCCCCACCTCCTTCCCTGGGCTGTGATGAGCCTTGCTGGGTACAACACTGGAGCTCAAACTTTTCAGTTGGGACTTTCTGAGATCAGCTGACAACAAAATCTTTGTGAATGGTCCTTTTGAACTCTCTGTGATGGTTTCTTTCTGCCCTGTCCTGACGCGGCCAATGCTGCTTTCACTTTGACCTATCACCCACTTAACTCCTGGCCAGGCAAACAATTCCCCATTGCAGCTCTTGTCTGTACAGCTCTGTGAGCAAAGGAGGAGCTGCCTGGGGAGAGAGGGGTTTTGTACAAGAAGGGAGAGGAACCAAGAACTCAGGAAAGCTAACAGTCTCAGCAGTTGGCATCCCATGCTCTCTTGCAGCACGTGATGTGGGATGATGATGTGGAAGGAGAAGACACCAAGACATTACTCCTGTTGGAGACCAGCCTTCTTAAGGCAAGCTCCAGTTTCTGTGGGATGTTGGCAACCAGCATATGCAAGGTCCAGAAGAGCTGGGAAATAACATAACCAGTGGCCATTAACTGCCAGCTGTTCAGCACACGTCACATGATGCCACCCAAACCATCTCTGCCAGTGGTGAAGGTGATCAGAGCTGTCTGCAAAGGTGAAGATTCAAAGCCAAATCCATCCCTGAAAGGTTCACCTTCCAGAGGGGCATCTCTGGTGCCCTTCCAGAGTCCTGCTATTAATAAGGCGTCATTAGCAGAGCAGCTGTTGGAAAGTACCTCTTGGGACCCAGCATGCAAGAGCCAGATGGTACGGGAGAGATGGGTGGAAGAGCAATGTCAGAAGCCTGTCGACGTCTGCCAAGCTCAGGCAATCTGGGAGGCATATCCTGCCATGAGACATGTGATAAATGGTTCTAGGAGCGGGGCTGACATCTCCATTTGCTCCTCTTCATTGTGTAGCTCTTGGAAATCTTCTTCATGCATTGGGCTGAGGCCATAAGTCTCTCCCACATGTATACGCTGGTGCCTTGTGGAGCTGGTGGGAAGTTCGCCATGAACCGTTTCTTCGATTTAGGATTTTCAGGTTGCTGTGTTGCACTGTGTTAATCTGCGCTGACTAAAAGAAGAGTTTTCCCCTTGGTAAGGAATCGGCTTCTTCCCAATTCCTTTTTAGTACCTGCCAAGATGTGGAGAAAAAATCAAAATATACTAGATCTCCAGCTGGGTATGAAAGACCCTCTTTAACCCTTCAAAACCTACTTTGCAGTCTGTTAATGCCAACTTCGCTATCTTATTCTCATTGATTTTTTAGAGCTCCCAGGCCAGGAACTGTCCAGGTCTGTCTAAGTCTTTTTTTTTTTTTTTGGTATGTTTGTTTTGGTTTGGTTTTGGTTTGAGGTTTTTTTTTTTTGTTAAAAAGGGCACTTTCTTCCCAAGGGTCCGTTTCAGGCAAAGCAAATGGAGCTCACTTTGAAAAAAACCCACAAAGGCAGGAGTGAATCCCACAGCCTCTGGTCTTATCATTCCTCAGCTGCACCAAAGCAAATTAAAAAGCAAGTCTTCGTTCACAATGGGCTCTTCGACAAGAAAGGGAAGGGGCACATGGCATTTGTTTGTCTTCAGCTTCTGTTTAAATAAACAGAGCTACTGCTGGTGGAATTCCATCAGAAAGAAGAAAGCGGTGATGGCGAGAGACCAGCTGGGAGCAGTTTTGTGCCCATCAGATGTAGGTTGGAGTGTCTGAGCATCACCTTCATCTAGTTGTCCTGTTCCATGTCCCTGCTTAGCATTATGTCCATCTCCGCTGCTTGGGGAGCATGAGAAACCCCCCCCACCCAGAGCCTTAGCCCTAAGCTGAGACACAGCAATTATAAACTGCTCTAGACCACTCAGTGACGCACGAGCTACATTTTCTCACAGGATAAGCAAACTCCAAAAGAAATTTTGTCCAAAACAAGACTCTTTTCGCCTCCTAATTACAACCAGAAATTTGGCTTTTACTGTTGAGTCTGGGGAGGTTTTTTGTGGAAAAGGTATGAATGGAGACCTTTACTTGCCTCCCACTTCTATCCCTATTTTTCTGACTTAAAAAAAAATAATTCTGGTCTCCATGGAAAGCTCAGCCTACCTAATGGCATCACATTGCTGCATGTGAGAGAACTCAGCTATTGTCATTTTGCTCTGGGATGGCTTTCTTGGTCTCAGCATGACATCGCAGGTGAGGAGCAGAGCGGCATATGGGAAATGAGAGATGTGTGGAGGATGGAGAGTAGACTTAAATTAAGAAAACGTCTAACCCAGCTCGGTACCTCCACAGCTTGGACCATTGGAGCCAGCAGTGCCCTCTTGCTGGCACTTCAAAGTGAGGCTGGACCTGCCTTCCCAAGAGCTGTTGTTCCAATGAGGTGCAGTCTCTGAGGTACCATCGTCAGGCCCATCCCTCGCGTGTGCAAACAAAGGGCCCAGTTAGGCACATCAATCATCAGTGCAACCCAAAGGAACTCAGTCCATGGCTGCCTGTTTTCCTCCATAGACATGGGACATAGCTTTGTGTTCCCAAAGAGCCCAAACTCCTGAGGTCACTTAGTGTCTGGGGAGTGAATCTGGCTCCCGGACTCTCCAGGTGACCTTGTGCCTTGTCCTAATGCTCCAGACTGTCTGCACCTGAGGTCTACAGTGCCCCAGCTCCCAGTTCCCTTTGAGCTGGCCCAACCATGGCTACCAGCAAAGATCTCAGCTGCTCTCCACTCTCCTACCCCAGGCCAGCTCTAGCCCCACCACAGCCCCAGGAGAGTGTGCTCTTGCCAGCCCATGGTGATCCTTTCTCCATTGATCACCATCACATTTGCTTCTTCCCCCTCTTACTTCTGCCTGGATCTGAGTCATCAAAACGATTTCTCTGTGTTTTCTTTGCAGCCCTGGAAGGCAAAATGTGCTGAAAACCATGACTGTACATCTGAACTGTCGTGTTTCTCGCTGTTCTTTTGAGGGAAAAGGGCTGGAGTTTGTAACGGCGATAGGTAGCAGTGAAAGAACCAAGTTAATAAATATGAACAAAAAGAAGTTCTGAGGGAGGAGATGGAACAAGACTTTACTCATACAAACTCTCCAAGTTCTGTGTGCCACGGTGTTGCAGATGTGACTTTATTGCCCAAAGTTCTGCCAGAGCCAGCTTTCCTTGGGAAAAACAAAACAAAACAAAACCAGCCTCTTTTTACACAGCTCAGAGAAGACACAGTAGATTCACATTAGTCTGCCCTCTCCCCCATCCCTGATACATTGTTTTGTCTGAAAAGTCATGATTCTTCCACTTGATCCACCAAGCTCTTTGTACAGTATTACAAGGTGATAGTACATCCAAGGCCCATTTACATCACTTCTGACAGTGCAGAGACCAGGACTTTAGGAAGCTTTCCTTAGCTGAAAGCTTGTTCCGGCTGGATGGCTTCTGTCAGCAGAGACCAGTTTCTTGGTCTCTCACATTCACATCTTCCAAGGCACTTGTAGCAAGCAAATCCCCAATACCTCTTCCCAGGATGAAGTGATGCACCGTCTTCCTCAAACAAACTCCAAGCCAAAAATTGGCTGACCCTCTGTTTTGGCTGCACAGGTGGTATGGCTGAAATGGCAAGTACCTTCCCCCCATCCCGGTGCATGGAGCAGGCTTTCTCCACCTATGTCTAGTTAAGACCAATTGAGAATATTGGACGGGCAGGATTTTGATTTCTGCCTCTGTAGCCCATTGAGTCTTCCCCCCAAAGCACCACTCTGAAGCTGCTAGCAGTAGCCACATGCCCAGGAGCCACAACTGCCCTATTTTATATAGAAAACCTTTGAATGTCAGCCCTCCAGCTCAGCATCTCCGTGTCTTATGCTGAGACGGAACTCTCCCTTTCATATGCATAGGCTTTTCCAGGCCAATCCTAATATTGTGTCCTCTGATCATCATTCACAGTGCCAGCGTTTTACTTGCTGAGTCCCTTAATTTTTGATTTTTTTAGCCATTTTCTCCTGTTTGACTTGAAATATAGAATTTTTAGCTCATGGAGCAATGGCATTTGGTACCAGACACCAATCTGTGCTTGCATGGCTCAGGGCCAGCAGCTCTTTTCCTTGCCAAGCATTGCATCTGCATCCAAGGAATTGCATCCCGAGGTGATGGTTTGGGATCCTCTTTGATTCTTATAGTCTTGCATAGCGTAGACATCAGTGCTGGGAACAAGGTATGATGGGAATAGTTCGCTCAGCCGTTGCACTGGGAATCACGGTGATTTTCTTTTCCTTTTTGCATTAAGCTTGGAGCTGCAGATGGGACCAACTCAGACAACCGGTGGGCTCACAGCTCCATGCCCAAGCTAATGTGAGCCCAGTACCCGACCTTCCCAGACACACCAGAAAGTTTCCCCCTCATTTTTTTTTTGCCTTACTAGAGCTGATACAACCCAGGTGGTCTTTCCTGGGTCACCATTCATATCTTCTTATCCTAATTCTGTATCCACATGTGATGCAGAGGTGATCTCTTCCTCTGCACAGACTACGGGATGCCTGGGAGGCAGATCAGGTGGGAGATCAACAGTTTTCTGGCTGAACCCCCCCTTCTGTCTCATAGCTCTTTGTAGGAATTAATGTCAGCTCACATCTCTGCTGGACTTCCTAGTCAGTGCAATAGCAGAAGTCCTTCCCCGACCACTAGCAGCCTGGGACCTCAGCTGGAGAGCTGGGTACCAGCTCAGCTGGGGAGGGCTGACCCTGGGCTCCTGTGGCTGAAATCAGAGTCCTCCTCTGCTTCTGTCCTGCACACATCCCTGGGGAATGCCTTTGATTTTCTCACCTTGGAAAGGGAGTAGCAGAAACTGGGTGTCCCAGCCTTGGAGGAGTCTCTTGCTTAGGGCTTAGAGCAAGAGAGTGCGCCCACCATGGTGGGAGAGGATGGGTGAAGCACTGTGTGCTCGGGAGCCGTTTTTACATTTTCTTTGCCCTAAAACCCAGACTTATTAAAGGTCCAAGGGTTTTCCTCCAGCTTTTTGGGCCCCAGCTGGGGCTGAAGGGGTGGATGGCAATGGAGCAGGTGCTCCGGAGTCTGGAATATTTCTGTCTCATCTTGATTGCTCAGAAAGTCCTGCAGAAACCAGTCTCCTGATTTATTGCCCTGCTATCACTGCTTATCCCCACTCCTCCAGAAGGAGACTGGAGGCTGAAGGCAGAGACCATCAGTTTCCCCTGAAGCAGGACTTCATTTTCCCAAAACCAAGATGGGTTTCTTTTGTCCCCAAGCCAAGTGCAAAGCCAGGACATGCCATAATTTAAAGGTAAAACCAAAATTAGTTGGTTAAATCACTGCATTCAAGAAGAAAAATGGTCCTTTAAGTGCGAAGCTGGGCTGAGCCTCACCTGCAGCCTCCCAGGTGATGGCCTGGGGCAGGAACAGGTGCTCCTGTGCTGGCCAGGAGCTTTCTATAAAAGGAGTCCCTGGGCACTTAGTAGGATTTTGGCTTCTGGGTGGTGGTGAGTGTGTTTGCTATTGCAGTAACAGAGACCTATTTTTGTCAGTCTTCTGGCACTGTGAAGAGGACAGGCTTTTTTAGGGGATGCTGGTGATGCTTTGCTCTCATTTCTGATGAAGCAGGAGGGGGGGGAGCTGCCAATTGCATGACTTGGGGTGGTTTAAGGAAAAGTGCAATGAAAAATACGAGGGTGTTGGCTCCCACCTTCTGTCCCTCCTGCTGCCAGGATTCATACAGCTGTTTCCTTCAGCTCAAAACTTAATGTTAAAAATACATTTGAAAACTTGAGGGTTCTGGCAGCCCAAATTGTCTTATTCTGAGCTTTTTCCATGCCTTTTTTTTTTCTCTTTGACTTTTTTTCCCCTATGCAAAGAGGCTGTTTGGTGCTTCCCTGCTCCGTAACGGGTTTACAGCAGCGGGGTGTGGGGCATGCTGTTTTCTCCTTGCAGGGGTTATGGGAAAGCTGGCCAGAGGATGAGTATGAGGTTACCAGGGATGAGCAGAACCCAGCTGAGTCAGAGCAGGGAAAGTGACCCTTGGGAGCAGCCAGATTTACACCAGCCCCAGGCTGTTCTGAGTCTGGCACAGAAATACTTCTCCCGCTCACCACCTCCTCTCTGCTGGCCGTGACGCGGGAGTCATCCTGCTCTCTGGACCAGAGCTGCGCTTGCCCTGCACAGCTGGGTCATCTCCTGTCCTGGCCTCTGTGATATGATCCTGGCAGTGGGGGAAGGAGCTGGTGGAGCAGCATGATCCTCTCAAGCGGCATTTATGCTCCTCATTGCTGGGCACGATCAGAGGCCAGGATTGGGAAAAGACTGGCTTTTGGACTGACCCTGTATGGCTGTTCTGGATCACCAGTCCACACAGATCAATAACAAAGAGCAGTAGGAATGCGGTGGCCTTTCCCCCATGTCATCTGTGGGGAAACTGAGGCAGTGAACAGATTCCCTATGTGTTCATGTGCACCACCTCCTCCTGTCTCCTGTTGCTTCCCACACAGTGACTGTAATGCAGAGAAAAACCTTCAGGTAAATCTACCCTGCCTGGGGCTTTTGTTTTGTGTTTTTCCCCCACCTGTTCTTCCCCATCCCCAGACCCTTCCCTGTGGCACAGTGGGCTCCAAGCCCCTCTTGGGCAGTGGGTGGCCTCTTGTTTCTGCTTTTCAGAGCCGTTCCCACAACCAATTGAAATGCTTTCTGGATGCTGAGAGATCTGGGCGCTATCGGACTTTGTCTGTAGTCACCCTCCAGGATACCAATCCCCAGCTGAGGAAAGAATTACTCTGAGCCACATTTCCTTTCAGATATTCCATTTTAACTTACTGTTTCTTAATTTAATTCCATCATCCCTCCATTTCACCCCCTGGAAAGCAATATTGCATCCTGATATCCAGAGAGAATTTGCTTTGCTGTCTTTAATTTGGATCTGCTATTATAAGGTGAAGAAGAGGCAACGCTCCGGTTTGTCTGGCAGGCTCTTTGTTAGTCTCTCTCATTTCACCCATCTTTTGCACTTCCCAAAGTTCTGAATCCGTGCTGGTGGCAGATGTAGATGGTGCTGTGCTAGGAGGGGGCAGGCTGTGGCCCTGTACCCGAATCCCTACCCATCCCACTTGGTCTCCGGCACAGGTTCATCAGTTAATCCCTTAATGCTCTCTGCTACGATGCTTCTGCCACGCTCCCGAGTTTTTCTCTTCCCCCAGAGCTATTTTTATGAGGCCTTTGTTATTTCCTAATTGTCCAAACCACTTTTCCACATTTCTCTTGATAAAGGCAGATTTTTAAAAGCAGTTCAGCTTCTCAGCCATTTTAGAGTCATCATCTGCTTCATCCCTTTTATTGTTTAGCAAATGGCCTACTTTTGCACAAGCATTTTTATTCCCCCCCCCCGTGTTGAATTTCCCCCTCCCTCCTTTTTCTAACAGCTTTCTTCTACCTCTTAAATAATTCCGCTTACATTGACTCTTTCTGCTGTTATTTTATTATTTGGTTCCCACCCATTATTCCTCTGCTGGGCCAGCCCCTGCAGGCTCTGCCTCTCTCCCAGCACTGTGACTTGGGGTTTGGTTTGGGGTTTTTTCATTTTTCTTGCAAACCTCTTGGGTTTGAGGGTTGGTTACGTTTGTTGGAGAAGGGAACTTCCGGGTTTCATCAGCCCTTGGTGATGTGCCAGGAGCACAGTGAGGTGGTCGATGTTACCGTGGCCCTAGAAGCAAGGTTTGGGGATCTGTAATTTTCCAGCCTTTTTTTAGCCAAAAAACGTCACATTTATCCAGCACTTACGCACAGCTTCAGCCCTTCTCTGATGTTTTCCAAAGAAACCAGTTGCTGGAGTGAGATCCTAACTGTTCCTCTGTCCCTTACCCTAGAAAAGTGGGAATTTGGCCCCAAAACAGAGCCTGAGGACTGCTGTCTGCCTTAGCAAATTATTTCCTATTGGAGGGAAGGAAATGGGAAGGAGACGAAATGCTTTACTGCAAGGCAGGATTTTTTAACAAATCTTGAAGTAAGGGGCATGAAGGGAAGGGAAACTTTTAATCTCGGAGATAAACAAACCCTTTCCCTCTAGCTGATGCTGGTGCGATTGTAGGAAAGGGTTTTTTAGCTCCTCTCCATCCTGCCACACCCCAGGCAGCCTCCTTTGGGTTGTAAGGATAGAGAGAGTGGGAAAAAAAATCCGTCTGGAAGATGATGCTGAATCCCACCCTGGTCCAGCTGAGCCCCAGATTGATGGCTTGTGTAGGACCTGCTTTGCTATAAAACTTTGCTAAAGGAAAAAAATTGTCAGGAAGATGAAAGTTTAGGTTTGAAGCAAGCCTTTTATTAAACCTCCTCAGGATTCAAACTGGTGTTTCCATTGCGAGGTTTGAGGAAAGTCCTCTGCAATAGCAAAGTTCAGTTGGATTCCGGGAGTAACAAGTGATATTTTAAGATTAAAGATATGCATAGCACCTCTGTGTGCCTGCGCAGAGCTAAGTGAAACTGGCAGCACAAGCACGTCAGTCCTCCAAGCAGGCAAAGATGGTCTCAGTGCTGAGGAAAGATAGGGCAGCACCTACTGTGACATCCTGGTGGAGGGTGAGGAAGAAGGGAAGGATCCATCTGGTGAGGACCAGGTGTGTCCATGGGCTCCTTGTGTCTGACTGAAGTCCCTTCTTCCTCCCGGTGCCACAGCCATAGGACAGGAGGTGAGTGTGTGGGCGGGCAAGAAGGCTGCCAAGTGGCATAACTGTGTAGTAGACATCAGAGAATCCACATAAGAGAGCAATGGTGTAATGTCCCAAAAAGGGAAAAGCTTTCTCTACCAGACTTGTCCTAGCAGACCCCAGAGTACCTGCTACCAGCCAGGGTTTTCCAGCAAATGCTGACCAAGCCTTTACCCCTGGGGAGTGCTCTTAATTGCCTGTAGATTCTCTGATGTCTAGTATGGAGAACATCCACAATGGTGCCTTTTCCTCAGTGGGGCCATTAATTATGTCCGTCACTCCTCTGCCAGGCTGCAGATCCTCACCAAGCCTGTTGGAACATAATTCTCTTCAGATTCCTATTATTACTGTCAAATTTGGCTCAAATTGCCGCATAAGGTATGAAATGATGAGGGAAGATATGCTGGCTGTCCCAAGTACCAAGAATGTCATTGCATAAACCTCTTCTTCAGGAAACCAGGCTCCCAGAAACAAAAATAACCCTTTATGTTTGTTTCTCTGCTGTGACAGGTCTCAGGCAGGCAGCAACATCCAGGAACCACTCCCTCTGGGGATGGTCACATGCAACCTTAGAGCCTCGGACCACAGCCAAAAACCCCTCCCAGCAGAAACCCATAATGAGTTGCAGGAAAAGCTCCTGAACAAACCCAGCGCTGAATGTTTCTGTTGAGCTGGAAGCATATGGTGAGCATCACAGTACAAGATGCCCTCTGCCTTGGGGTTTCACACCAGGTTTGAATGGATTTTAGCTGTAGGATAGTTTCTTTTTTCTTTTTCTCTTTTTTCTTTCTTTTTCTTTCTTTTTCTCTCTTTTGCTCTTTCTTTTTCTCTCTTTTGCTCTTTCTTTTTCTCTCTTTTGCTCTTTCTTTTTCTCTCTTTTGCTCTTTCTTTTTCTCTCTTTTGCTCTTCCTTGCTCTTCTTCCTTGCTCTTCTTCCTTGCTCTTCTTCCTTGCTCTTCTTCCTTGCTCTTCTTCCTTGCTCTTCTTCCTTGCTCTTCTTCCTTGCTCTTCTTCCTTGCTCTTCTTCCTTGCTCTTCTTCCTTGCTCTTCTTCCTTGCTCTTTTCTTTCCCAAATAACCATTGTGGGGTGCAGAGCTTGGTGCTTTATGGGACTGGGGGCATCTAGATTTTGAGGACTTCCAAACCACATAATGGGGCATCTCCATTTCTTCCCTGGGATGTGCCAGGGTTCCTGCTTGTGTGCAGTTTGGCACTTTCCATGTATAGAAAAATTGCTCTATAATGTTAACCCCAGGGGAGAAGTGTCCATTCTTTGTCACCCTCTCATCTCTGAGAGAGTGCAGAGGAGAGTAGGAGTGGCCAGCCAGGGCCTGAGAAGGGATCCTGAGCAGTCACATCCATCTTGACTCTGCAACAAACTAGAATAAAAGATTAAATGTTTTCTCTCCTTTTTTAGTGTGGCTTATGCCTTATTTATGACTCTTATTGAAGCCAGGGAGTGAGTGCAGGGACGTGGGCAGAATAATGCACCAACTAAAAGTGGAAGACAGGAATTACCAGGGAGAAAAACTTTTTGTAGTGAAGCCAAGTCTATGCTGAGGCTAGTGATGTGGGGACAGGGACCCATCCTGGATGGGGGAGCATCCAAGCTCTGGGAGAAGTGTGGCTGGCTCAGGAGTTATGATATAAAAGATCTGAAGAGAAAATAGTGATCTGGTAATGGATGAGGACTAGGAGTTGGGTGCAGACTGAGTGCTCGCCAAATCCAGAGTTGCCGTGCTCAACTGTGGGAGGCAGTGGGTCTGCCCGCTTTCTAGTCTCTCCTTGTACTCCAAAGCCACCTGACCTGAGCAGGTGGAGTGATGCGGGTAGCAGTGCTGTTTCTCTGCTCCATCAGTCCCAAAGCAGCAGCTGAGCATGCGGAGCGCCTGGAGTTTGCAGGTGTTGCATGCAGGCAGGGCTGGACTCACACCTCAGGGCAGGCAGGCGGCTGGCACAGCCCCGGCCCCAGGCACAGCCCGGCAGCAAACTGGCCTTGAGTTTGCAGCCCAGATGGGCTGTGATAATTAAACCCACCCAAATTAATTCTTGTGATGCTTTTCCATCGTGGCCTCTTCAGCTTCAAGAAGAGTCTGTGTTGTTCTGCACTGACCTGAAACAATTTGTTGGTAGGGAGTTCAGCTGTGGTGGGAGATGATGTCTGCTCCCATTATGGCTTTCCTTTCTGATCTGAGCTTGGTTTCCCTGCGTTTTTTTTCCAAAGAAAAGGGTTTTTGTTCCTGCATCAGGAGGAAGTTTTCCAAAGGAGCAGTCACATTGAATCAAAGTCTTTCCTTTTTCAACAGGCTGATGTGGTTTGGGGAGATTTTGCCTAAGTTTTTTTTAACTTTTCCTTCCTGGGTAGGACTTTGGTGAAGTAGGGTGAAACAGGGTTGGGAGGGCAGGTGAGATCCCAGGGCAGCTGCTGGCTCTGGGATTTGAGGAAGGTGTGTTATTCTGTTTGATGTTCAAAGAACCAGAATTGCTAATTTATTTTTTTTTAATGCAAACACCTTCTCTATGTGGTGGAAACCAGGAAGATTCATCCCCTCACTTTGCCCAAACCCAGGACTCCGGAGCTGAAGCCACTACAGGGGACACCTGAACACAGCACTTCATGGTCTCTGTAGTCTTGGAAAACTATTTTGGATCTTGTTTCATGCTATGGAGCACAGCTCCCGTGTTAGCCCTGCAGCCCCATCACCCACCAGGAGGAGGGTGGTTACAGCTTCCGGCAGGATGAGGGGTGTACAGACCAGCTAAGCTTCCAGGCTGGTTTTTTTCATTATATGTATGAGCTGGAGATAAGCATGTGCTGGCTGGTAGCGTAAGCTCTGCTTTTGTAGGAATTGCCTGAAAATGAGGGGGAAAAACAGGGTAGTGGGGGAATAAGTATGAATTATACATGGGAAACTTCATAGAGGAGAGACAGGCATAAGGATTTACTGGGTATAATGGAAAAGCGCCCTTGATGCCCTCAGCTTTGAAGATGGAATTAGAGGCTTAAACATTTGTAAATGGGTTCGGTTTGCTTTGGTTTATTTTTTATTATTAGAGTTTGGGGTTTTTTTTCCTTTCAGTCACGTATTTTTAACTTGCATCCTCTTTTTCCAATACAATAGCAGCTGGGACCCTTTTATTTATTCTTTAAATCGTTTTGGAGGAAAAGAACAGGAAGGTAATGCCTGGAACAGCTCTGGCATGAAGGATGCCAGCTTGGACATGTCGATATTTCTGAACTTCCTGAAAATCTGGGTAACTGGGCTCTTAAAAGCCAAGTGCAGGAAGGCAGATAGAGATTTCCAAGCAGAAAAAAACCCGTTGATCTGCTCCCTCCTATAGAGCCGACTGGTACAAGTCAGCATCGTGCCCAGGTAGCATCACCCACCGTAAGCTGTGATTCTATGATCTGCTTTGAGATGGTCATGTAACCTTAAGTGAAGGGCAAGATGGCCCTTACTGGGCACATAAGCACTGCTGACCCTCATTTCTTTGCTCAGATCTACATTAAAGTTGCTAGGGGATGTTGATACAGAATCAGAGAATTGTTTGGTTAGAAAAGACCTTTGAGATCATCGAGTCCAACCGTATCTGTCCACTACTAAACCAGACCCCTGCGCACCTGTCTATCCATCTTTTGAACACCTTCATGGGTGATGACTCAACCACATCCCTGGGCAGTCTCTCCCAGTGCCTGAGAACCCTTTCAATGAAGAATTTTTTCCTGATATCTAACCTGGACCTCCCGTGGCACAACTTGAGACCGTATAAAGCAGTGTAGGGTATCGCATCCGATCACAGCACTCAGTGCTGTGGGGAAGCCCGGGTTTGCTCCATCGCAAGGTGGTGTTCATGGTGTTGATGGCAGAGCTGCAGCTTGCCTTTCTCTTCTGTGAGCTGCTGTCCTCTGGGGAAGGCACGGGGTAGGGTTCTGCAACAGAGAGGAAGCAGCAGCCCTATTTTGGTGGATGAAGAATAAGTTTGATGCACATTACGTGATTTTGGGGAATTGCAGGGGGGAGGGGGATGGAGGAAATGGCAGATGGGGATATTGGGTTAAATAACATCGGTAAAGAAAGAGACCGAGAAAAAAAATCAGCCAAGGCCACTCATCAGCTTGGTGATTTAAGATTCACTTTGAAAACCTATTCCTCTTCAGAGGACATGTGCCCGCCCTGCCAGCAGCCGACCCTGGCACATGGCTTTGCAAGAGGCAGTGTCGTGCTCCCTGGAGGAGGCATTTAGGCAGGGAAGTAAGTGATTTCAAGAGCTGTCAGTGCAGAGCCAAATCACTCTGGGAGAAGATCTGACCTGGCAATTCCTGTTCCTGCAGTCCCATCCCACCTTGACAAATGGAATGTGGGGCCAGGCTTGCTTGGGCTTTGGGCTAGGAGCCAGGAACATGGCCTGGGCTATGGCTTGGTGTGGTCACAGGGAAGATCCCACAGGGAGTCACAGTGTGAGGACTGGCCTCAATGTGGAAATCCAGGCACATTCCTCAGGAAGAGATTCAAAGGCTCTCCCTCCTTAAATACCTTCCCTCATATCCTCTGCTTTGCATTGTCATTTTTCAAACACCTCATAATCACGCTAATTAATACATTCTGGGATAATTCTTCCTGGCTTCCATCAAATTTAAATTTATTAGCATATCGCTATGCCTGTGTTGTTTGTAAAAGTCCAGCATAGCCTTGTACTTCATTAGGAACCCAGGAGCTGTTTCAGAAATGAGCTGCAGTGCTGGAGAGCAGTGAGATGAGATCCCAGATCGTTGGAGCCCTTTCAGGCACCACAGCAGCAACTTGCTAGCATTGTGCCCGCATTCAGCTGCAACCAGCTAATTCATTGTCTGTTTTTTTTCCCCCCAGGCATTTCAGCAAAGCTGGATTCGATGAGCCCAGCACAGTCCTGCTCCCTGAGGCTGCTTTGCATTGTCTCCCTGGAGAGAACAAGTCGTGGCATTGTCTTACCCTGGTGCCAGGACCGGGCTCCCCTTCCCCAGCCCCTTCCTTCTTCCTTGGAAGGTGACACCATGAGATAAGCAGAGACTGGCTAGTCCTTTTGCCCCTGCTCTCTTCTTGCCTTCCCTTCCCTTCCCTTACGCTAGCAGAAGTGGTAGGGTGAGCTGGAGATGGGACAGAGTGGGCATTGGGGTGGCATTTAATCCCCAAGCCCACCTAACAGAGCTAAGCACAAAGCAGCTCAAACACCCTCCCGCTCTGTCCTTGTGAAGGCTCAGGAGAAGGACGGGGTCATGAGGGGGTTGGGTCATGGCAGGATCTGCTCCGGGGAAGGGATTTGGCATGCAAGCCCATTGAACGTGAGATCTGAGTCTGCATCCCACTCCCTCCTGCCTGCCGTCTCTGACAGGGGGAAAGTTTAATCCCTTTGACAGCCAGATTTCCATGCCCGAGGAGGTGAGAAGGTTTAGAAGTTTTACAACACAAATCTCTCAATATTTTGCCCTTTAGGTTTGGGGTCAAATATCCCCTTTGCCCTGTCCATTCCCTCCTACCCCCTGACAAGCATGGAGAAGTGGTAACTGAGTGGGAGTAACTTAAAAGGCTTAAGGATCTTTTTTGGCACATTTACTCATGTCCCCCAGGGAAATTCGTGCTGCAGAGCAAAGTCAGCCTTCCCTCTCCTCCCTGTGCTCTCTCTTTCCTGCTCCCGGCCATAGCAATAGCTGCAGCCGCCGTGATCGATTCTTGGTGTCAGCGCCAGCCCCCACGCACCAGGGCAGGTCAGGCATCTGTGCCCCCAGCGCTGGCTGGGGTGCGGAGTAAAAGTCAGCCAGATAACCGTCACAGCCATTAATCATAATTAGAGGTGCCAGGGCGGGTCAGAGCAAATATACCCAATCTCATCTTGGCTGTTGACTAAAAGTCCCACAAGGCTGAGCCCCTCTGTGCCCTCGGTCAGACTGCTCTGTGCAGGCTGGGGCTGGGGGAATGGGATGTAGCCCCTGGGAGGGGGCTGAGAGAAGGCAGGAAAGTAATGGGGAGGAGGTGTCCAGAAGTCACTTTTTCTTAAAGATAACACGTATATACGAGCCGTGCCCTTGCTGGGACAGTCGTTGTCTCTCTCCCCTCTTTCTGTACCAACTGCAGCATCTGCAGGACCACCATCACCTTTCAAAACTGGTTTGCAGAACCTTCCAAAAGATGGCACAGGCTGCTGCATCACACCAAGATTAATGCTATCCATGATTTTTTCCAGCAATAGTTGTTTGTGTGGAAATTCTCAGAGACTGTTGGCTCTGGCTAATGTGTTCCCACCGTCATTACGCTTGTCCTCCTGAAAACATTCCAAAAATATTTATAGGGCTTTTTTTTAACCATCTGGCCAATTAGAAGGGCAAAGAATGATCAAACTCCACCGGTTGCTCTGTGCACAAGTGCTCTGTTGCTGCTTTAGTTGTATCAGCTTGGAAAATATATCCTTCAATCAGTTTAAGCCTCTAGGCTTGATGTAATTTTATCGCTGCATTCTCTCTAAGGTACTTCTACAGCTACTGTCTCTTAAGTATTTACAGACGGGAGAGCTGGAAAGTGAGAAGAGACTTTGCTCAGTTTGCTCCCAACATGGGCAGCAGCTTGAAGGTTGGCAGATGGGGCTTCTATCCTTGTGATTCAGACCTGCAGTGGAACATGTCCTGCTCACTGCCACAGGCAAAGAGCCTGTTTCAATAACGGTAAATCCTTCAGCCTGGGCTGGAATTGTGGCATTTGCTGGTCCTTAAGTCCTCCCATTCCAGATCTTCCTTTGGGGTGGGAACTGAATTTGCTGCAGGTGCAGCTCCTCGCAAAGATGCTCTCTGATCTCTGCTACCCCTTCTGTCCCTCCAGTCCCCTCTTTGAAGTCCAGCATCAGGTTCCTGGGGAGTAAAACTACCCTGGAGATGAGCAAAACTGCAAACTTGTGTTGTGACGCTGCACGAGGAGACATGTGTACCCATGCTGAGATCTCCACATGCTGCCACCCCATGAAAACCCCAGAGCTGATGGCTTTCTAATTTCATGTTATAACTGAGTTACATTTTGTCTCTAACTCTGTTCATATAAGTGGACAGGACTATGAAACTTAAATTGTCAGCAATGCTACACATTATGTTTTTAAATAAATCAGTCAATGAATCAAGTGCAGGATAAGCAACAGGGTTAGGTGTATGCTTAATCTGTGAGACAAAAGGACCTGCTTAAAGTTAAGTATGTGCTTAACTACTCTTTGGAGTGGACCAAGTTTGCTAAATCCAGCCCTGCAGAGAGCTTTTTAAATATAGCTAATAATAATGAGCAAGTATAACCAAGAATTAATTATTAGGAGTGTTCTTTAGCAGTTGCATAATGGATACCAATGGCACTCTGTGGTGGTGCCTTTTCAAGGTGTATTTGAAAGATGGGGGCTTTTTACTAACTATATAGAATAAGTGGTCTGTTAAAGCAGAATGGGAGCTGTGTTTCAAGCACCTTGTTCAGAGCAGAACTGAACCATCTCCTACAGAGGTGTGTTGGAAAAAGACCCACATGGCAGCCCGAAACCCACAGGGGACCAGAGCAGGGAGGGTAGAAGTGATGAGCATCCCTTGCCATGAGCATTCCTGGTCTGCAACTCTCACCATCTCCCCTTTACCTGCTACGCTCCAAACAAGGTGGTTTCTGCAGCATTTCTGCTTACCTGCTTCTCCCCAAGTACATTAGAAGGGGGGGTGGGGTGGGGTTGTGTGGAATCTCTGCTGTCCCTGGTCTATGCACACCCTGACAGAAGCATTGGGATCCCTCTCCTCTGTCGCCTCTCATGCATTCCTGAGTTACTCATGTTGATAACTCCAGCGATGTCCTGTGTTTGAGGGTAATGTTGTAGTGCTGCCTGGGGGTGCATGGGCAGGAGCAGTGTAGCAATGTCCCACCTGGGGGCTGCAATGACAGCCTCAGCTTTGACTCCTGGGGACCTTCATCTCCACTCATTTTTAACTTTAACTCCATGAAACAGCTAATCCCAGAGCCAAGGGTCTATAACTCGATCCAGCTTTTCTTTCCTTGGCTGAAACCCATCCCAAATCCACCTTGTGCCCATGCAAGACTCTCCGACTCTAAATGCTTTTTATAACCTACTTTCCCTGTCCCTTGCAGCTAATTGATGTTAATTTACACACACAGCCTGGGAATGACCACAGCCTTCTCCAGCATATGCTCTTGGATTTTGAAATGTCCCACCCAGCTGTCCCTCTTCCAGTTGTTTTACAGCTGTCCTGTGTGGACTGAAACGTTCCATATTTGGGTGGCAGAGATAGGAAATGACCACAGAGAGCAACAGAAAATTTGTCCTGTGATGTTGCATATCTCTTTTCACCCCATTCCTGAAAAGCATGAGAGTTCCCACTGAACTGGTGGTTGTTAACACAGCAAATGAATTTCATTAATCGAGGGGAAGAGAAAAATCTGAAGGGAAGAGCATTCATTCATCTACTTACTGGCATGTCTAATAGTGTTTTTGTTTGCCTGCATTTTCATTTTGTGTTGCCTCACAGACACGTAAGCAGAAATTTCAGGACTGAGCTGAGTTGGAAATTCCAGCAGAAGACAAAAATCCACCATCACCACCTTCCTTCACGTCCTCCAAACTGAGGAGGTTGCTAAGTGACAGCGTTTCTGCTCTCACTAGCTCCGTGTGAGAACCTGAGCACTTAAAAGCAAGAAAATGGCTATTTAAGGACATGATAACTCATGTTCTTTGGTAGCCACAAACAAGCTGTTTGCTGAGAGGACTGGGAATGTTTTCACTCAGAAATTAAATTTGGGCGAGATGAGTAATGGCTTTGGTGGGAACTTGGCCTTGTCTACACCTTGTCTGCAAATACATGCTAGGACGTGGACTGTGCACAGGGACTTACACACACATACGGAGGGATTTTAGCCCAGTTCGTGACCACGGAGCCCAGCAGGCAAGATACAGGTCGTCCATGCACCTATGCCTCAGTATCCCCTGCCCGGTGCAAAGAAGCTCAGGACTTGGCTGTAGGGACAGTTGTGTGTCATGTTTGAGAGATCAGTGCCGTGGGCCCTTTCTCAGGTGTGATACTGAAGAGCTGATCCCTATTTTATTTGCAGCACCCAAGACAAAGGAGCAAGGGGAACCTTCTCAGACCTTTACAAGCTCACCCCTCGCTAGCCTTTACTCAGGCAAGTTTCCAAGCAGATCAGCAGCATCCTGTATCTCGCTCTAGCGGCTCCAGTGCCCACATTCAGTGGCAGACTCTGAATGCAACCAGCCCAGCCACTTCTCCTTGCTCCTGACCAGTTCCATTTATTTTTTTTATTCTGCTGTTGTTGGGATTGCTGTTCTGTGATCCCATTTCATATCATTGATTTACCACAGAGTCCTCAATAAGCAATCTGGAACAAATGAAGCTGTTGTCTTGCTATAGATCACGTGATACTAGGGGTGGGAGGAAAGGGAGAAGGAGAGGAAAAGTAACACAAATGGCTGGAGCTGCCCCAGAGCCAGCCCAGATCTGTCCCGCATTGCGTTATGTGTCTCTGAGCCCTGTGGAGGCTGAGCAGTGGTTTGTGTGTTATGGTCCAGGAGGGGAAAGAGATTTACCGAAGAGCACTAGCGCAGGCTAGGACCCCAGGGGATTTTCAGGGTGGGCAGGCACAGCATCTGCAGAGCCTGTGGGGCAGGGGAGACCCAGGTGGGTCCTAAGGGTCAGAAATGGGTAAGGAGCTGGATTTTTCCACCATTGATCGGCAACAGCTGCAATCAAAGACATGAGTGCTTGTGGAAAGTGTAGCACAGCCCCTGTGTGCCAGAGCGTAATTTCATTTTCAACTTGGGTTCAAGGGTTCCTCCTCTCTGTGCTGGAGAGGAAGGTTTGTAGCCTAGGATGCCACCTGTTCTCCTGTCTGACTTTGCCTCCTGCGTTTTATGCCATGCACTTCGGAAGAACATCTTTTTTAAAACACTGAGCTTTTCTGAGGGAAAGGAAAAAGGAACTGCAACCTGATTGCAGGAGAAATCTGCCATCTCTGCATCAGTGAGCTGTGAAACAAAATGTTCTCTGACTACCTTAGACAAACAGAATTTTGCAGACTGATCGAGGAGATAAAGCATCCCAGCATGATGGGAGGGGGGCTATAGTTTTTAGCAATAGTTTTCCAGTAAGTTCATAACCTTCCCAGGAGCAAGCTTAGGGCTTCAGAGTTAGAGATGCATCAGACACAAAAGTATGAGGAGAGCAGGTTTTAAGATACCTGTATCTTTTCAGCCACAGCCATTAGCTGAGAATCAAATCATAAGAGCCCAGGGAAGCTGAGAGATTCTGCTTCTACACTAATGAACAGAGAGCTCTCTCCTGATCATAACCCACAATGCAAAGCCTAAATACAAAATCAGGTAATAGAGATAGGACCTGGCGGGTGTGTGTGCTGCAGTGATTTGAAACATATTGTGAATGTTTAAGGAAGAAAATAAACTGGTTATAAAACAGCTACCTGAAAGCACAATAAAGATGGCTTTAAAAACGCACTAATGTAATTATTCCACTGCTTTCAGTAGGGTTTGAGAGCTGCTGTATGGAGGTAGAGATATGCAGGAGGGTGCTTGTGCCCTGGTTGCATTCGCAGTGTGCAGACCTTTAATCTAGGCAAGGTGATGTCACTAGTTGTGGTGGGAACCAGAGATGAAATTTCCTAGTGAAATGGAACTAAAGTTATTGGTGCCGCTCCCAGAAAGCCCTGGTTTGTTTCTCTCACATCTCTCTCTCCAAGCTCACAAGCTCTGCTTCATCTAGCTGAAGTGGAACTAAACCTAAGACACTTATATGGGCTCAGACTCACCCAAATGCTGCCTGGTCTGTGTGGTTGCCCCCACGCAGTGTTCCATGCAATCCCAGTTAGCCAAGAGGGCTGGGGCAACCCAAAATCAGGCAAAGTACTCAAAAGAAATATCTCGCAAAAAAACCCCCAAACTTGTAAAGATCCTCCAGGGCCCAGGGTAGGGTTTTTTGGGGGTGGGGAAGAGGGAGAACTCAACAGTAATGTTGTTACATGATGAGCCAGGGCAGGACCCGCTGCTTCTGTGTAATTCCAAGCCAGACTGAAAGACTGAATTCTTGAAATCTTCCCATATAGAATAATTTCCATGCTGAAGGGCTTCATTCTAGCTTTGAGGATGCTCCTCAATCCTCCCTCTGCCAAACACCCCAGGGCCCTCTTCCTGCACAACACCCCTCCCAGGTCCCCTCCAGCTTTTGTCAGAGGCATTTTGGCATCTCCAGCTGTTGGTAGGGCTGAGCCAAAGCCAGTCCCCCTGGAGACCTCTAACACACTTAGCAACTGCTTCTCAGCTGTGTCAATAACAGATTTAGCTGGGGTTTTTCTTCTTCCCAGTTCTGGAGCGGTTTGGAAAAGAAAAAAAAAAAAAATCACTTTCCAGAGACATCATCTGTGCTCTTGCTCAAAATCAAAAGGGCTTGGGTTGATTTTCAGGTTTTTAAGGCAAAAAATAAATAAATGAAATCAAAGGATGTGTCGGGAGAGGAAACCTCAGATCAAAAGATTTAAGGGGCTTATTGCAAACCAAGAAACCATGTCAAAAGGAAATAGTTTTATTTTTGAATGTGTTTTTTCTGTGCTTTGTCTCCTAAAATGTCTTGGTGTTTCAGTCACGAGTGATCAGGAGAAGCAGTGACAAAATCCTAGGATGCAACATGCTCATCAGTTCTGAGGCTGCCAAGGGGATGCTTTCCCGAGCAGCATCTCTGCCACCAATTGGTTTTATCTATCTCTCTAACACTACAAGGTACATCATGTGAAGCTGAAATCACACAGCAGGCTGGGAGCACTGATGAAAAAAACCTCACTGGATCTCAGCCTCAAGCCTTTGTGCTCAGCCCAGGACAGCTGAGGTGGCATGACTGTGGTCTCCAATGGCTCCTGGCCACTCTCCCCTTCAGGGAGCATTTACTTGGGCAGCTTACAGCTCCTTACACCTCCAGACCAGTTTTGTGCATCACTATTTAGAAGCAATCACCTTTTGGGGTTGGAATGTGACTTAAGTGAGCAGTATCCAGCGATCAATTAGGAGGGGCAAGGAACCCCTTCCAAGCAGATGGAACCAAGGACCTTGCTGGGGCAGATGTCTCTCCCACCATTCCCTCTGCTGTCACTTGCATTTTGTTGTTTGTTGGTTGGTTGTCTTTTTTTAATTGTTGTGGGCTTTTCCCCCTTGCTTATTTATCTGGCAGCATTTGCTGAGCCTAATCCCAAGAAGCAGCAGTGTTCAGCAAGTCCCTGTAGGCATCTGAGTGGGTAAAGAGGGAATCTATGCTGGGACTGAGACCTGCTCATGGACCTTGCAGAGGTGAGTTGGGGCCAGCTCTTGCTGGGTGCTTCTCTATGTCTCTCAGCTCATGTCCTCTTGCTTGAGCTCCCTGGAGAACTCCAGCTCCATAAACAAGTGGTTGGATTACACCAATCTGCAAAGAGTGGGTTTTTTTTTTTTCCCTCCAATACAGATACAACTCAGAGAAGCCTCCTCATTCACTAAGTAATCCCAGGGCCATTTGATAGCAGCCAGCAGTACTATGTAAGCAGCAATTAGTCCTCTTTTTGTTTGACTGTGTATGTGGAAAGATGAGAAAGACAGCGTGTCTACGTAACCCCCCCCACCAGACATAAACCACGATGTTTATTAATCTGCTCAGCAGGATTATGCCAGGCAAAATGTATTTCACTGTTGGAACAGAAAGAAATGGGCTCCCATGAACAAGCAATGCTATTTACATGGCATTGATCAGTGCAGAGCTTTTGCTGGCTCAGCAATCTGAACCCCTGGTTTTCATCAGTGGAGTGCTTAACCCTTGGCTAATTGCATTTGCCATCGTTAGTGTGATCTATGCTGTCTCCAATTACTCTTTGCACAGCCCTGGCTGGGCACCCACCACTTTCAACAGGGACAGGGATCCAGAAGACCTGAACCCCTGCAGGGTTAGGGCAGGCAAAGGCGTACGGGCCTGCTGGGACATCAGTGCCCTGGTAAACGATTCTGACAAAGGTGGAGCTGGGTGGAAGTTCAGGATGAGGAAAGATTTTATTTGCTCTTAGGTGGGTGTAGTTTTAACTGTCCTAAATGGCATGTAACAAAGAAAAGAATTAGACCCTGTAAATCCAGTGAGGGTAACGGAGAGGGTGTGGAAATTGGCTGTGATTAATTGCTTAGCAGTGAATTATTATTTCATTAATTATGCTGCATCTGAGACTGTAGCTGAGAGCCTACATAGCTACAGGCTTCTCAGTGGGGTAAGGATGTGCCAAGGTAAACTGAAGTACAGATGGATTAAGCTACTTTGCAGGGCTGCCCAGGGGAGCTTTGAGGGACTGTGGCCCTGCATCCTGCCCCTATCAAGTGGGATCATGATACAGATGCTCTTTCGATCCCTAGTCTGGTCTACCCAGTTGCATTCCAGTTTAAGCCATTTTTCCCTTGAGGCTGAGCTGGCTTTTCCCGCCACAGAGGTCCCAATCCTGTGCAGCAGGTCCTTCTTTGGATTCCCAATGAAGAAACACAGTGACAATAAAAAAGCCATCAAACGGCAACTTTTCAAGGAATGAGGATCCATGATTTATATTGTATGGCAAAAGGCTTTGTTTTCCATGGACTGATAACAAAAACCACTTAGTGTTTTGGCCCCAGAAGTGTGAAGACCCCAGGTGTGCAGCTGTCCCTCAAAAGCCAAATATTTGGGAAGTGCTTTCTCCCACGGCAGGTAGCTACCTCCAGGATGAACGTACCCAGCCACAGGAAGGCCCTTGTGGCCTCATTTTTGGTCATGGCAAAGAGAAACCCTTTAATCAGACATAATGCAGAGCCTCAACAGACGGGTAATTGGGTGCTCTTCACTGAACCGTGTCATGGGAGGTTAGACAACATGCTCTTTCATGACCTTTAAATCCATGAACTAACAAAATTGGGGCCTTCCTTCGGCTGTGCTGCTGGAACCGCCAGCAGCATCTGCTGCCTGCCTGGCTCTGCTACACGAGCAGGGGCCGGGCAGGAATAGCTGCGTTTAGCAAAGCACCAGCTGGGCACTCACTGCACCCCTCTGTGGGGAGCAATCCGCCTCTGTCACAGCGGGCAAATGCTCCTCATCTACTCCAGGACAGTCAGCCCACATTCCAGGGGGGATGTGACATTGCTGGGCATGATAGTCCCACCTGGCAGTGCCAGCGATGCCCCTTGCAGTTGGAGCTGGACCAATATGAGGTCAAGCTCTGGGTCACCCCACCAGTCCTGCCCCATGCCAGGCACAATCCTGCCAGTGAGACTGGAGCAAACTGCAGGAAATTATTCCCCTCAGTGCTGAGTCGGTGAAAAGAAAATGAGTCTTTTACCTTATGGTTTCTGCCTTGGGTGGGTGGATCCGGATCCAGATCCAGCTCCTCTCCCTGAGCAGGCAGCCCTTGCCCAGCGAAATGTTTTAGCAGCGCAATCACCCACAGCTGGCAGAAGTGGAACAGCAAAGCAGGAGCCCCAGAAGTCTGGGACCTAATGGGTTTTCCTGTTTGCATTTCCTGGTGCCACTCAGAAGCCCATGCTCAGCTCTGGCTGAGATCATCTCTCGTCTGTCCCCAGGGAGGTGTCCCTGCTGAGCTAGGAAAAACACAGCCAAGAGCCCCCAGAACTAATAGTGCAATTACCGAAGTAATTATCCTGGCTGCTGTGCAAATCCTGCCCAGTTAAAGTTTGGGGGGGGCACAGCTTGCAGGTCCTGTCTTAATTAAACTTCCCCTGCCAGGTGGAGATGGCTGTGGAGAAGCACTTATTATCACTTGTATTCCAGGAAAATAAATGTCTGTCGGGAGAGATTGGGAAGCCTTTTGGGAATATCCCTCCACCCCTTGTGATGTGGGGCAGGTCCACGCATGGGACCACAGAGGATGGAGGTGGCATCATGGAGTGAGAGTGAGGATGGAAAAGCAGTCGTGTCCTCCACAGACCCTTGGTGGTTGTGGTCTCTGTCCCCAGCTGAATAGTCCCATCACAGGCACAGAGTTGCATGTGGAGGGGACATGGCTGGAGACATCTCGTGGGATGTGCTGGGATTGGAAGAGGCCCTGACAGCTGTTGCCAATTGAGAGAAAAACCTAAGGCATGAGAAAATGATGGGGGTGATAATGGGGAGGATGGGTGGAGGAGGAAGAGGGCTGGGAGAGTCTAGGGCACGGCTGGGGCTTACCTTAGCAAAGGAAAATTCCTATTTTTCTTCCTTGCTCCCTGCTGTCTGTTGCACGAAGGGGTTGGATGCTTTATACCATCTGATTTTTTTTTTAATTTTTTTTTAAGAGCATATCCTTCTTTTAAGGGAACATTATGTTCTTGGGAAGGTGGCAAGATTGGGAGGGGGCAATTATCTGTCGGGGTGCAGAAGTGTTGTCCCCAGCTCTGCCTCCTCCTCACAGGTGGTTTGTGTAGCCTCACTGTGTTGCATTAAAATGCAAATTTGTCTCTGCCTGCTGGGAGCAGATAGTAAACCGCTAAACAGGAAAGAGGCTGCAGAGAATAAACAGAGGGCAGCATGAGAGGGAAGCTGGAATAGAGGCTTGGTTTTAATTATTTTCTCCTCTTTCTTTTTCGTTCACTGGGATTTAGCAGTTTGGTGTGTGTTTATTTAATGGGATCTGAAGCAATAAGGGAGGAAAGTGCCAGTTTCTGACTAGCTGGGTGCTGGGGCACAGGTGGCTGGTGCCTCGTCCCAGTCCCCAGGACAAGGGTGGTCCACACCACAGCCTAAATTCCACCAGCTCCAACTGCTCTCTTAGGTTTTTGTGGTTTGTTTTGTTTTTTGTTTTTTGTTTTTTTTAATTTCATGTTCCAGCTGATGAGGGAAAAAATACATAATTGTGGTAGTAGGATTGAAGAGGATCAGGTGGGAAGGGACCAGGCTCCATCGGAGCCTCTGCAGTGTTGCTGGTTTCTTGCAGTTTGTCCCTGGTGTTTTGCCTGCTGCCTCCTGCTGCACTTGCCGACAGGCTTCAAGGGCATCAGGAGCCCAAATAAATTGTTGATGAGTTGCTTCTCTCCTGCTCCTAACGTGAATGGGGGATGTTTGAGGGCTAGGATAGTGGGTGATGCTCAGGGGCAAGTCGTGTGTGGGGTTGGGAGGGAGGTGTATGTAGGTGTCTGTACGTGCATACACGCACACATGCACTCTTGCACCTGAGCAAAGCCCTTTCTAACAATCCATACAGGGACTACACACATACATAATTATTTTATATATATAAATATATATATAAATGCACACACATATTTTATATGCACATATGTATAAAGTATAAATATATATATGTATGAAGTATAAATATATACATATTTATGTATCAATAAATAGATAGCTATACAGCTATATAGAAGGGTTTGCTCTCTTCATTCAGAAGCAAAGCTACCTGGGACAGGGCTCTTGCCCTCCTCGTTACCCCTCACCCAGCACCACACTATTGCCACCATTGCCGGGGAGGCTTCCTTCCTTGCAGAGGTGAAGTGCCTGGATGGAGGTGGCAAGAGGTGTTAATAGGACATGAGCTAGGGATGCATGGGGCTGAGAGCATCATCATCCCCTGCAAATAGCTCAGGTTCCCCTGGTCCATGGATGCTACCTTCCCAAGGGCTGTTGGAGGTCTACGTCAGATCCATCAGCTGAAATGGGAAGTGATGGGCTGGAAAACTGCTACTGATGTTCGATGTCAAACTTTGAGCCAGGCTACAGCCATCGAGCACCATGACGAGCTGGTGGGTGAGCAGCGGGAGGGGGGGGCTGTCAGAAAGCAGCCCAAAGAAGGGAGGGGGGCAATATCTGATGGAGGCTAAGCTGTGGGGACACCCCACACCAAGCCCGGTCAAGCCACCTCAGCCCCGACCCCCGTGGGTCTGTCCCCCCACCCCCAATCTGCCTCTACAGCCCCCGGGATGTGATCATGAACGAGGGGTTGGCCGCTGCGGTGTCTTTGTATGATTATAAAATCCCATTATACACTTTTCTTACCTTTCCCCACTATTTTTTTTTAACAAATATTCATATATGTAAATTTAACGAAGAGCTTTGGCAGTTCCAAGCAGAAAAATAGCCTGTATTAATTTTACTGCTCAGAGCTGCTATCAGCTCAGCGGCTCGTTCACCCAGACCTGGGTCTTTAGATAACAGGGCACAGCAAAACCTACCTGCATCAGCTGCCTGGCCTTTGAGCACATCTCAATTCCATATATATATATATATATATATATATATATATATATATACACATATAAAATCAGCATAGAGCTATCAGATAAGTTTTAAGGCCACTCGGGGGAGAAATTTTTTCATAGCCCAAAACTGATAAACTCTTTAAAGAGGCTTTCAAAACATGGCACACCATCATGGGCTGCTGCTTGCTTGCCAGAGAAATTGAGGCACAGAGCCAGTGAGAATGGGGCTGCAGCATCACTTGGTCCCTGACCACAGGTCTTTGATCAGGCTGCCCAAAAGGGGACGATGTGGGACAGAGGAGTCCCAAATCCACAGCTTTGACTTGTGCTCAGAGAGTAGGTGGGGGACCAAAGACAAGCCATGCCCCCACAGCCCTGGCAGTGTGCTGGCCCCAGCAGACCCCACATCCAGCAGGGCTGACCCCCCCACCCACCAGGATAACCACCCCAAGCACCTCAGCAGAGATAGAGCCCATCACAGTGCTGCAATGCCTTTTGGGTTTGGCTGTTTTGTTCGTTGTTTTTTTTTTTTTTCTTTTCTAGTCTTTTATTTAAGAAAAAAAAAAAAAAGAGAGAGCGAGACACAGTGGTGGGTAACTTCCAATACAGAAACAATCCGCTGCCAGCCTCTGTCTCCCCCCTCCACCAGGTGATGCCGGGGGGGCCCTGCCCCCACATATTCAGTGCCCACAGTTACCAATGCACAGTCCAGGACTCCCAGTCCACCAGCCCTGGTACCCAGGTGGTCCCTACAGGGTCAATCCTGCTGAGGATGCTCTGCACTGGGCTGGACGATGGGGTGGCCCTGGGCTGGGGAACCTCTCAGGTGAGCTGGAGGGGCTGGGAGCTGCCACCAGTATGGGTTGGGTGGGGAGGCATTGAGTTATGGCAGTCAGAAGGCACCACGGAGGCTGAGCCTGGCTCCGGGCATCCCTACGGGGCTGGCACTGGGAGACCCAGGCCAGGTTTGGTTGTTGTATCCCCACACCACCTCTCGGTCCTGGAGTCACACCCCAGCATTGGAGGAAGAGAAACCAGGGGCTGGCCCTGGAGGTCCCAGCAGGGCTATTGGGTGGGGGACCCAGTACCAGCCCCACAGCTCGGAACAGAGGGAGAGGCAATGGCAAGCAAGTTCACAGGCAGCAAAAGCTGGGCTGGCTGCCCCCAAAACTGCCCAGGGGCCACAGCCCTTTGCCAGGCAGCAGGGGAGAAGAGCAGGGCAGGGGCAGCCACAGGCAGTTTCCAAGGGATGCTGCTGTGGCAAACATTACTGTCACCACGCCACAGAGCCCACACCAATGGGAGTGAGGCAAGCTGGGCATTTGGGACTGGGACACAGCAAACAATGGAGACAACAGTGCCCTGGACCACGGTCATGGGGCTCCAGCCTCCCAGCAGCCACCCTCGCTCCCCTCCTGCCTCACCCAGCACCATTTGCAGCATGGGGCAGCAGGCTCTGGGTCAGAAGCTGTTGGACAGCAAATCTGTGACCCAGCACTCACCTCCAAAATTGTACAACTGAGTATAACAAAGGCAGTGGGGTTCCTTCAGGAAAGCATCCCCACCGGGCTGGGGGTGAGCAAGACATCTCCCCTCTTCAACCCCTTGCACAGCAGGGCCCACAGCAGCGACCTGCCCCGTTCACTGTTGGACATGCACACCAAGGTATTGACCCCCATCTGTCTCCTGCCCCTCAGCTCATCTCCCTTGCTGCCTCCTTGCCACAGGCTGGCGGGTTGGGTGGCCACACATCTGCTGATGGCTCCTCTGGGAAAACCAGGTGGTGAAGGGCAAGAAAAGAAAAAGGCTCCCAGGTGTGTCTTCCAAAGGAGTGAGGAGGACGTGAGATGTGCAGAAGAGGGAATGCACAAGAGAGCCAAATTTGGGTCTCCAACCCCAGGGAAGCAGCCGCCGTGCAGTGACATGTTGTGGTGTGGCACGGCGTGGCAGCCCCCTCCCATCCCATCCCCTCTGCCCCTGCATTAAGCAATCTCTTTGATTCTGCGAATGTAGTTGTGAAGTTCTTCAGGGTCTTGCAGCCCCATGTCTTGGCAGACCCACTCCAAGTCCTCCTCATCGGCAATAGGGATGGAGTTGTAGGCTAGCTCATCTGAGGGCAGCGTGGCAAAGGTGGTGAACTTTACCCGCTTCCGTTTGGAGGTGGGCGAGTTGAGTGGGTCCTCACTTTGGTCCCGTGTGGAACCCCCTGATGAACCATCCCCGCGGCCATGGACCTGGCTCTGCACACTGGTCTGTGAGCTCCCACTGCTGTGATGGTCCCCATGGCAGCAGGTTTGGACATTTTCCAGGGGGTTTCCAGGGCTTTCAGGCTGGGGAGAGAGGTCATTGTGAGCCCGCAAGGGCTGCCCATTGCCCAGGAAGACCCAGTGGTGGGAATGGTCCATGTTGGTCTGGCCTTCAGGTGGGATGCGTTTGTGCCGGTATTTCAGCACGAAGACAATGCAGTTGATGAGGAAGACCAAGATGGCCAGACAGAAGACGCCCAGGAGTGCATACATGCCTATCTCCAGATCTGTCAGTCCCCTGGTTACCTGGACAAAGCCAGTGGGGATGGTGGGGAAGTCCTCAGTGGGGTGAGATGCACTGGACATCCTACTGTCCTCACTCGGCTCTGCTTTCCTCTCCACCTCTGCCCGCAGGGTGGTGCTTGCCCCTGTCTCTGCCAGCCCTGGCTTGCTGGGCACATGATCGTAGTCATAGGTTGGGTCCTCTTCGGACCCAAAGTGGACCTGCACACTGGCCAAGGCTGTGAAGAGCACACTCTTTCGCTTAGTCTTCTGGCAGCTCTCACAGATGACCAGCTCAGCCCGCAGTAGTTCCCCTGCGCCCTCGCTCTCTGCCACTACCAAGGGGAATGCCCGATCCTGGGTCACTGAGACCACCTTCTCATCCAGGCTGCTCACCACCAGATTGTAGTCCTTGGGGTCATAGAGGGAGAGGGGAGCTGTGGTGCCATCGCTGTAGGAAATCCACAGACTCAGGAGCGCTTCCTGTGGGACAAACACGCGCATGGGTTGCCCAGGACTCTGTCAGTCCCACCCATCCATCCCTCCTCCTTTGCACTTCTCCATCCAATTTGTCCTTTATCCCTCTATCATCCAGCTTATTCCTTCCAGCTATCACCTAGTTTTTCCCTTTTGCTTGTTGTTCCCTCAGTTTTCCACATGCCTGCCCAGGCTCATTGCAAATTCCAGCCCCAGAGGTGTCAGGCTGGGCAGGGAACCGTATAGGATTTCTCCCAGACCCCCTGGTCCCCATGATTGCTTCCTGCCCCCAGGCTGGGTGGAGTTAGTTCATAGATTTGCATGACAGTGTCTGGGTGTTTTGGGGGTCACCAGGGTGTCTGGAGGACAGCAGGTGCTGTGGGGGCCTGGGATGACCATGATTTGGGAAAGTGGGTTTGCAGACAGAGCCCTCACCCCACCACAAGTCCCCTACTGGGCCCCCCATGCCCGAGTGCTCACCCCTGGCCTCACCTGCTTGAAGAAGCTCAACGTCTGCTGCACGGACGTCCGAGCAATAATGGTGTGGCTATTGCCGGGGCTGGGGTGGAGGGACAGTGAGAGGCTGGAGACCACCTGGGCCTTCAGGTCTGTGATGCTGACCTTCTCCTCTGCCACCGTGACCGGCGTCTCGCCCAGCACCGCCTCCATGAGCGGGGACACGACCTGCAGGGGACGAGGGTGCCTGTCACCGCCTACAACCCCCAGCCAAACTGACAGAGGGGGGTAAAGGCGGCCAGCGGGCTACCTTGAAGAGTGTGGTGCCCGGCTCCCTCCCGGCCAGCGTGAAGCTGTCCACCATGTGGGCCACCCGCGGGTCGTCCACGCGCATGAAGTCGCTGACCAGGTCGGTGACCTCCACCAGCCAGTCGGGCCCCAGCATGGTGACCACCTGCCCCGTGCCCTCTGCCGCCGTGGTGTGGAACTGGGTGAAGACCTGCAGCGTGGCGTGCTGGTACTGCAGGGCACAGCCCCGGCTCTGCTTCCGCTCCTCCTCGTCTTCCTCGTGCTCGCTGGCCCGCACTGACCTGAGGGATGGGGCAGTGGGTGAGTAGTGCTACCAAGCTCTTCTCTGCTGCAGCTCTCCAACTTCCCCAGGATAGAGAGGGGTGGTCAGGCAGGGAGAAACACAAGGCCTCCTCTCAAGCACAGGGGAAAAAAAAGATGGCTCCTGGCCAAAAAGATGGCTGTTGCCCATGAGGTCTCCAAGGGCTTTAGCAGCACTTGGCAAAGGCGTTCACCAGCATCTCTGCTCTCTAACCAGCCAAGAGGACAAGATATCTCACATTGAGACAGACACCTGGAGGCCTCTGAACCTCAAAGCAAGACAAACTTGAATAGATGTTCCCCACCAGTTTTAGTATTTGACCACCCTCATTGTGAAATTTTCTTCCTTCTATATCAACATAAAACTGGTGTCCATGATCTCTCACCTTTTCACTGGGGAACCCTGAGATGACTCCGGCTCCACCACCTGCAAAATACCTGATATACATAAAATACCTGAAGTAGCTGAACAAGGCAATTAGACACTCACGATCACCTTCGCCTTGCCTTCTCCAGGCTGGACAGACCCAAGTGCAGTGGCCCAGAAGCACTCACCTCCTATCCGGCAGAATGGGCACCCTCCAGCCCTTCACTTGGCTCAGCCGGGTGTCCGAGAGCTCAATGTGCAGTGGCAGTTTGGGCACCCACACCGTCATCTCCAGAGGAGCAGACAGGTGCTCGTAGGTGAAGGTGACCCGAGCACTCATAGAGCCCTGTGACTCCTTCCCACTGACGAACACATAGTCACAGCTGCTGGAGACCTGGGGAGAAGGGAGGATGGGGGCTTGCAACGCTCCCACAGACACACCGGAGCTCCTGGCAGGAGGCTGCCTGGAGGATGGGAAGTGCTGGAGGAGAAGAATTTCACAAGGCACGTACCAGGTTAAAGATGGCCCTGGGGATGGGGATGCTCTCCCCTCCCCAAGGACCCTGCTCAGAGGCATGGACTCACACCTCTGGCAACTGTAACATCTATTTCCCACTGACACAGCTCCTCTGCCAGCCCTTGCAGGCACCTTCATTTGATGCTTCAGCTTCTTTGGCCCTCGCACCGAATTGTACCCCATTAGTGGATTCAAGCTGAAGAGTATCCACAGGTGCTTCACGGAGGCTGCAAACTGCTCAACACTTGCCCCAAAATCTCCTCAACCCACACCCAGGGGGCACAGGCAGTGAACACAGAACAGCCACAGCTTCCCAGAGTCCATCTGAATCCTCATGTTCATCTTCTCTCTCTTTTAATTCCCATTTATGCAAATGCCATTAGTTAAATTCACTATAAAACAAATACATCCTGCAGGGGCCACTTATTACCAACCAATTTGAGCCAGTCAAGGAGCTAAGAGGATGCCACTGCAGTATCACCCATGTTTCAGCTTAGGCCATCAGAGTCAACAGCAGCTTCTCCTTCCCAGTACAGATGGCAGGAGAAAACCATGCTGAGAAGGCTCCAACCTCTCATCTACTGTGGCCTTATGGCCCAACCCCAGCCTTCTCTCCCTGCTCCTACACCATCAGGAATTGCATTTGAGTTGTTTGCTGCTGGGGAAAAATAAAACCTGTTTGCTTAGCCAGCAGCACAGTCGCTCCCCGATATGCACCAAGCACCTCAACAGCAGCTCTCCCATGTGGGTTCTCTGATGGCTGATCAGGAGCCGAGTCCATGCTGCAGTGTAGCTGACAGCGGAGGTGATAGTATCACATTCTCTCTTCCTATCATATCTTTGGGCACCTGCAGTCATTCAGCTGCAGGAACTTTGCACTTCCGAGCCCCTGAGCAGGACCTGACTTCTACAAGAGCTCCACGTTTTGGCTGCAGGAGCCAATTGTGAGGCGCCTGTGGTCCTCGAGGCTGGTGAAGGAGGCAGAGGCAAGAACCTGGGCTCCTTGGGAAGCCCCTGCTCCCTGGGCATGGGAGGGAAGTGCAATGCAGAAGGGTTTGTTTCTCATCTTTGTATCAGAGATACCAGCTCAGGACATCTGAAAAGACAATCTCATCCCTGGCGGGGTGGCATCTGAATAAAGATGAGCTCCTGGGCAAATCCTCCAGCAATGGAGTGCTCTGGCTATTGTGCCATTTATCACAACAAACAGGATGAGCTGCTGCTTGCATTACCTTAGCTAATAAATCCCCCCAGCAGCTTCTTCTGGGGACCACTTGCTTTGTAATTGGAGGGGCTGACAAAAAATCCCAGCACATCAGGCCTGTCCTAATGATAGAGTGACTGCAGATGAGCTTTTAAATGAAGTGCACGCTTATTTGGAGAAACTTCCCAGATTTACAGCAAGGCATTGGGAATCAGGAGGCTGAGGTCTGCCCAGACTCTGACTCAAGGCACCACTTGCTCCACGTAGTCAGGAGCTGTCCCCTTGGCACAGCCTCAAGCACAGGACCAAGGGGATGCATCTCCTTCAAGGCCCTCTGGAGTCTGAAGAGCCGCCACAGATGGTAGCACCTCAGGTAGGCCAGCCAGGGGTCCCAACAGTGGCCATGGGGGATTTAGGGTCCCTGAGACTGCATTCTCACTGAGCTGAGTTGGTCCTGGTGGATCCTCAAGCGGATGTGGATGGTGGGCTCCTAAGAAATGTTCACATAGCAGGTGAGGTTCAACATCTGCCATCGAGCATTGCTGGCAGCACAGGTAGCACTTCCACTCCCTGCCTGTATTTCAACACATACGCAGTGCCGAAGGCCACAATGAAGGCAGGGAAGGGGAATTATTTCTATGTTGCCTATGGCGTCCTCCTCTCTAGGCTGAGCATGGACAGTTGCCCTGCGTCACTGCAGAAGGGAATGAGGATGACAACTCCCACCATCTTTCACGGGTGTCCCTGGCACCTTCACAGATGTGTCCACCAGGACACTTTCCCTCCATGTTACACACAAGAGCAGCCATGACTGAGCCACAGGCGGCATGGGGAGAAGCAGCTCCCCAGCCCTCCTTCATGTTAAATTATTTACAGTAACAGATAGCGCATCCCACTATGTAAGCTTTGATTTATGTAACAGGTTTATAGCCCTGACATTGTAATCATACTCCCCAATCTCAGCAGGTAACTGAAAGCTCCCTTGGAAACAAAGCTCCAGCACAAACAGAAAATAACTCAGCAAGCAATTGCACAGGGCTCTGAGCGGTGAGTGGGATCGGAGCAGGAGGCAAGCCGGGGCCGGAGGGCTGCTCCATGCATTATTCATCCCAGCTTGTGTGCATGCGTTTGCTCCCCTCCCCAGGTCTAGGGACAGTGTGTAAATAGATTTATGGGTAGAAAGGCAGAACATTAAACAGTTTAAGTGTCTTGGAGTCCATCCTGAAGTGTATTATTGCTGCAGTGTTTTATCACACTGCAGAGGACCAGTCTCCATAAATTAAACCCAGTGCTGTAAATTGCACAGATGGGAGTTTTAGTCAAGAACTTGGGTAAACAGTTTGTGACACCAGCTGTCACCTGCCCACGCACCCATGGAACACCGGGGACAGCAAGTCCCTGTGGGGTCGGGGTTCTGCCCATTACCCCTGGCTCAGCTGGGAGAGCAGCCGGCAGAGAAGGGGCCATGACCCGTGGTATGGGGGACACAGGAGAGCCAAGGCCCCACGAGTGGCTCCTTGCCTCTTCCTGACGCAGCAGGGACATGGAGAGGGTGGGCTGGCTGGGTGCATGCAGAGAGAGGAGGGTTTGGGAGGTATTTGGGAGAAGGTGATGATATCTAGGGGTGAACAGATGAATGAATCAATGGATGGAAGGAAATAGAGATCAGAGAATATGGTGGATGGATAGAGGCAGTGCTGGAAAAAAAAAATCACGGCTGGATTTGAGGACAGACTGCTGTCTTGGTGGCTGGGGCAGATGCATGGCAATCATTGCCCCTGCAACAGCCCACCTTTTGTATTCGCCCAGACAGCATCTCTCCCAGGCCATGTTCTTCCTCTCTATCAGCCTCTTTTCCCTCCATTGTCCCCAGCTGCCTGGCTCGTCCTCCTACAACTCGCTGGGGCCAGATCCCAGCCCCAGCCTGAGCTCAGCCCAGCATCTGATCCAAATGGGAGATAAATTCATCCAGAGGTGTGAGTGAAGCCGCTAATGGGAATGTGCAGCTTACACTGTGAAGTGACAATATTTCACCTTATCAGCATTAAGTGCCAAGATAACCCATAGTTATTGCTGCTTCCTGGTGCCAGCCTGCACAGAGACAGAACACCCCACAGCCTCTCCGAGGAGAGTGACAAAGCATCTTGTCCTTCACCCAGCACATCCCAGAGAGAGCCATTGAGGGGATGATGCTGGGGATGAGGTGGGCTTGTGCAGCACATCAGCTCAGCCACCTGCCTCAGCTCATCCAGCTCCAGCCTGTGCCGCTGTTGGGTTCAGCACTCCTAGGGGAAGCTCAGACCCTTGCTAGGGTCACAAGAGCCCCCTTCTCCACACCCACCTTAATGATGTCTTCATTGTTGGACTTGCACTCAACCATAGCTGAGACATCCACGATGATGCCACTCAGCTCAATGGCGATTACCTTCACAGGAATGGCGACCGTCCGCCCAGTGAGGATGGCCGTGTTGATGATTTCTGTGTCCTGAGGATGGGGTGCAAAGGAGGTGTTAGAGGGCAGTCTGTCTCCTCGAGGCCAGATCCCAGCTGGCCCCTCTCCTGCTCTAGCCCTGGGGCAGAGAAGGATTTGCAGGTAAGCAGGTGAGTGGGATGTACGGATGTATAAGTGCTATGGGGCAGGTGGACTGGTGGGAGATCCCTCAGAGGGTCCCAGCCCATCCCCAACATCAAACCAGATAAGCTAAGCAGAGGGCAGAGACCTGCTCACCATGGCCAGGGGCACAATGGCCCGGATGTCCCTCTGGATGACCGTCAGCTCCGTCACCACCTTCTCCACGTCAGGTGGGGGGTTGCGGCCCCGGTAGTCAATGTGCCACATGATGCGGCGTGTCACCGATTGACTGGTGAAATTCTCCATCTCGAAATCCAGCTGCATGATCTCAGAGGAGGAGTCCCTGTCCCTAGACAGGGGAACAGGAGCAGGACACAGTGAGCTGGGTACCCCGGGTCCCACAAGCACCCTAGGATCAGTGCCAGATGGATCCCTCCAGTGTTGCAAAGCATCCCCAAGCAGGTCCCTTCTTGGGACCTGTTTTGTGGGATGATGGTGTGAGTGCCACCATGATGTTTGTCCCCAAACACAGCAGCCCGGATCCCACCCCTGATCAAGGGCTGCTCCTGTGGGAACCTGCAGATTCCCATGGGAATCTTCCCAGTAGGAGAGAAACGTATTCCACTCCTCACTCCAGTAGGACAAAAAGCTCAGTGGATCAAGTGGGTGCTCTCCCAAAGCTGTGGGTGATAAATTATTACAGGATGAGTGTGTGGCCCATGGCCCTGGGGGATGGTGGGTGACTGCAGGCCAAGCTGTTGATTTTACAACCATTTCCAAGGGGATCACATGGGGAAACAGAGTCACAGGAGAAGTGGCTCAACCACAGACAGTAGATGGGACAACACTGAGCCAGGACTTGGGGCAGGGCTGTCCTTCAGCCTGCACGGGCAGTGTGGGGATGGGGGAGGCAGACAGGACTGGCAGGGAATAACAGCCCCAAGATTATCAGCTCATCAAAACCCCATGCATTTAATGCCACTGCTGAGGACAGTGGGATCCAGAGCTAACAGACAGGGAGTGAACTCTGAGGCATCTCTGAGGCAGGACGGGATGGAGAGGCTGCCAAACCCAGCATGCAGTACCAACCTAAGGGGACTAGGGGACTCAGCAGCTGGTGCCCCTTTTCCTCTGCATCATGGCTTGGACACAGTCTGACAGCAGCACTGTAAATCACCCCATCCCTACAAGCAACCCCCCCGCCCCCGCCCAGGATGTGACCCTGCCCTCTCATCTCTGTTCCCACTCTGCAAATCTCTCGGAGTACTTAGGGTTCAACACCCCCCCCCTCCCCAAGTCAAACTTGGGGAGTACTCCCCAAAACAGAGCATCCCCAGGGGACACCCCAAAGCATCTGCAAACCACATAAAAAAGAGCAAAGCTCTCCCAGAGCCTGAGGGAGGGAGATGAAGAAAGATGAAATCCCTGTTGAAGGAGAATATGGGACTGGCTCCACTCTCAATGTACCATGTAGCAGCCATCGAGAAGGTCCCATCAACCTGGGAATGCAGGGTACAGTTGGGTTTCTCTCTGGTACAGATCTAATGAGTGAAAGGGAGCAGAGAAAGAGGAGATCAAAAAGCCAGGGCTGTTCCATACCACAGCAAGCCCTGCTGCCGCAGCTTCATGCCAGAGGCAGTTCGGTGCTGGGACTCGTTGCCATAGGGTGCCCCTAGGCATCCCAGGAGCCCTGCTAAGGGCCAGCCACCGTCTTCTGCCCTCCCGGAGCATCATCTGTTCTTAGCCAAAGCAGAGACAGGAGACGGGCTGCATAGGTTGGGGGAATAACTGAGGATGCAACTGCTGGAGTGCAAAACATCGGCCATTATCACCCCAAAGCTTGGGGCCCTTGCCACCTCCCAGCACAGCCGGCACTGACAAAAGCTCCCAGAGGCCCTGCGAAGGAAACTCGGCACAGCCTGGAGGGCAACACGGCTTTGAGTCATTCATACTTTCCATTCCATTAATATTTGATGGAGTTGTTTGTCTAAAAGGTGATTGTAATCACTTTAAATTCATCTTCTGTCTCTAACCTTTCTAGGCTATTTGCAGCAGTGGCGGCAGACAGGGAGAGGGAGAAGGAGGAAAGGATCTCTCTGCCAGCAGGTCTGGCAACCACATGGAGGGACACTGGGGAGGCTACACATAGGATAGGGAGGTCATGGCCCTGAGGACATTCAGCCATGGGACTGTGGGCTCAGATGCTGCAGCTGCATTTTGCATTTGGAAGCAATGGTGTGGGGTAAAGGCGAGTCCACCCTCCAGGTAAGCCCTTGGAAGAGGTTTTCTGCAGATAGTTTTTGAGCTCATATTCAAAGCAGTCAGAGCTGAGGATCTCCTTTCTGCAAGAGCTCATCCCCAGCTTTGTGTAGTTTCAGAGTTGCAGCAGAGATATGGGGAGATTTCTAACCCAGAGGTAGGAATAGCTTGAGCACATCAACTCACTTTAACCCATTTCCTGGAGACATTTGTCTCCCTTTTCACAAAGATGCAGTGATTGGAAATATCGCAGCCTGGGAACAACTGTTCTCCAGCACTTCAGAGTTTTTCCTGTTGGTGATTTTGATCCTGTGTCCATGTCCTGCCCTTGCTCATCATGTCCTCCCCACATGGATGCCAGAAAAGCCGCCCCTCGTCCTTGCAGCCTCTGTGCACTCACAGGCCAGTCCCACATCTCCCCCTCTCCAAGGCTGGGTTTTCAACTTGGCTTTGTGAGTCCACGCTCCTTCAGGTCATTCTGATTTCTGTCCCCTGGACACTCCTCAACTGACCCAAGCCTTTCCTGGAGCCCCAGGAACAGGCACTGTCCTCATGTCAAGCAGGGCAGAACTGTCTCTGCTCATCTCAGGTGCTGCCTTGCTCCCCATCTGATGCTCAATCATCACCTTAGGGACCAGATGGTACCTTGCCTGGGAACTGCTCCTCTTCATTCCCAGAAGAGACACCAGGATAGTTAGTGAAGAGCTGCTGCCTCTCATGGTATTAAAATTTCTTAAAAACCTAAAATACTTCCACTCCAAACCAGGGGATCCTTCATGGCTTCACAATTCTGCTCCAAAATCCACCACATGTGCCCACCAGCAACCAAACACAACCAGGCGATCGGAGCCCAGAGCCAGGGATGCAGCTCTAAAATGCTACCTATGACTTACGAGCTTGGTCATCTATGTGGAGCATAGAACAGATCTCACCTGAATGCAACATCTCACGTAGTCATCAGGCATGTGCCTGACTGACCCCAAACCTGTTGGGCTATGAAACCCACCTTGACCTGCTCTTTAGACAGCTGCACAGTGCTGGCCAAGGTTACAAATATAACACAAGAAATCAAGCTCCTTCCTGCATTAGGGGAGGACCTACCCTGACTTAAGCTGGTCCGAGGGCTTGACCCCAAAATTTCTCATTCCCCTTCAGTGCCTCGACGTCCTACGGTCCAGGCTGTGCACTACCATGCCTCAGGTTCCCTTGCCAGCACCCACATGGCACCACAGCCAACCATGCAGCCAGGGTAGGGGCAAACAGACAACCGTGCTGGGCCAAACCCCAGCAATTTCCTCAAGCCCCTAGGTGCCAAGGGCACAGAGTAAAGCCCCTTACCTGGGCCCGGCGCCATCCATCCTGGCCACATCGACAGTGGCAGTGGAGTGCTTGCCGCCCGTTAGAAGCTCCGAGCTCACTAGCCACTGCCCACTCCTCGACTTGGTGTTGAGCAGGTTTACGCCTTTCTTGGCCTTCACCCTGCAGAAAACAATGATCAGATTCTCACCCCAAAGCATCCCTGGGCCCCGCCAGACACCCTGCCATGGATGCAGGAGATTTTTTTTGCCCCTGGTGCCTCCTGGCTGTAAGAATATCATCCAAGCTGACAGAAACAGCCACAGGACTGAGTGTACCCCAGCCCCTCTTTTTCATAGATTTTTATGCCCACTATCCCCTTTCCATCAGGAGTCCCCCAGCCCCAGTGCTGTCCCACAGGACAGTATCGCTCTGGTGGGGCTGGGAATTCTGGAGACAAAGGACAGGAGACCCTCAAGTGCAATGTCCCCCATACTAGGGAGCTGCTGCTGGTTCAGTGACCACAGGGATACTTGTAAATGCCCTCTGAAGAGAAATAAATGGCCAGGGCTTGTCCCACTGTTCTTGGGGACATGCAGCAAGGAGGGTCTTTCTGCACACCTCCTTGTACTGAGGTGCTCAGCACCTCCTTCCCACTGCTCCATTCTGCTCCCACCCTGGCTCTGGGGCAGGACAGGGGGAATTGCAGGGAGCCCCCACGCACTCTGCAGCAGCCCCATGGCCATGTCATACATTTTCCCTAAAGTGGTTGTGAACAAACCCACATCTGCTAGTGGGGCCCTAATCCTGGTGCAACAGGGAGGGCAAAGGCATCAGTCCATAGTGGTGATGCGGAAGTGGGTGAAAACCCTTTCCCTTCCCTCTAACAAGCTCCCACTGCAAAGCCCCCAAACAGTGCACTACAACATGCTGGCTGCTCCTCTGGCCTTCCTTTTCTTCCCAAAGCCCTGACAGACCAGACCAGCTTCTGGCAGGTTCCATAAATGCAATGCATCTTCCTCATCCTCTCCTCCATTCCAGCCCATGGAAGCTTTCACACAGCCTAGCCAAAACAACCACCTCCTTGAAAGGTGGCTGCTTCCAGGGTGGGAGCAGCCTTGGGACCCTTACCTGAGTGTGAAGTGCTCCACTGTGGAGTTGGACATCAGGTAGAGGAGGATGCTTAGCACCTCGCCTGGCTTGAGGGGCTTGTCTGGCAGGCGGATGAAGACATTGCCATCCAGCTGATGCTGCTGCATGGGCTGCCCAGCAGGGGGCTGAAGGAGGCTGATGCTGCCAATGCGCAGCAGTGGATGCTGTGTGGGCCCCTCAGTCCTGGCTCCCCCAGCCCCACGGCGTGGGACCATCTCCCCAAAGCACTGGCCAGCCCCATCGGGGGTGTGCAGGGTGTAGTACAGCTCAGCTTGCTGGCTCTCGCCTGGCACCTCCAGGCCCTCAGGGCTCTTCCGCCTGCCCAGTGGCACGGCCGGGGGGCCAAACCAGGCGTGAGGCAGCTCTGCCTGCACCAGGCACATGGCCAGACTGCCCCGCAGGCGACACGAGCTCTTGATCTCACGGGCATCACGGAAAACATGGAGCTGCACGCAGGGCAGCCGGTCGGTGACATCAAAGTCATCCCAATCCCGGCCGGCTATGTAGAAAAGCACTTGGACCACAGGCTGGCTGGCCACCAGCTGGGGCTGGATGATGAAGGCGCGCACTTTCCAGTTGACAGTGAGGCGGTCAGGAATCTCCAGGGTGCTGGAGGGCTGCAGTTGCTCCTTGGGCAGCACCAGTCCTGTGCTAAAGGGCCCCAGGGTAACATTTAGGATGGGTAGCTCCTTGGTCTGGAAGACGACAAAGGGCTCAGCACGTTGCAGTGGAGCGCTGCCGTTGCCCACAGGATTGGCTCCCACCTCCTTGAGGAAGAAGGCCAAGCGGGTGTTGGACAGGCGGTAGCTCACCGGCAGTGTGATGGCGCCGACAGGCTCAGCAGGCTGGGGGCTGGGGACTGGCCCCTTGGCGTGGGCTGCAAAGGGGATGGAGAGTGTGTGTTAGTGCAGGGCATTCCCTCAAGAGCATCTCCCAAGCCCAAGAGCAGGGAGGGCAGACCCTGATGGGAGCAGCCCAGCCTCATGGCAAGGAGGAGCTGGTGCTTCAGCCCCTGGGCCCCTTGCAAGGGCAGAAAGCCTGGCTGAGTTTCTCTCCTGAAAAGTGCAAAACACCTCCCTGCAGACCTTGAGCATTGCTGTGCTTCCCAGGGGGCAACTTCAGCCTCAACAAACCCACTCTCAGGACAGGATTGGGTGTTTGACAAGGAGGGATGAGCAGGGGCTGCCCAAGTCTGGACCAGGGTGTGCTGAAGCTGCAACCCAGCCTCAATATTTCCTCTGGGAAGCCCAAAGCAGTGGTCACCTACCCCAGCGCACATGCCAAGGCACCAGCCGAAAGAGCGCCGACCCACTCATAGAAAAGAGGGTGTAACTGGCTACATCCCTGCTTCCAAATGCACGGAGAAAAGGATACAGAACTTCTCCAGAGGCTTATTACCAACACTTAGGCAAGACCAAGTTAATTTTTGGCTGGCAGATGCCACCAAGTATATATGATCACAGGGTTTTAGACCCACTCCATCTCCTCAGGCTACGTGTAAGGACGGTGTCACAGCCAGCCTGTCAGCCATCACCTACTCAGGGGTGCCACCCACATAGAATCATAGAATCACTAGGTTGGAAGAGACCTCTGAGATCACCAAGTCCAACCGTGCCCGTCTCCTTACTAAACCATGTCCCTAAGAAACTCATCCACCCGTTTTTTTTAAATACCTCCAGGGATGGCAACTCCATCACCTCCCTGAACAGCCTGTTCTAATCCCTGACCACCCTTTCAGTGAAGAAATGCTTCCTAACGTCCAGTCTAAACCTCCCCTGGCGCAACTTGTGGCCATTTCCTCTTGTCCTATCGCTTTTCGCTTGTGAGAAGCGACCAGCACCCACCCCGTCACAACCTCCTTTCAGGCAGTTGTAGACAGGGATGAGGTCTCCTCTCAGCCTCCTCCAAGCTAAACAACCCCAGCTCCCTCAGCTGCTCCTCATAGGGCTTATTCTCCAGCCACTTCACCAGCCTTGTGGCCCTTCTCTGCACATGCTCCAGCACCTCGATGTCCTTCCTGTAGTGAGGGGCCCAAAACTGAACCCAGCACTCAAGGTGCGGCCTCACCAGTGCTGAGTACAGGGGCACAATCTGCTCTGCTCCTGCTGGCCACGCTGTTTCTGATACAGGCCAAGATGCCATTGGCCCTCTTGGCCACCTGGGCACACTGTCGGCTCATGTTCAGCCGGCTGTTAACCAACACCCCCAGTTCCTTCTCCTCCAGGCAGCTCTCCAGCCACTCCTCCCCAAGCCTGTAACGCCACATGGGGTTGTTGTGACCCAAATGGAGGACTCTGCACTTGGCCTTGTTGAACCTCATTCCTTTGGTCTCAGCCCATCGATCCAGCCTGTCCAGATCCCTCTGCAGAGCCTCCCTTCCTTCAAGCAGATCCACACTTGCACCCAGCTTGGTGTCATCTGCAAACTTGCTAAGGGTAGACTCAATGCCTTTGTCGAGATCATTGATAAAGATGTTAAACAGGACTGGGCCCAGCACTGAACCCTGGGGACACCTCTCGTGACTGGTTTCCAACTGGATTTACTTCCATTTACCAGAACTCTTTGGACCTGGCCATCCAGCCAGTTTTTAACCCAGCAAAGGGTGTGTCTGTCCACGCCGGTGGCAGCCAGTTTCTCCAGCAGGATACTGTGAAAAACAGTGTCAAAGGCTTTACTGAAGTCCAGGTATACCACATCCACAGCCTTTCCCTCGTCCATTAAACGGGTAATCTGGTCATAGAAGGAGATCAAGTTGGTCTGGCAGGACCTGCCTTTGGTGAACCCATGTTGGCTGGGCCTGATCACCTGGTTATCCCGCGTGTGCTATAGGATAGCACTCCAGATGATCTGCTCCATGACCTTCCCCAGTACCAAGGTCAGACTGACAGGCCTGTAGCTCCCCGGATCCTCCCTCCAGCCCTTCTTGTAAATGGGTGTAACATTTGACAGTCTCCAGTCAAGTGGCACTTCCCCAGTGAGCCAGGACTGCTGGTAGATGAGGGGAAGGGGTTTGGCAAGAACCTCTGCCCGTTCCCTTAAAACCCGTGGATGGATCTCATCTGGCCCCATGGATTTGTCTATGTCTAGCTGGCCGAGTAGGTCACTAACCAAGTCCTCCCAGACAGCTGGAGCTTCTTCCCCACCATCTCCCGGCTAAAGGGGCTGGGTATCCCTAGCACTTTCCCCTTTGGGGTTAAAGACCGAGGCAAAGAAGGCGTTGAGCACCTCTGCCTTGTCCTCGTCCCTCATTGCTACTGACCCTTCTGCACTCAGCAAGGGAGGGAGAGTCTCCTTTGTCCTCCTGTTGCTGCTGATATATTTAAAGAAGTTCTTTTTAATGTCCTTGACTGAAGTGGCCAGTTGAAGTTCTAGTTGGGCTTTAGCCCTTCTCATTTTTTCCCTACATGATCTCACCTCAGCTTTGTACTCCTCCTGGGATGCCTGCCCCCTCTTCCAGACCTCATAGACTTTCTTTTTTTTCCTAAGCTCCCTACTCAGCCAACCTGGTTTTCTTCCCCGTTGACTCGTTTTACGGTACACGGGGATGGTTTGCTCTTGTGCCGCCAGGATTTCCTTCTTTCACATGGTGCTGTCCCTGTGCACCAAGGCTGGCCCAGTCCAAGTTTATCGAGGCACAGACATGATCTGGTGGAAATCTGATGACGATGATGTTGGTGCCACCCTGCGCAAATCCCAACAGC
Organism: Neomorphus geoffroyi; assembly: GCA_033558235.1. Lineage (NCBI taxonomy): Eukaryota > Metazoa > Chordata > Aves > Cuculiformes > Neomorphidae > Neomorphus > Neomorphus geoffroyi. Next base: position 12,480,456 of record JAUMJM010000018.1, read on the forward strand.
ATCCAGGTTTGATGGCCCTTGGTAAATACCTTTTGTCCCTCATTTTGACCATGAATGCCATACAGGCAGAGCAGGCAGCTCCTGAGCAGGCAGCAGGCGCTGCCTGCTGGCCATGCGCTCCCAGGGGCGCATGCCCAAGCTCCTCAGAGGGAGCCAGCTACCCCACTGCCACGGCCAGCAAGCAGAGAGGAACTCCATGAAAATCCTTCTGCTAAAGCAAATGCTGCGAAAGGCAGTCCGTGTGGAGCCCGACTGACGACATGCACTGTGCTGGCAGCTGTGGGGCCTGGAAGACATCTCAAGGTCTTTGCATCCGCCAGCGGCTGCCAGCAATTCCCAAGAGGCCTGGGTCCCCCCACCACCTGCCTCGGCTCTCTGCCAGCTCCCTGCACCCCCTGTTCCTGGCACTGATTGCAACCACTCCCAAGTGGCTCCCAAGCAGTGGAGTCGAAATTACCCATCAAGCAGCAGTGAAAGCCTCAGCTCCCAGAAACAGCTCAGCCCCCTCCCCAGAGGGGCTTCAGAGCATGTCAGGACCCAGGACTTTTCCCAGTCAGGAGCATGGCTTCGGTCATGCCCCTCAGGGCTGAAGGGGAAGCAGATTCCCACAGCCCACCCAGGGAAATCTCTGCTGCGGGGCGTGAGGGAGTTAAGCAGCTTAGAGGGCTCATAAAAGGATTAGCACTCGATACTGGGACGGGCAGCATCCAGAACTCTACCGCCTGGGATGAAACTTGTCTAAAAGCCACACAGCAAATTTGCCAGGGCTGGACAGATCCCAGGGACACATCACCAGGGAGGCCACCATTCAGGCACCACCGTGGACACTGGTCTGGCTCCTACCAAACTAAGCCTCCTTGCCGCTGGCTGCTGAGCCATCACCTGCTTTTCATAACTCCTGGAGAGTCAGCTGTTGCAGGAGTGCTGAGCCCTAGAAAGCACCCATGGCTGCCACTCTACTCAGAAATAACCACCAGTGAAGGGTTTTCTGCTCCTCCACCTCATGGAAATTGCTTTCTGAAGCAAAACGTGAAGGTTTGCATCCTCCGTGCAACCCAGCTGACACCATCATGGCTGCTTCTGCCAGCCCCAGCAATTAGAAAAGGGGATTTTTCCAAGGCATGAGATTATTTGTGGAAAAGGATCCACCAGCTGGAGCAACATGAGCCTGACCGCTTGGGTGAGGTACTGGCAGGACAGAAGGAGGCACAGGCAGCCAGGGAGAGGTTATGTTTAACTGACTCACTGAAATAGCATCAGATTTTATGCCTTAAAAAAAATCTCTGGGGTCTGGTGAAGGATCAGGTCATTTTATGAAGAAAATGCACCCAAAAAATACATGACTCAGTGCCCAGCACAGCTCCAAGCAAACCCTTGGGATGGCGCAAAACTTCTGGTGTCACTGCATGTCCCTTGGGTGGGGGGATGGGAAAGCCTCAGTGCTGCCCTAGAGAGCACCTAGCCTGCAGCCAACCACCTGCTGGTGAGGGGAACCCACTGCTGTCCACTGCATGAGGAGGACAAAAGCAGCTCATTTTTGTTTGCAATTTAGCACCCAGCCCCGATGCAGAGCAGAGACTCCCAGCCCAAACCCCAGCAACCGCCTCCTTCCTCCTTGCCATGGGGATTCTGAGATGGCAAAGGAAGGCTGTGTACCACAGCCGGGTGGGGGGTGGGTGAGGAAGGAAAGCCCCTCTCCTCTCTGCAGCCAAGCAGAGCTCAGATGTTTGCTGGGAACCCTGTACAACTCAGATAAGGCACCGCAATGCTAAGCTCTGCTGTGGTGGGGACGTCTGGGGTGGCCCCAAGTGCTGAGCTCACTCACAAACCTACACCCTGGTTGTGCTGCATGGGAGAACAGAGTAGGGACAAACTGGGGTGGATATTAATGTGATAGTCATGATTAGTTCAGCACACGCAGATTGCCGGCACCCAAAGAAGCTATTTCCTTCCAAAGACAAAATGCATTTAAATGATGCTATAATCCGTCACCAGGAGAGGGACAGGACCGGTGCCTCCGTTCCTTGGCCATAAACTAATCCTACCAGGAGAGGGTCTAACCCATCCACATCCATCCCATGGTGAGTGCCAGGAGCGTGGATCACAGCCCAGCCCAGCCTGAGCCTCTGCTCTAGAGTGACAGAGAGTGGGGAGGGAAGGAGAAGGGAGGGAGGAAGGAGATGCATGAATGTACAGATGCATGGCTGCTGGCTAGGTAGCAAGGACGAAAGGGGGGATAACTATAGATGAAGCAGCAGAGAGAACAGAGGGTGCAAGGAGGGATGGATGAAAGGAAGGAAATAGGCAGATTGGAAATGGCTGGACAGCAAGAGAACAGCTCTATGGAGAGGGAGAAGAGGTGATGGATGGTATGATGGATGGACAGCACAATGACTCAGGAGATAGAAAGATGGAAGGATGGAAGGACAGCACAACAGCTCAAGAGACTCCAGTCCCCATACTGCTGTCCTCCGCTCCTGCTCTGGTTTCCAGCAGCCACTGGGCAGAAAGGTGGCTCTCATGTCCCCACCTCTGGCAGTGTTTGGGGGAACAGGAAGATAAGCCTTGGTCACAGGCTCTGCTCTGTGGCCCACTGCAGTTAACAGTATTTGCAGTGCCTGACCTGCATTCCTGGGTTTATTAGGCCATCACAGAAAGAACCATATGGTCCTTCCCCCTCACAGCTTGTAACCGCAAGCAAAAAAAGCAGATATCTGTGCCTAAGCCAGGTTCTGACTAGCCCAGGGACTGCCTGGACTCCCACCTCAGGGTAAGGAGCCACCTCAGCCCCACAGTGGGATGGGATGGGATGGGATGGGATGGGATGGGATGGGATGGGATGGGATGGGATGGGATGGGATGGGATTTCCATGTGCCCCCTCCTTCCCACCCACAGCAGCCTGCAGGGAATCAGTGACCTGCAACTCACAGCAGGGAGAGGGAGGAAAAGAGGGAGATGGAAACACAACTGTCAGCAAACCCCTCGCCAAGCCCCCACATCTGCCCAGCCAGATGTGCCCCACACTGGCCACAGACATGCAGCCAGATAGGCTGAGCCGCTCTTCCCACCCACAAGGGCACATGGGGACAGCAGCAGCACCTTCCAGCCCTCCCTGAAAATCAAGACCACCCACCAGACCAAGGGCTCTTGCTGCTGCAAAAAGCAGCACAAAAGCCCCTGCTCATCCCACTGTGGGGTTTCAGTCACCACCAGGCACCCTCCTGCTCCATTCCACTGCTTAGGGATGCTGGGGTCAGACAGACTGACAGACATGGAAAAAGAGTACGATGGACAGACTGAATGTAGCTACGGCTGGCAGGGGGTGATGTTGGCTCTTTCACCTTCCTTTCTTGCCCCAAATTCCCAGCAAAGAGGGCGTGGAAGAAATGTAGCTCAGCTTCCCCATCCAGCCCCTGCTGCAGGCTGGCCAGCTCTGTCCCTGCTCCTGCTTCCTCTTCCCCTTATCCAGCACCGATCGCAGCGCTGAGCTCCAGCTTAGCCCCAGCTCCAGCTGTCTGCCATAGGGATCACTTCAGCCACACTCCAGGGGGGATCTTTATCCCAGCTTAGCCTGTGGGATTTGGTGGGGGTCTCCCAGCACTTATATTCCCACTTAGCAAGGGAAGAGTATATAGGAAAAGCACTGAAGAAGAGGAGGGGAGGTTTGAGGTTATGTCAGGAGGGTTGAAACCTCTCCTGATGTTAGCAGGCAGCACTGGGTACTTAATGCATCAATAGACCAAACGCAGCTCCAAGAGAGATGCTGAAATACTGGTGATGTGAGAACCAGCTGCCCCTGCCTAGTCTCCTGCCAGGCCATCACCACGTGCCGTGGCTATAACCCACACCAGCCCACCACAGCTGGGTTCCTGTGGTGATCCCACCTCAGAGTAAGCCATGAAAGCTGTCTATAAAGCAATGACTTGAGCTGACATGATGATCAAATTCTCACTCACTAAATATATGGAAAGGGATGTGGAGAAGGATGCGGGGGGTTGGCAGGGAGCTGTGTTACTGTTCCTAGCAGAGGGCTTCACATTGGCTTCAAGCCTGTCTCAGGACTACTTTGCAGGGGTTTCAGTAGTCACCAGTGAGTAGGATTCAGCCACCATCTCAGCCATGGGATGAAAAGACCCACGGGATTTCATCAGTGGTCCAAAAGCTTCGATGCAAGCCCTAGGACCCTGCAAACCACAGCATCGCAGGGCACAGCGATCATCTTCAGTTCTGTGCAAATGCAAGGAGGGGATGCTGCTTCTCCTGATCATGAGGCTGCTGGCACCGTCAGCAATACAGGAATCACCAGTGCCCCCATTCTCCCCTGATCCAGCCCTATATCAGAGCGACAAGGTAACTATCCTACTCCTGAACTGGGGAAATGAGGGCAGAACATGCTGCCACCTCAGTTTCCCTACAGGTTTCAGCACTCAGATGACACAATGGGGTGATAGGTCTGACCAAAAAACATTAACAGCCAGGGGACCATGGCAAAACCCTGCAGCTCCCAAGGAGGAAGCCCAGCCTGACTACTCCTCACCAGGCCACCAGCACAGTTGTCCCAACCACCGCTTCATTTCAAGCTGGCATAAAGCCATTCTGCTCCCCCTAGCATCCTGCAGATCACTGGCAGAGACTTCAGAGCCCCAAAATCTGGCGGTTCAAGTTTTACCCCTACAGCCATCAAGGCCAAGGGCAAAGGGGAAACACAGGCAGCAGTGGCCCCAAATGCCAGGGATGTCCCTTATCTGCAGCTCTGTCATCTGGCACTAGAGGCAGACCCACCTTCCAGGGAAGACCCAGGCTTGTACCCCACCTCTGCACTCACGAGAGGAACAAGCATTGCATCCATCCCTTTTCCTCCCATGTTACACTCCCACCCAAATGGGGTCAGCATCTCTAAATACCCTAAAACACATCAAAAAGGGGAAATGGAGGCCTCCACACCTCAAACTCCACCCAAAACTTAGCCCCACCACCAGCCCCACTCTTCTCTGTGCTTCAGCACATTGAGGGAAAAAACCCCACAAGCCAAAATCAGAAAGCATAAGCAGGCCCCTCAGGGAAAACTCCAAAATGTTTCCCAGCAGCCAGAGCCTTGAAAATTGGTTTTGGTGACAATAAAAGACAACTAGCTCTCCCTTCTCTCCAACATGCAAGAGCCTCCATATCCAGGCCCTGCTAACTGGAACTCAATTAAGTGAATAATTGTTACAAATGCAAAATTACCTTCCCCTGGCATGGAGCAGTGAGGCAGCCTGGCTGCAGCCATGGGGAAAGAAGGGAAGGAGGGACATGGAGATGCTCCCAGCCCCCAGCTCTGTCCACGGCCAAAGCAGTGATGGAACGATGGGGCTGGGAAGCCCCAAGGTACCAAGGATCTCAGTGCTCAGTCTAGGAGGTTAAACTGGTCCAGGTTTCCCAAAACCAGCCCAGAGTAGGAACTGAGAGGGTGCTGGCCATGAAAAGTGAATCAAGCCTTCCTGTGAGCATCAGAGCTCGCTTGGAGTGGATTCTCTAGTGACTAATACAGAGTTGTGCTATGTTCTACTTTCTTTTAGGTCCTTGAGACTTATCCTGCTCCAAAAGGTCCAGCCTGGCTTCAATGGCAGAAGGAATAAAATGAATTCTGGTGGGTCCGAGCCAGCACACAGTCTATATTTTGGGGCCAGCAGCACTAAGCAAGAGAACCATCCCAGCGCCACACCAGGCTGTGGTGCTGAGCTCTGCATTTTCCCCAGGAAATTAATAAAAGGGAGGGGAAAAAAAAATCAAGGCACCTAAAGGAATAAATAAATATGGCCTAAATGGGATGTGCTGTGCAGAGGCACAGCTTGCCATAAATTCCTGGAGCAGGCAAGGCTTTTACTCGGCAGCTACTTTAGAGCAATTTCCACAAATCACGGCAAGGGACAGGCTGGGAGACAGGAGGAGAGGGCCTTTACAGAGGAGAAAGAAAAATGAAGACATGAATTAAAAGGAAGGAAAAAAGAGGATGAGGAAGTGTCTGACCATGAACATCCACAGGGATGCCTGGGGTCTCCAAAAGGCAAAAAGGACAGGGTGACAGTTCCAGGATAAAGCTAGCAGCCCCTGAGCCCCCGGTACGTGTTGTGGTGGGTCCTAGGCTGGGTTCCCTTCTAGGCTGGGTTCCCCTCATGCCAGGAGCTGGGAGCAGTCCCTCAGCAGCAAGTGGGCATAAATAGTTTCCCCAAACAATCCCCCTGGGGAGGCAGAAGTTGGAGGATGGGCAGTAGGGGAGAGCCCTGAAGTGTGGCCTGTGGGAGCAGGGAAAGGGACAGCACCTCCCAAGGGAGAAGCCCGTGGCATCAGAGTGTTGGGGTGGAGGCAATGCAATGACACCCCCCCTTCTTCAAAGACACCTCTTGTTCTTGTCCCATTTCCATCCCCTCCCACCACAGCCCACAGCAGGAACGTTCTCCCAGTATCCTCCAAATCTGAACACCAATTATGCAGCCTAGGCTGTGCAGAGGAACTTGTTTCAGACTTATCAGACACAGATTAATCTTCCCCCTGGTAACACGTGCTAGACTGTATTTGAAGCCAGATTCAATTCCACAAGCATTCAAGGAGTGCAAGGAACCACAGATAAACCCAGTCCACCCCTGCAGCCCCAAAGCAGGGACAGGGACAGGTACTGGGGTGCGGACTTCACCAGTGCAGGAATTTGCCACCCAGCAAAGCTGCCACGACATCAAACATACAGGGCTTGAATATATCCCCTTCCTTTTTTAATTTAGCTGGTACTCAGAGAGGAGTGCATCCAGCAGCCACAGCGAGCTAGCAGCAGAAGGTATTGTATTTTCAACCTTATTTTTCTTTAGGAGGGAAAACACAGCTTTTCCTTAAAAAAAAGAAAGGAAAAAAAAGTGATTCTCAACTTTTGTCACTCCTGGGGAAGAGCCCAGCCCAGCCTAGCCAACAGCACCTGCAAGCGGGGAGGCAAAGCCACCCTGGCAGCACCCTCTCAGACCTTTAGTAGAGCTATTGTCAAATCAAGGACCACAAATACGTTCAAGTGATGGGAAAACGCTTGCAGGCATGAGACAGCAGCTCCATCAGAATATTGTGAATTGCCTTGATTATGGTATCCTCCTGGGATGCAAGACCAGCAAGCAATGGGCTCCACACCTAGCTGGCGGCAAGGGCCATGTGCCCAGCGGAGAGCCACAACAAGTGGAGTAACAGCTTAAAAAAAGAAGGGACCAGTCCCCAGAGGAGCCACATCCTAAGCAACATTCTCTGCATCCCAAACCCGAGACATGCAGGGGAGAGGTGACAGCCCAGAAGTCCTCCAGTCAGGCTAGTGCCTCCCCCAGGGTGTTGATTGCTGAGACACCATCAAATGTAGCTGGAGGACCTTGCACCTCCCAATTTTCAGGGCAACAGAAAGCTCCAACTTCCCCTCATATTGGCAAGGAGCACCAGGATCTGCCTCACTTCGCACCATTGAATCATTTCCTTTTCTAGCGTCACGCACGGACAAACTCCCCGAGAGGGACCTCATCCCCGAAGGCACTGCTGGAGTCCTTGGCCCCGTCACTGTGCATCCCTTTCCACCTCTCTCCCTCCCTAGGGGGGCTGCTCATTAGTAGAGCCATGTATTTAATAATAAAAGACTGTGATTAGATTAGCTAGAGTGACCTTTTCCAGATGGATGGGATGCTCCTACGGCAGCAGCGACAGGCGCCACACGGCAGGGGAACACACCGGCAGCTTGCTGATTACTCCAGATGCCCACTGTGGGCTATTTTGGCCAGGCAATTGCCAGAGGTGAAAAAAAAATCAGGGTATGCAATGTAAGCGCCCCTTCTATCACCTATCATCTCCCCACATCTCCCAGGATGAGGCCAGGTCCTGCTGCCCATCTCTTTGTTAAAGTCTGGGGGAAGGGATGGAGAGGGAATGTGCAACATTGGTGGATGCTTTGTGCAACATTGAGGATGCTTTGCAAGGTCCAGGTTGGATTGATTTTTCCTTTCCTCTTCTTTTTAGGATGCGGAGAGTCTGGGTGAGGAGGGACCTCAGCAGCCAGTCGTGGTGGGTTGAATTAAATAGTAGCACTTAAAAAAACCCTAAAATAGTCAGGTTTCTAAAAATTGCTGAGCAATCCCCAGCCAGGGGATTGTTGCTGCCTGATGCCCTCCCTCAATTTCTGCCAGCGATGCAGCAGGACTAACCCCAGGGTGCAACATCGTGCACACAGAGACACACACCTGCACAGAAGGACGTCTCTGGATGAGGGTATCAAGGTGCCTGATGTTTCTTGAAATCCCCAGGGCCAAACCCATTGCTTATAGGATTTCCATTATGCTACCAATATCACCCCTCACCCTTTTTCTCTTCCCTCAACAACACTACGAAGATGAAAGGGGTAGAAGGAAAGGCAGTTTCCTCGTGGGGTGTCCAACTTCATGGCCCCAAGTCCCAGCACAAGGATCCTGCCGGAATTTAAGGTATGGAGGTCGGAGGGAGAAGTGGTGGGCCCTGGGGTCATGCAAGAGCACCCAGGAAAGCAAAAGACTTTCGGCTCCCAGGCGCGACTCCCTGTTCTGCAGCACTGAAGGTAAAATTTGTGCCAGATTTAACTCAGCTCAGAGGCCAGATCCTGTCTCTCACTTGACTGCCAGGGTGAGGAAAGATCCTGCTGCCCCTTCTCTATTCTTGGATGGAGCTAAGGAAACTCAGCTGCTTCAACCCAACGAGCCTGGTCAGGATGGGGGTTGTCAAATGTGTAAACACCGGGTGAGTGCTCCCAGTTTGGGCATTAAACGACCAAACGCCGAGTATACATTCCCAGTTCAACAGCGAGTTATGGCACATCTCCACCTGCTGGTCTCAGAAGCCCTGAACCATGAAATGCTTCTGAGCCAAAAGAGGATGAGGGGTGCTCTGTAACTCCGCAGTTGAGGTTGGGGTGCACTGGCTGGAGCCCCCCACCAGGGGCTTCATAGCCATGGGCCACAACATTGTTTTTCTTCCACTTCACACCTGGGATGTGCCCATGGTGGGAAGAACCAGTGGGAGATACGGGGAGGGCAGCACAGCCCCATCCCCGGTGGCAGTGGGATGAAGGCAGCCAGCCTGTAAGATTCAGCACAGGTCCCCAAGCCTGCCTTGCATGCTGGGACAGATGCTGAACAACCCCACCACCCCTAGACCACTGCCTTTGGGCAAGTGTTGCCTCTGGGAGAGGGGAAACTGAGGCATACTTTGGGGACAAGGCTCAGCAGGCAGCAGAGAAAAGACACGGAAATCTGGGTTCAACCCCATGGACAGCAAAAGTTATTTCACAAACCAATGGATAAATCCCTCCTGTGATGTATCCCAAAAGGGCCCTTACAGCCTCACAGCACAAGCACATTGAGCACATACCACTGGCATCCTCCACCACACCACAGCCCTGGGGTCCCCTGGGGCTGCCTTGGGACCATCCCACCTCGGAGGTGCCAAAAAAAGCCCTTTCTGGAAGCAGCTGATCTGGACCTGGAGGCCAAGAGGCTCCCACAGTACGGCGAGGACAAGGCCGGCACTGAGGGTTGCTCTTCAATAAAAAACAAGGGAAAAGCAAATAAAAAACCTCAGGCAGGAAGGCAGGGCACTGCTTTGCCACCAGTTGACCCCTGCGGCCAGCCTGAGTTATTTGCAAGAAAGGCTGGGAGAATTAGGAGCTCTCAGCCTCTTTTTACCAACTCTCTCCAAGACCTTCATTTGTCTAGGAAAGGCCAAACCGGTGGTGAGGGCAGCTACATATTCTGAAACGAGTCAAAAAACTCCTGGCAAAGGCTTCTTTCCCCATCGGCTCAGGTACCCTCCTGCAGCAGAGCAGTGAACCCCAGCCCCATATCTGGCACTGGCCACCCTCACCTGCTTCATGCCAGCATCACTGCCACAGGGACCCCCTGCCCATCGTATCCCCCAGCCCAGGGACAAATCAGAGGCCTAATCCACAGGGCTGCTGGTGTCCCAGTATCAACATGGGGACTTGGAAATGCCTAGGAAAGGATGAGGAGCAGGGCCCCGCATCCAGCCCTGCACTAGAGGTGAATCCCGATGGATCACTTGCACTGGGATATTTCCCATTGCCTGTCACTGTCAGAAAAGCTGACAGCCACCTTCAGCAGCACACTCACCATGGGGAAGTGTGACCCAGACAGCTGAAGCTCATAGAGGGAAGGAAAGGAGCGGAAGAAGATCGTGCTTCCCTGCCAGCTGCCAGACCCCTGCCTGCAAACACCCTGACCTGGTGGTGCCAAAGAGGAGAAAAGCTCTGCCCAGCAAATTCTGCCCAGCAAATTCTGCCCAGGCAGCACCTCAGAAAACACTCAGTCTCGGGGTACCAGGAGGCAGCATCTGCCAGCTCAAAAAACGCTACATAAAGTTGCAGTGCTTGCCAGCCTGGAGCATCTCTGCTCCTGCTCCTGTGTTGAGGTCAGAGTTTTTTAGGAATGGAACATCTTGCCAGCTCCCCACAATGTTCAGAACATGCCCCATCCTTCTTTTTTCACCATCAAGAGTGAGTAGCTTCCCAAGCTCCTCAAAGAGAGCTGCAGATGCCCAAGAAGGTCCTGCCCGAGCCCCAGAAGTGCCCTGGCTATAGGCTGCCTATACAAAATGGAGCAGAGCACATTCCAGAGACCCCCTTTGGCTCCTGGGGGGGGGCTGTTTGAGTGGGGCAGCACAGCTCTCAGCCCCAGGGACATGCTGAGCCCACGGCCAGACCCAGGCTAGCAGGAGTGGTGTGAGTGGCTCCCCCTAAACTGCAAGCAGCCCCCCTGCTTTCAGTACAGCCAAGCCAGCCAGGAAAAGTGGCTTTGGCTGGGGTATCTGTGGGGCTTGGGTTTACACAGAAACCATCTGAATACAACATCCATGGACACTAGCCCCGTGTCCCTCAGAGAGCGTGACCTCACTCGCCAAAAAAGGCCACCAGCAGCAGGCGCCGGTGTCCCTAGGGCTGTCACCGGGGCAGGCTGGGATGTCACCGCAGCTTGGCCATGGCACGGCAGTGATTTAGATGCAACTCAGGGTATCTGAGAGCAGGGAGCAGCCCCCCCCCCCACCTCAGGCTGCAGGCAGGAGTGGCACTGCCAGTCTCAAAATCCCTGCTCCAGAACTCGTGAAGGGAGATCAGAAAGAAAAGACCCCCATCACTGCACCCCAAAATGATGCCACCTCAGCAGCCCTTGCCCTGTAACTCAGCATAGGCTGGGAAAGTGCCTGGGTGTGGGTCTGGGGGATAAGCGAGAGGATAATAGCGGATAAAGGCCCTGATGCTCCTGCTAAAGCAGCTCTGTATTAAGGAGACAAGGGGCAGGAGTGGTTGGGGGAGGATCGAAGTCCCCTCATCCATCTCCCACCGTGCCCCACCCCCCCTCCCAAGGAAAGAGCTCTCTGAAAGCGCTCGCAAACACAAGCTGTCATATTATTAAACCAGAAATAAACTCTAATCTTTACCCATTTCGCTGGGGGCGGGGGCACACACGACACATCGAGGACCAAGGGAAGTGGGAGCTGCGAGGGGATCCCAGCCGGATACAGTGGGGCTGGGGCTGCCACTGGGGGATCAGATGGGGCTGGAAGACGGAGATGGGTGCGACTCCTCCCCGCACGATGCGGACATACACATAATATCTCTCTCTCTCTCTCTGTCCCCCCTCTCGCCCGGTGCCGACAGCACTTACCGGGAAACAGGAGGGAGCAGAGGCAGCAGAGCAGAGCGGCCGGCCCAGGGAGCATCTTCTCCGGAGAGGCCATTGCAAGGTGAGGGGCACCCAGAAAAAAGGGGGGCCGGATGGGCCCCGAGCCACCCCCGTGGCAAAAAAAAATATCAATAAAAGGAATCCAAACCAAGCATCAAAAAACCGCAGAAATCCCCTAAATCCAACCACGTGTGAGCCAGGAGCAGCAGCTAACGGCGGAATTTGGGGGGCGGGGGGCCGGCTCAGGTTAGAGGGGATCGGCTCTGAGCCCCCCAGCTCAGCAAGCAGAGTACCCCACCTCCGGCCCCCCACCCCTCCCCATCCCGCACCCCAAACCTGTCGCACCCCCGCCTCCTCCTCAGTGCCTGCAGAGCGACTAGAGATCGCCCAGCCGGCGGGGGCGGGTCCCCCTCCTCTTCCTCTTCCTCCTCAGGAGCAGGGGCCGGGGGGGGACGAGCACGTGTAACCCCCTCCCGGAAAAAAAAAAAGAAAAAGAAAAAAAAAAGAAAAAAAAAAAGAAAAAAAGATGTTCTGGTGAAAGATGATGCTGCAGGGCTAGCAGATTGCCAGCCCCTCCATGCACAAGAATAAAAATAAGATCTCCAAGCGCGGTCCTTCCAAAAAAAAAAAAGCTGAATTAAAGCGCTCCACCAGGAAAAAAAAACCCAAACAAACCAAACCAAAACCCAACCAAACAACAAACAACCACAGTAACAAAAAGATACAAAAGCCAAAGCAGGCGAGTGAATAATTAATCCCAGGCAGATGTAATTAGTCAGCGGCAGAAGCTCGGTGGCAAGAGTCCCCGCATCCGAAGGCAAAGTTTAGGATAGCGGCGCTGGGGAGCGGCCGACCCGCAGCCGGGGTGGGATCGGGGCTCACCCGCTGCCCCCCTGCGGGGGCTGGAAGAAGGGGGCCCTGGACATGAACATGCAAAGGAGGGGGGACCCCGCCTTCTCTGCCCCCCTCGGATTAAAGAGAAGGGTTGCAACCCCTCTTGTTCGCAAATAAAATTAAAGAGAGGGTGCAGGAGCCTTGAGGAAGGCGGCAAGTAAGAGGGGTTTATGCCTCTTGCGCCCCCACCCCCCCCACCCCCCCCCCCCCCGCCGCTGGGAGCTCCCGCAGCCGCTCGCCCGGAGCCGCAACGGGCTCGGGGGGTGCCAGCGCGGGGAGGGTGGCAGGGGGAGGCGCCTTTCTCGTCCTCCTCCTTCTCCCCTCCTCTTCGGGCGAAGAGGTGGCAGCCGAGCGCAGCCCAGCTCTTGGCCAAGAGCAGCGCGTTGCGCGGCGCTTGGGCGCCAGGCGAGGTGGTGCGGTGCAGCCGCCCGCTTCCCGGCACCCCTCGCAGGTTCCCAGCCGACACCAGCGCCCCGGGCGTGTGGCAGGGCAGGCCCTTACCCCCTCGCGTGCCATTCACCGCCGCCGCTGCAATGCAAGAGGATAATAATAAAAAACGGGGTTTGGGGAAACCGAGGGCGGGAGGGCGGGGTAGCAGAGAGGTGCAGAGCACCCGCGGCACGTGCCTCGTCACCCCCGGGATGGAGAGTGGCATTTGGTTGCTTCTTTCCACCCTGGGGGCTTTGGGCCTCCCCTCCATCCCCGCTGTGGCTGGCCCGCTCTGCCAATGCCACCCGGGGGCATCAGCCCTGTCAGTCCGCTCCCTGCAGCGCCGTACACACAGGCAGGGCCTGGCTGCAGCCCCCACGCTTGGCCGCAGGTGGCTGGGGACTCCCTGTTGGAGGATCCACGGCTGCCTTTCCCCAGCCCCTCGTGAGCTGCCCGGTCCTTCTCCCACGGGGCCTGGAGATTCTCACAGCGTGGCTGGGGAAGGATCCTCCTCATCCCAGCTTGCTGTTGCCAGCACAGAGCCATAGGAGAGGTGGGTTAACGGGGAGCATTACTACCTTTGCACCCTGGGAATGCCATACTCTTCTCAACCGCACAGCGCCCAGAGGACATGCTGGCATTTGGGGACCGAGTCCCATTGCAGCCATTCCCTACATGGTTCACATGTGCCCTTCCCACATGCACACACCATATGCGGTGCAAGCTGACCCAGCCTTAGAGTGGGTTTTCCTGCCTCCTCTCACCCCATGGGCACCCCAAGTGCCTTCACCCTCCCTCCTTGCTGCTGTATATTTCTTCATCTCCCTTCACCCAGAAATATTGGGCAGCACTCCTGGCAGTCTCATTTACAGTGGAAGTGCGTAAGATATCCCCATGAATGCCAAAAAAATTCATGGCAGTTAATGGGATTGACCTTGAGCAGTGACAGGAGCTGAAAATGCCCCCAACAAGCAGCAGCCCAGCAGCACCAGAGAGAGAGCATAGTCCCTGGGCTGAGCTTCCACACACCCCCGGCGCCTTTAGATGCTGCTGGGAGTTCTTCTCAAATGATGCTGGAGGATGGCAGAGGGACCAGGGCAAAGAAGAGGAGGGAGATGGGGTCTGTCCTGAAACGCAACATCTAGAGAGTCCTGCAGGAAGGGCAATGCATTGGTTTTGGTGACCAGAAAAGGCCTGGCTGCTGCAGCGAGCAACCCCATGCCACCGACCAGGCGACTGCCACTTGTTCCCATAAAGCCCCAGTGATTTATAAGCCAATCTCCCAATTGCTTTGGGGAGGGCTGATTCAGGGACGTGAATCTCCAGGGATGGCGAAGCATCAAACGAAACGAAGCAGTGACCGGGCCATGATTCATCCCATCCCCTGCAACCTGCCTGGAGGGTGATGGGCAGACCCTCAGTTTCCCCACTACAAAATAGGCCCTGGGCCGAGAAATTGGGGATGATGACAGGACCATACTGCATCCTGCCCCATTATGAGAGCCTTTTCCTGCTGATGGATGAGGGTTTTTAAAGCGGGGTGTTTGGGAACGATCCCTCCTGCTTTCCCACGGTGCCTCTGGCAGGTTCTTGGCACTGCTGCTGGGATATTTTTCAACTGTTAAATAAATAAGTATTTTTACCCCAGTTGTATTTTATTTATAGCTCTGACTTGGGTGGGCAAGAGCAGGCAGCTGTCATCTGTACTTCTGTAGCGAGGACTGAAGCCAGGGTTGCCACTTATACTGGGAAGATGCTGAGATACATCCTGTTGTCTTAGCAAGAGCCAGGGCAGGGAAGGTCAAAATGTGACTCCAGTGCAGGCTTCAGCACATCTTCATGGGAACACCAGCTGCCACCAGTGACCTCCCTCCATACATCCTGCTAACTCCAGTAGCATGGCTTCACTCTCGATGGGATTGCATCCACCCTGATCACAACAGTCCCTTAAGCTCCTACCTGAGGAAGGATTTTAGAGTGCAAACTCTGTGGGCTGGAGGCACTTTGGAGCCACTGACCCCAACTGTGGAAGCAAACCCCAAGCAAGAGTGCATGTGCTGAGTTGAGCAGAAACCATTCGCACTCCCAGGACAGCCCAGCCTCTACCCAATAATCCCTGGCCTGCATTTCACCTGCATGTAATCCCAGGACAGCACTAATCGCTGGGATAACAGTGCCTGGGAGGTGCTAATCGCCAAATCCGGCCGTAATCCCTGTGAGAGCCGCTGTGGAGGTATCGTGGCAGAGCTGAGCCACCGATGTAGGCAGGCAGCAGGCACAGGAGCTGCTGCGAAGGGCCCTGTGGGTGATGGGTGCAGGGGTCCGAGGGGGATACTCCTCTTTCCCTTTGCATGGAGAAACTGAGGCACCCGCAGTCATGATGCCTCTCCAAGGCACATCTGAGCTTTCCCCAGCTCTGCTGGTAATGCAAAGATGGGGCCATGAAAGGTGGTGGGGCGAACTAACTGGGTACCACATACACACACACACAGATTTAGCAGCATGGGGAACCACAAGCACCAAACCCCACCTTTTATGGGGGGATTTAAATAAAAAGCCAAGAACCAGGGCTGAGGGTTTGCACCCGGAGGGACAATCTAGGCTGTTATTTTTCACACTGTGACCCCAAGGATCCTCCAAAGAAGGTAAATCAGTTATAAACCAGAAAGAATTAAAAGAGAAAACAAAGCCCTGGGAACACCTCAGGACAATGAAACCCTCACCCTTGGACTCTAGTTTTCCCATTATTTTCCAATAAAGATTAATACAAGTGGGGAAGTTCCTTGCCTGCAAGAAGCTCTCTCCAATGGCAGCTGCCTTGCTAGCAGCTGTAGCACTCGCACCATGGCCCGACAGCTAATTCTGTGTGGGAGTTGAATGGCTGATCCTTGAACATGATTAAAAATATATACCAATCCTCTCTCCTTCAAAGCAGCACCCAAAATAAATTGATGTCATCTGCCTTTCCTTGTATAGTTCCAATAATGACATAAATATAGAAATCCTATAATTGCCATAAATTAATTTTATATTATTATTTCTAAGGCAAGAAATTAAAAAAAAAGATCTTTTATTGTAATTGTCCAGCTGACGTCTTCACAGAGTTTGTGGCTTATTATGTGAGTCCATGGCTCTGTCCTGTTTTTACTCCCTGTCTCTGCCCACTTGGGAACTGTTCCCATCCTGATTCCAGGGCCACCCCTTGGGTCTTCTTCCTCCCAGGCTGATGCTAGTAGAGGAAAATGGGTGGGAGAAGCAAGAAACAGGCTGAGATGTTTCACCACTGAGCTTCTGCAGGTCCTGAACCGCTCCATGGAATCCATGGCCAACAAATTGATTTGAATTTTGGATGCCTCAAACAGTGTAATGGTGCATTAGATATTGAATGCAACATTTATAATATTAAAATGAATATTTTAATAGTATATAAAAGTAACAGAAGGACAAATCAAAGTAGTAAAGACAAGCCCTTTCCTTCTTGCTAGATACAAATATTTCATTTCAATTTTACTGTGTGGATTTGTCTTTGCCTGGACTTTTATACTCTATTAAAATATTAATTTTGGGCTATATCATATGCCTTTAATATTTTATCTGATATAACAAGTCAACATTATCGAAGTTGTGGGAGTTTAGCATGGGGGAGTGGGGTGAATGGAATAGCCCTCCAAGTAGGAAACCCTGCAGATTCTGCAGTTCAGAGGGGAACATCTCAATAGACCAGCAGTGACTATTTTCCCCTTTCTTCAAAAAATATTTACCCTATTGAGATTTTTATCAATTTCAATTTTTTTTGCTGTATTTCCAAGCAAAAAAAAGAGGCAAATCTTGGGTTTTCCTCGCAGAGCAGGACTGGTGGTATAAATCCCTGTACCCAAGTGTAGGTCTGTGTTTCGCGTGCACATCAGAGCCTCCATCACACACTGAAACATGCCATGTTAAAACGGAGCATCCCAGAATCCTCACAGAAGATTGGTGAACACCATGTTTCTCCAGCACCAGGGATTCAAGGCACCTAATTACAGCAGCTTGTTAAGAAGGGGTGGTTATCTTGGCAGCCAGGGAGGCCAGCAATAGCGTTTTGTTTCTTGCCTTGCTCTTTGCTTCCCACCAACTAAAAAAACACATGGAGATTCAGGGGAGGATTTAACTGCTTGAATGAGTTTAAAAAGAGCTCCTCTGAAATCAGCAGTGCGCTGGTGGCTGTGCTGGAGTCACGGGCACCTGGTGTTGGGTGCTGTTAGATGTGAGAATTGTTGCAATTCTGGAGAGGTTGAGGAGATTTTCAGCACCTAAATCAAATATCAAGTTCTTTAGTGGATAAGAAGTGAATGAGGCATTGGCAGACACCGGGAAATCAAAGGCAAGACTCTCCCTCAAGCAAAAGGATGTTTTGCATCCCGACAGTGGGATTTTGTCAATGGCCAGACCCTGACCTGCAGCTTACTAAAGCCCTCGTGAAGCCTGGGGATGCAAGGAGGGCTGATGGGAAAACTCAGAGCACCAGTGGATTCAATGCCCAGTACAGAGACCCTAGAGCCCCTATGGATATACAGCCACCCAGAGCAGGGCCTATGGCAGGGTAGGCAGCGAGCTAACAGGCAGGAGCAGGCAAGGCGAGCCTTGCTCCCAGCCTGGCTCCCTCACACAAGGCTGATGACTTTGCAGCTGGTTTCTCCTAAGAGCCCGAAGGAGTGGCTGGGGTCTCACAGAGGAGGGTCGTTCACCATCTCCAAACGGCTTCAGAGCTGCAACCATTTCTTTCCAGACCCTGAGCGGGCTGGAGGGCAGGGAGGAGGCAGGGTGGGTGTCTGCAAGCCCCTGACTGCAAAAGTACCCCACTCTCAGAGGTGCTACTGCAATCATAGACTCAGACATCACATATATATGCACATGTGTATAGTGTATATACATATATAGAGAAAAATAAATGCAAAATCCTTACTTTTCCAGCCTCACGCCCCGTACTGTGCTGTTTAGGACCTTGCAGGAGTGCAGGAGAGCACGTGCAGGCTGTGTCCCCGGGAAGGGTCCCTGTCAGCATCTCCGTGCTATCACTAGGCGACGCCTGACCGCTTCGGCTCACCTTTCCTTCCCAGTCTCCCTCCCCCATTTCTCTGCTTCTCTAGCCAAGACAGAAAGATAGACAGGGAAAAGCACTTACGAGAAGGAGAAAAGCCCATTTGCTTTGGTTTCCCAGTCGCCCCCTCGCTTGGCTTGGCTCAGACAGTTTGATTTTTCCGGAGGCTTTTAGGTTTCCCCGGGTCCCTAGTCAGATAAGGAGCCACAGGGTGGGGAGGGGGGGTGGGAAGAGGAAGAGGATTCAGGGCTGCACAGCTCTTAATGATGCTGCGGTGATGAGCTCACTGTGGGGCACAGCATTTCCACAGCCTCAGCATGGTCCTGGTGTCCTCTCCATCACGCCAAATAGCTGCTGGACAAGCCCCCTCCAATGAATGTATACTTGCTGGGGCAGGATCCAAACTGCTTTCTCCCTCACACCTCTTTCTCCCCGACTGGGATGCTCTGGGCTTGAGCCGGTCCTGGGCAATTTGTGGGCAATGAAGAGGATGGGTTGGAGTCAGCTTGGTTTGTAGGATGAGGGTTAGGTATGGAAATGTCCTGGGCAATCCCCAAACCAGGCAAGACACATTGATGTGTACTGACCTGTAGATTCTCAGCATTCTGCCACTCTGCAGCTCCCTTCCAAGAGGCTTGGCCATCCCCAGGATTGGTTTGGCTGGAAATTGCATGGAAAAGGCTGTTTGGCCACTTCCCCCACTCCAGAGATGGCCAGCCCTGTGCCCACCACATCCCCCCACTCACCTCTCGCCAGGTCCGTCTGACCCCAATGATCCATCCCAGGGAAGCACATCCACCTGAAGCCAGCTGATTAGCATGTGAAATAAGTCCTACTGGAATGCAGCAATGGCTGGCACTGTGCAGTTATTGTGGTAATGGGTTTTCACTGTAAACCTGAGAGACGAAAGCCTAAAAATGACAAAACCACACAGACATCTCAGCCTCAGAAAATGTATCTTTGACATTAGAGTCACGGCAATACGTGGGGTGGGAGAAACATGGCAAGAGCAGCTTCTCCACCAGTCCAGCCCCATTGGAGCTGTGCATGCCCCATGGAGGTGATACTGCAGGAAAAGAAAGAAAAAAGGCCCTTCAGAGAGGGCAGAGGACAGGGCATCTGCATGCACACCTCACCATGAGCCGTCCCCCGAGGACAGGGCGACCTAGCAGGGGGCTGTCCTCCAAGCACTGGCTTGGTAAGCACTGGAGATCATGGCTTGCCTGAGGTTGACGGCCTGGCAGTGGCTGAGCAGGGTGAGATCCCAACAGCTCTCTGAAGCTGGGGTACCTATCAGGGAAGCATGAAAATGGCCAGTTCAGACGAAAGCAAAGGTCCATTTAATACTGGGTCAGTCAGCTGCTACCTGTCCATCCAGCAGCCATCCCTCTCCATATAATCTCTTTCTCTTCCTTCATTTACCTACCCATCCATCCAGGCATCCAGCGTTATGTACCCTTTCTTTGTCTACCTATCCATCTGTCCATCACTTTATATCCTCTATCTGTCTGTCCGTCCATCCATCCATCCATCCATCCATCCATCTATACCTCCAACACTACCTCCATCCATGTCTTCATCCCCTCCTCCCTCCATTGCTCCATCCATTGCTCCATCCATCCATCTCTCCCTCCCTCCCTCTCCCCATTCGACATACCTGCATTCTGCCTACCCTTCTAGAAGCTCCTCATCTTGGATTCCCCCTCTCCATGGCCACCATGACCTTTCTGGATGAGGACTCCCATACTGGCAGCTCTGCATTTGCTGCAGCAGGTTCCCTCCACCACCTGCCTTGGCACCATGTGGCCAGGGCCAAGGACCATTGCGAGCCAAGAAGTGAGAGGCCTTGGCAGCAAACAGGGTCTCCCTTTCCCCTTTGCTGGACCTGTCATAACAGTGCTCACCAGGGACAGAGATGGCAGCGAGGGGAGGCTCTGGCAGAAGGACTGAGACCAGCTGAGCATCCCACAGCATTCCTTGGTTTTGGAGGGACAGCAGTACATCAGGCTGAGTTTGCTCCTGGATAAAGGGTGCTGGAAGCTTAAGGGACACACCACCACAAGCATCTTCTGTGGGATACCCATTGCAGAGTGGACCCAAGCTGGGCTCCTTGCTGCACCCCAAAACGCACCCAAGCATCTCTAAAATGTCAGACCCCAGTAGCAGGAAGGGGATTTCCCTCATACCCTCTCCTTCCATGGGACACAGTTCAACATCAGTGGATACATCCTGTGCAGATATTCCTCCAGGCCTGGCAACTAAATGCTGGAGTAGCTAATTACAAGCAAGGAGCCATCAAATGCAGACCTAATTACCCCCAGAGAATCTCAAGTGGCTGTTGGGGCTCAGCTGTAATCAGATGGGGCACCTGCCCACCCCAGCATGCAGAAACTTCCCCTTTCTGCTAGCCTCAGGAGGTGAAACCGGAGCCCAGCTTTTATCCTGGAGTTCGGAGCCCAATCCCCAGTGCCTGCCTGCCGTGTCCAGTGGAATAATGATAGAGCAGCTGCTAATTCATCTGGGTCAGCCCCAGCCCTGTCTAATGGCCACCCTGGTAATGGCTAGGATGTCCTGGGAGTGTGAGGTCCCATCTGGAGTGGGGCCCAGTGAAGCCCTTTCCTTCCTTCCTTCCATTAGCAGCTACTAGCTGGCATTTGGGCTGCTCCAACCCCTTGCAGGGGAGAAGAATCCCTTGAAAGACCATTTACGACCATGAATTTTTCAGGAACTCATTTAGCAGCAAAGATTTTCCCATCTGGCTTCGCACAAAGTGCATTAACCCCTTCAATAGCCCGAAGAGGGGATGGAGGAGACCTCTGAGTGGGAGTGGGCTGCTGTGATTTAGGAGGGGGACGTGCAGGGTTAAGGCAGGGGTAGAATCAGGGGCTGGGTTCTGCACCTTGCTTTGCTCTTTGGAGCCAACAGCAACCTGCTGCCTGCACCAGAGGGACAGGTGGTGTGGGGAGTGCAGGCTCAAGCTGGAAGGCAGTAGGCAGCAGGCAGCAACAGCCCTGAAGGGAGTAGAAATTGAGTCTCACCCAAAATGTGCTTAAAACCACTAGGAAAACCCTCATTTCGCACCTGGGCATTCACAGGATGCAAAACCTGCTGGAAAACCCAACGAAAGAGCTTTCCCTGCACACC
Organism: Neomorphus geoffroyi; assembly: GCA_033558235.1. Lineage (NCBI taxonomy): Eukaryota > Metazoa > Chordata > Aves > Cuculiformes > Neomorphidae > Neomorphus > Neomorphus geoffroyi. The sequence continues at coordinate 12,501,724 of JAUMJM010000018.1, forward strand.
CATCACCTGTGCTGAGCCTCTGGGATGGCAGGTAATCCTATATTTGATGAAAAGGAGCTGGCAGCCAGGGCTGGGAGACACTGGGGAAAACAGCACTTGAACCACATGCATTGCTGGAGTCTGGAATAATAATAGCACCAGGGTCAAAAGAGACACATTTAACATAATTTTTCTGTTCAATATGCAGCAGCCATTTAAAATACAATAAAGCCCATGGAAAGTCCAGATGCAGAAGGGAAAGATGGGGGATGGTCAGGAGAGGAGAAGGATTTTCCAGCAGGATAAACTATTGGGTCGCCTCAGGGGCAGGCAGGGGAAGGATCACGATTTTGTGGCAAAGGCTGATATTTAAGACTTCTGGCAACAATTTCTGTCAGAGCTCAGCGTTTTTTTGAACTAAACGTTCCTGACCTTGATGGTGTCTGGCCAAAGATGATTCAGTATTTGGCTACAGGTGGTCACATCTCAATTAAAGGCCCTAACGTCTTCAGTGATGTGTCTAATGCACATTTACATCGACTGCTAACGGGGCTGGATGTGGGTATGGGTTTTTGACAGCTGCAGCCCTTTTCTTTGACCTCCCTGGGGAGCGTGATGGAATATCGCATTGTTCCTTGGCCTTATCTTCCTGTCCCAGTTCCAGATGTTGAAGACAAGGGTCCCCCACTAGCACAGGAGCTGTGAGGGTGTGGGTTGCATTTTGCCAGCCTGGGATTATGCTTCGCAAAGTCAAATAGCCTTTGAGGGCTCTGCAAGAGGTAGGCAAAAGGGCTGAGACCCTGTCACTTCCCTGCAGCGTGTCCTTTGTCACCTCCTTCCTGCTCTCCCCTGTGCACAGGTTGAAATTGTTTTGCATTCTGGGTCCTTTCCAGAAGAGTGTAAATGGGCAGCAACAGGGTGGATATGCCCTACCACCATATCCCAGGTCACAGAGCTCAGCTGTGGATCCCTCCACAGCCTTTCTCTGGTCCCTCTGTCCCATGGGGCTTCCCCCTCTTCCACTTCCTTGCTTGCTCCTCTCAGCTCCATTCTCAGCCCTGCCTGAAGGTGAATTTTGGGGATGCAGCACTGATTTAGGGTTTCATGAGATCCAGGACCCCACAAGTCACTGGGATTTGCTACAAGCTGCCCTGGCCACTATGTTTCCTCTGAGAGACCATCCCCAGGCAACCAGGCTGTTTACTCCCACCCTCACTGAGGGAAGAAGCTTGAGTGCGCCCCACGAATGGCAGATTGGCATAAGGGGTTGAACCCACTTTGCAGGCTTCCCTCTGCCTTTCCCCTAGTATCTCCCAGGGTTTTGGCCCCATCCCTGTCTCTGTGAGCTGGTGATTTCATTTTACCATCACAGCCTTTGGGACAGATGTGCTCATCCTCTGAAGGGTGCCCGTAGGCTGCAGCACAGGGGGTTCCCGGGCTGGTCACATCACCCCAGCTGCACAAGTCCCTCTCCATATTGTCAGGCATTGTCTTGGCACACACAATACTATCCCAAAAGAACCAGGTAGCGAGAAAAATAAGAATATGCAAAGGGCAGGCAAGGGAAAAGCAGTGAATTTCTACTTGGCTGCACAGGGAGTGGTCTGTGGTGCAGAAACAGCATCCACTCCTGTCTCTTCATACCAGTAACACTGAAGAGAGTTGCAAAAAAAATCCATTTTCTTCACCCAGAATAGAAAAAAACCCAAACAAGACAACATTTGCTGCCTTGAAAAATTTATGCTCCCCCTCCAGAAGCTGGTGAGACCATGCAGGCTCTGTGGAGGTGCTCAGTGTCAGGCCTGACCTTGAACAGCCCTCCCAGGGTGGGGAGAGGCAGAGATGCTCCCCAGTGGGATGATTCCCATGGGAAAAAACAGGCCGACAGAGGCTGAGTGAGCACCTGTCCAACCCTGTTCCATCCATTACTGATACTAATTAATTACCTCACTCTTGCACTACCCCTTCTTAGTTATATGCCTCTGAGACCCTCAGGGAGCAGCAAGGGCTGCGGCTGGGCAGAAGAACCCCAAAAGTAGCTGAAAGGTCCCAAAATGACCAGAGGGACACCAAATTAAACCTCTACCCAGTGCAGAGCTGTGATTTGAGCGCTGGGTCCGTGCAGATGTATCAGTTCTGAGTAAACCCAGATAAAAGTCTTTTCCACCCCAAAGCAGAGACCAGTGAGAGCAGGAAGAAACTAACTAGCCCCACCAGCTCCTAAACTTATCATGGGCTATAATGCCTCTTGGAGTGGGACTAGCTCAGACCAAACTGGGTGAGCAGCCCCTTCAGGCCCTGCATCTCTGATAACAATTTTTGGTAGCCCCTGATCAATGCTCATCCTTTGCCCAAGGTTTGCCTCCCCACTGCGGTGAGCCCTGCTTCCCCTAGGATCACAGGGCTCATTGTCTCCCCATCTGCCTCCCCAGAAAACACGATGGTGCTGCTGTTATCAGCCTGGCCGTGTGCCAGATCTGCCAGAGCGTTAGTGTCATCCCTGGAGCCTGCTTCCTATTTTTAATCCCACTAAAAAGCAGGCAATTTGTCAGTTAAGTCTCCATCCCAGACTTCCATTTACCCAGGCTGGAAGCAAGTAGCGGCTCTGGCAGCATCTCCTGCATGCGCAGCCCCAAAACCTGGCTAGAAGGAGGGTGCTTTTATGTTCGGGTTCTGTGGCAGCAAGGTGGTTCCTGTCCATGGGGCTGGAATCGGAGCCTGGGGCCAGGAATGGACCCTGTCTTAGTCCTTATTCCTAATGCCTTGTACCTGATTTCCTACTCCTTGTTCCACCACATTTCCATCTGGCTCTTAATAGGAGAGGAGAGAGAAATCACCCCAAAGGAGATCCCTCTTTTCTCCTTTCTAAAACTGCCAGAAACTGAGGAAAAAAAATTAATTTCCATCTCACGGGTGCAGCGTGGCCCCCCAAAAAGCTCCTGCTCTTCATGACAGCCCTTGAACCCTGCTGCGTGCACCAGGACTCTGCACTTCATCTGCTGGCAGACATGTTTGCTATTAATAAAAATGTCCATATTTCATATGAGTTGCAATTTTTTTGAGGAAGGGTCCCAACTCACATCTTTGAGCCCTGTAGCATCACCCCATTCTTTCCCCTATGAGGGTGATTTTCAGCCCAGTGGGATCCAACAGCTGAAACTGAATTATGGTGGGCAATAAATCAAACAACTTCCCTCAAACAGCAAACCAAATCTGTTTGCGGCACAGCCCACCCAGGTGAGTGATGGCAGATAAAGGCTCAGTGTCACAGAAAAGGGAAAGCTCTTCAGGAGGAATATTAAACCCCACAGCAGATGGATTGGAGGTTTATCAGTGGCTTTTGATGGTAATAGATTTTTGCAATAACCCAATTTTATTCCTGGAACCAATGTGAGGACGCAAAGTGGCTTTGAGGCTTGTTAAAAGCATTTTCCAGCCACTCTAACTCCCTTTTCCCATCACCCGTGCTTCACCTAGGGATGCTTAAGGGTCTAGGCAGGGAATGAGGAGGTGAAGGAATTTTGGCCCAGCCCAGTAAAACCATTTGATGCTTTCCTAGAATCAAGGGCACATCTCAGAACATGCACTGTTCAGCAGAGAGAGATGTGCTTTTAAAGATGTATCCCTGAAGAGCCAGGCGCACGTTTTATGGCACAGGGACAGGATGGGCACATCCCAGCAGGGCAGCTTTCGTATCCTGCCCTTGCTAGCTGCTGCGAGCAGCAGGGAATATAGTGTGACAATTAATTTAATTCCCTTTCCTCTCCACCAAATCCCAGGTTACATGCTTGACAGGTGATATTTGTACCTCTTTTAGTGAGCAAACTGTAGTGCTCGTCTCAAATCAAAGTCTTGGATCAGTATCATCAGACTCTTCTCATCCTTGTGATGGAGAGAGAAGAAGGGGATTTAAGGGAAGCACTGCAGATTGGGGCAATAGCCAACACAGTAGAAACCAGGGATGGCTAGAAAGAGGGGCATAAAAATCAGGCAAGGGCCAAACCAGAGCCATGTAGAGCAGCAAGTGTGGGGCGGCAGGGTCGCCTGTCCACACACTTCCCCATGACTGTGGCTGGCTCCTGGCTCTGGGCTTGGGTAAAGACACAAAAGAAAGTCCCCCTCTGGGACTGCAAGGTTGGATGCTTTGAATCACCAGCATGAGGTTACTTTTCTGATTTTTGACTAAAGCCACTGGACTTGTTTCTCTCTGCCAACCCAAAACTGCTGGGTTTTTTACAGCAAAATAAAAACAGTAGCCAAATGAGCAATGTTATTCTCCAACGTTGAACCAAAGGCAGCTTTACCAGCATCCCAAACACCCTAAATCAACTCCACAGCCTCACTGCCACTACAGGATTTGAAGGTGCTACATTGGGACACCCAGAAGTGGAAGATGGTGAGCCTGGGGAGGGAAGTGAAGCACCCAGACCCTTACCGTCACCATTATTCTCCCAAATCCATCCCTTTCATACTTCCAACACACTCTTTGGAGCCTACTCTTTGTGGGGTGGAATCAAGACCTTCTTTGGCGTGTCCCAGGCAGCTCCTTGCACTGCAGTGAGCCATGATTCAAGTCCATCTCCGACATAGTGGCATCACATAAATAATATTGAATTATTTCCCTGCTGCTTCTGGGAATTGTCAGTTAAGGCTCTTAGATGGTACATGCTTACAGCTCCTAATCTTATTCACCTACCATTTACCCTGGGAGTAGAGCACAAAGCTGCCAGTATTTCTGGGATGCACAGATACAGGATCTCACATTGTCAATAATAAGAAAAAAATAATATTAATCAGAGGTGCTGCAAATTGCATACAATGCCCTTCAGGCATGCAGGGTCAGGGTGCAGCAAAGGGAAAAAATGGGTCTTTGCAGCCCAAAATAGCTTATGGGAGGAAAAGGAAGGGCAAAAGCAGAAGATGAGCTTTGTTATGCACAAGGATTAGTCTGCTGCCTGGCTTATAAACTTCATTCCCTAGATATCCATCTAAGCACCAAAATACCTGCCTGGCAACTGGGAGCCACTGTGCCTCCAGGAGATAATGCGGAGGATGAAATGCTTCCCCTTTCCCCAGGATTTCTAGGCCTGAAAGATGGATCTGGTGACACCAAAGACATCTCCAAACTTGATTGAACTTTGCCAACTTGCTCATTAAAGTAAACAAGAAGTGAGGAAATAAGAAGGTTTGGGATTAGCATCAGCAGAGAGAGAGATGATCTGCCTTGCAATCACCTATTCTCTTTGAAGTGGCCTTCAGGGGTGCCAGAAATACACTGAAATCCAAGTAGCCGGCACCAAACGGCTTCCTTTCAGCTCTCAAAAAGTTATCATTTAATTAAATACAAAATAAAATGCTTTGATGAGACCCTGAGACAGAAGTGTCGCTTTTTGAAAAACTTTTCTACTAACAAAAAAAATCCCTGTGAAAACCACAGGGTGTGTATAGGAGTGCACGGGTAGGATTTCCCCCTGGGTTTCAGGGAGAATAATCAAGAAGCAGCATCAGGGGTGGATGTGGTACCCTGGTGGCCATCACCCCTTGGAGGGAGAGCTAGGAAGGAGCTGTAAGTAAATGTCTCTTTGTCATATTATACATTATGCCAAATTTTGATTATTTTTTGGCTGGAAAGTTTTTTTAAGAAAAGACTCAGGTCTTATCACACCCACCCATCTTTCCCCAGCAGGGTTGGTGACCCTCTGTTGGCAGACTTGACCATGCTGCCAGCAAACTGGGGCTGCATTTGCCTGCCAAAAACATCGGGGAGCATGCTGACACCTGCTTCACAACTTCTTCTTAGTGCCTTTTTTTTTTTTTCCCTATTGATATGACTTTGTTTTCTTGGCTGATTTCAAGTCTGAGTCCCTCAGACAGTCATTGACATCTGCTAATATATTAAACCACAGCCTGAAGGGGCTGAGAGGCTTTTTAACCACAAATTATTCTGTTTTCAGGCCATGATGGGATCAGGAGGGGTTTTCCCCACCTGGAGCCATGGGCTTTATGCTGGCAGCAGACCCATCAGATCCAGTGGGAGTAGGGCATTATCTGGAGGAGTTTTGCGCCATTGTGTGCATACAGAGACAGGGACATGACCTGTGGCTTAGGACAGGAGCCACTCCAAACTGTGATGGAAGTACTCAATGAACCTGGGCTTCCATTTGCAGGAGAGAAGCTCCTGAAAGAGGGGTTAGGAATGAAATCCAAATTGCCTCACACAGCTGGACAGGCCCATCCCAGAAGGGGCAGATAGCTGGGTCTCTATGTGCCTCAGGAGCCAGAGACACAGATGCTGGGGCAAAGATGAGGTGTCAGCAGCCAGCACATCTTGCTGTGTCCAGCCCACAGGCATGCCACCTTCTCTGCTTGTCTTCTTATCCTGCTAAATTTCAATCACAAAATACTCCATCTGGGTAAAATAGAAAGCCAGCAATTTTTTTTTACTTTTACCTTTTTTTTTTTGTGTGTGCATATTGAGTGTGTAGTGGATGTAAACTGTATTATCTGGATGGCCTGCTGGCTTAGCATGGCCTCCGTTTTACCATACTAATGACTTTTTACACTCCAGGTAAAATCAGAACAAGACAAGAAGGTTTTAGAAAGCTCGTTCTGACAAATTCCTCACTGTAATTACTGGAGCAGAAAGAACTCATCAGCAGTACATGCCGTTGCTCCGGGCGCTAAAAGTCTCAAGTGGTGAATGGCCCAGATATGGAAACTGCAGCCGCCGCTGCATTGTCGCGTGGCATAGGGCCCGGCAGGTCTCCATGCCGAGGCAGTGAGCGAAGCCCATCACAGCTTCCCCTGCCGATGGGCTCTTTGTCAGATGAGGAGCAATTTTATACACGAGTGATCCAGCATAATCCCCATTCTCTGGGGCCAGGGACCACTGTGGGATGACAGTACTGCTGCAGGGTGCACAGGGGTGTTGGATCCCACGCTGGCTGGGCTCATCTTTGTCAGTGATTAAAGACACCAGGCTGAGCTTTGGGAGGCTAGTTGTATTCTCTGGGTACCCCTTGGACTCTCTCCCCTTGGATGGGGAACGCCGGTGCTTGTTCCCAGCTTGACTGACTTCCACTTCTCACCCAGGCTCCAGCTCTGCCCCAGCTGCTGCAACAGAGAAAATAAGACCCTGGCTTTTAAATTGAAAACAAGAGGGGAAACCAAACTGCCTCTTTGGTTGGTGGGAAAGTGTGTGGCAAAGGGGTTTGCTGGTGAAATACTGTCAGCAGGTGTGAAATACCCCACCATTTTGCAGCATGATGCAGGAGAAGCTTGAGGACCAGGTCATCCACAAAACCGGGGCTGGGAGAATAAAGCCATCAGGATGTCCCTGGCTGCAAAAAGTACATAGCACCACGGCTCACCAGCCAGCTGGCATAGGCTGCAGGGACCAGCTTTGGGATGGAGAGAGGGGACAAGGCAGTGCGAGGGATCCCCAGCAACATCCCAGTCTCTGCACGCAGCCCCGTATCCCAGGTCTCTGAGACCTGGCCCAAACCAAATTCCCACATCCAGACACCCTCATAGTTGCATCCATGAAGTACGTCACTTGCACAAGCAGTATTTGGCTAGGAAGACGCTGGGAAGAGTTTTTTGAGGCGTTTCCGGGGCTGCAAACCTGCTGCAAATGTGCATATTCCGCATCCCCTAGGTCCTGCCTGCGCCTGGCCCGGCAGGCAAGGAAAATCCATCACGACTTGGACTTCACTGCCCTCTCCAGTTCCACTCCAGCTAAGGCAGCTCCCATAGAGGGAAATAAATAATGTCAAAGCATTGGAGACAGGGATCCAAAGCACAAGGCTGGGCAGTGGTGAGACACTGCAGCATTCCCCCCAGTCCCAGAGATGGCCAAGGTGAGCCCTCCCCAACCTCTCTCAGCACCCACTCCGATGCCAGGGACAACGGTGGCTCACGACAAGCCTCCCAAGAAGAGTAGGAGCCGTGTTATCAGGTTGGAGGCTGCAGGCTGCTGAGATTTCTCCTGACACAGGGGCCATGGTGACATGATCTAGGAAGGGACCAGAGTGGCACTCGGGGTGCCCATCCCCTCCCCTCCTGCCAGCCCCTCAGTAACTGCTGTCATCTAAAAGGATTAATCATTAAGGACTAACAATGGATTAGACACTCAGGCACGTATGTTTTAGACATGGAGGGAGAAGCATTAGCACATAGCTCAGCATTGTGGGCAAGGGAAGAGCAGTTTGGGGGGCAAATTTAGGAGCAAGCAGGCACCTTTCTGCCCCACTGACTATGGCCAAAAGGCAGAGGGTTTCACAGGCACCAGGGCAAGAGGGGGATTTCAAGCCCAGAGGAAGGCAAGCATGAACAAAAAGCTGGATGGGCCGGGCAAGAAGTCACCTCTGACATCCCCCCCTTCCCTGGCACCAGCTCCTGTGTCCTGGCCCCACAGAGCACTCCAAGCCAAGCAGCCCACAGCAGCACCACGCTGCCCGAAAACTCACTCCAATTTGGTCCTGTGCATCTCCTAGGAAAGCCTGGACCCTGACCCATTCTCTGCAGAATCTTAGCTCTGTTTGCCACTCTTGGTGGCCAGATCATCGGAGCATGACAGGCCCTGTGGTGCTGACAGGCAAAGATGCTCTTTTTGGAGTACCCTGACTCTCCAAAATGACTTTTTGCAGATTTTTGTTGGATGGTTGTTTCAGAGATGCAGCACCTAGATCATGCACAAGTTCTCTCTCTTCTCTCCACCCCTCCCCCAGCCCCATAACAGGAGGGGCTAGGAAAGTAGAGCCTTTTCTTCTAGGGGTTCCTTCCCTTTCTTTTCTTCCCGTCACCCTGATCTTGGCACCAAACCTGGCTGCAGGCAGTGCAGTGCCCCCCACTGCTACTGTGAGCCTCCACACACTCACAGAGTAGGGTTGGAGCACATGTAGAGGATGAATCCTTTTTCTCTTAATCTCTCTCTATCTGCTAATTAAATATTGATGGTAGTTAAATATTCATAGAACATTTTGGCTCAGAATTTTTATCTGTCTTCAGGCATACGTGAGGTTTCTGATACGTTATTTTTCTGGTCACCCAAGTCCCAGAAGTCTGCAAATTTGTCAACACTCTTTTGAGGGGTGAGAGGGTGTTGTCTTCCCAACTCCCCTCACCCCCTAGCCCTTCCACGTGTGGCTGGTAGAGGGTTTTGGTTCTTTCATTCCCAGCTTCTTCTCCCCTTCCCCTCCTTTTTTTTCCCCTTCAACGTGTCCCATCCCGTTTAAACTGGCAAGTGGGGAGAGCTCTTTGCAATCATGGGTGCATTGTCAGAGTGAGACAAATCACTCAGGAGGAGAGTGTAAATATTTTACTAGAAAATGTGCATGTCCCGAAACACTGGATACAAACAATCAACAAGAAATCGTGAAGGCCAAGGTTACCATAAACAATCCACAACTTGGAAAAGCTGTCGATACTGTATCATAGACAATTGCTTAGTGAAACTAAAATTGTAACAAAAACCCAGACTCAAAACCAAAATGCCCACTACAGCATGCTGCAGCCTCACTTATTACTAGGAAAAAGACAAAAGAGAACCAGGAGAAAGCAAGCAAGAGAGAAAAGAGAAAGCTGATAAATCAGAGAGACAGGTGAGATGAAAGATAGTCACCACTTCCAAGGTTCTGCGTGTTGTAGCACGTGTTTTTTTCTCCTGCAAGTTCGAGAAGATGCGGGTGCCAAAAGGCTATAGATGTGCGCGTGATTTTTTTTAAACCCTCTGTCCCTGCCCCTCACCTGGGTTGGGTGGCAGAGCAGGTACCTGCCCTTCAGCACCCGTTCCTGGAACCCTGTCCACTTGATGGGGGCGCAGGGTCACATTTCAGAATCACCTGTTATGAGATATTTTAATCCACTCCACGCCCAGAGCGTACAGCACGTGGCAGCTCATCTGCCTTCAAGGGATGCCAGCCCTGGGAGAGCTGCTCTCCATGCCCTGCACATGGATTGGCACCGTGGGAAGAGAGGGGCCTGGCACTGGCAGCAATGGTGTTGTTGTGGGACACGGGGATGGGGCTGATCTCCCCCCACCTTCCTACTATCGGTTCCCAGGTTTCTCCCTAGATGATTCACGTAAGACTGAAAGTGTTTGAGAGCCTCGTGGCGCTTCCGAAGAAAGATCTGAGGCCGTGGTGCTGGTTGAGTCCTGCTGCTCTCAATGCGTCTCTGCCGGCCGGGGGAAGACCTGCTGGGTCCCCGCCGGCAGAAGATGGTAGCACCCGAACCGCTCCCTAGACTGAAGCCCTCAAGGCGGTGGAGAAAAAGCACCATAGACCGGCCAGTCCGTGCAGTGGGGACGCGCGGGCGGCCGTTCCTTGGGCAGCACTGACATCTTGTGCCAAACAGAGGAAAAACATCAGTCAAGGCTTGGAGGGATGCAGAGACTCTTCCACTGCTGCTGTGCCCCATAATGGCACCCCAAACCTGTCTCTCCCCACTCCTGCCCAGTCCGACAGAGCAAGGTCAGCCTGGTCCCAGCCTTTGGCGGGATCAAAGGGCTCCTATGGGCTGGCATCTCGCCTGGCGCGTGGTCTGGCCACTGCTACGAGCTCTAAGCAGTCTCCAGGGTCCCAGAAACAGTAAAGGTCAGCGACTCCCAGCCCTCATTCCAGCCCTGCACAGCCAGGACTCATCCCCATCACCAGGGCCACAGTCAATGCTTCTCACTTTTAATTGTCCCCACAGAAGAATTGGCAGGACGATGGGTAGGAAGATCCTTCCCATGGCTGACTCAGAAAATATTTGCAGAAGTATTCAAGGGAAATTTCCGAAAGTGACTTACACCAAGGGGAGAAAAAGAGTGGCTGTGACGGGGCTGCTGCATAGCCACACTCTTCCCAGCTCTTCCAGCTCGAAGCAGGGCTGGGGGGAGGATACACAAGGAAAATATCCTAGGGTGGTCCTGGGGGAGATGAATTCATTTCCCAATAGGTTTTTCATCCTGCGACAGGTGGTTTCAGATATGAAGACTCACAGTCACTCACACTGCAAAAGCCAATTGTAGCTACTGATAGCTGCAGTCTGAGCAAAACACCACGGGCACCAGGGACTAGGTCACAAGGGGATTTGGGGTGAAGCAGCAGAGGCCTCCACATCTTGGTGATGCTGATCCTTCATTACACATAACCACCTCCTTGAATCCTGCTGACACTGACAGCCTTTGGTCTTGTGCCTGGAGAAATACAAGGAGCCCAGCAAGTCTCTAGTGTGAATTTTTTGATTATTTTTGACCCCACCTCCTGGGTACAGAGGATTTTATGAGCCTCTTACTTGCTTTTTGAGGGTTTCTTTTTTTATTTTATTTTTTTTTTTGCTCAACCACTGAATGATGCTTCTTGCCTTATGAGTTGTTGTGAAATGCGTATGTGCAACCAGAGAAATCAGGGTGCAGATAGTGCTTTGGGTTTATTTTAGTTTTAAACTCTGGGTTTTCTAAGGCCAGTGCTGGAGAGTAGGAGGGAACAGATCACTCAACTTGGCAGCCCAGCCCTGATCATAATCTCGAGCAGAGGAGTCTGGTGTGAAATCAGCTTTTCAGCCAGGGCCAGTTACTGTGCAGAGGCAGTGAGGATACCAGAGGCCAAAGTACATGGGAAATGAGTCAGGCAGCACACAGCCAGGGACACTGATGAATGGGGAGAGTTCAGCGTGGGACGGCTGAGAAATACTGTGGGCTGAGCTGCCTAATGGCACAACATGCATACCACAAAGACCTGTCTCCTGTAGGATGTGGAGAGGGACGATCAGCCCAGAATAAAGATTTTTGCCTTTGGGATCAGCATTGCCATAAGAACCCTGGGCCCCCCGACCCGACACTTTGAGCTGAAAACCTTTCCCTTTGGGACTGCCTTGCCTCTTACGGGGCTGTCCGGACATACCATGACTAGCATCCCAGTGGCCAGCACTGGCACCCAGGAAAGAAGGTGCTGCCTCATTCATAGCCACCAACCAGGAGCAGAGCACAGAGTCTAAAATCAAGAGAGGGCTCCAAAACCATAGAGATTTACAACAAAGACACATGATGCCATTTGTTTTGCTGGTTCCCAGTTTCTGTGACCAGAAAGTATCACTGTTGGCTTTTCCCTGTGCCCAGGTTAGGTGGGTGAGGGAAAGATGGGCTTATCTGAGCCTGGCAATGTGTCTGCAGCTTCTTCCAGCAGTGCCTGTGGTGTGTTCACAATTGCTTCTTCATGACTAATGTATCTGAAATGGGGGCTTGGCCATGACTTTCCTGGTGAAATCTCCACTGGACAAGGATGGCAGCACCTATCTTTATTTCTATACATTTGCATCTTCAGACAGCAGGAGATGGGCTCATCCCCACATCCACACTTCCACCCCAGTGAACGGCTTTGGGCATGAGATGCTTATCCCCTGCCTTGGACAAAATAATAATAAAAAATAATAAAAAACCCCAAAACAAATAAACAAAAAACCCAAACCAAACTAAAACCCCACAGACCTCCACTGCTTTTTAGGGAAAGTGATGGCATCTGGGCAGGAGCCAGACAGGCTCCCCAGGGGCATGGGTGGTGGTGAAGGGGCTGTGACTATGAGCCACCTGTTCCTGAGGACAAACAAGGGTGGCCCCATCTCCATATAAACTATCTCCGCAAGCAGCTGGGGAAGTCCTGGGTGGCCAGAGAGGGGCGACAACCTTAAAAAAGGAAACAGCACATGTGGGTGTGACTTTAGTGGTTATCGTACCATCAGCATTGGCCAGGTAATGGAAAAGCTGGTATGACTTAGACAGATATTTTAGAGAAAAGAATGAATCAAACAAATCCTTTACAGAAAACAGACCTGACCCAGCAAAGCTACTTTGATCATGTTCATGACTTTGCCGCAGGTACAGCAGCCATCCCATCCTGCAGACGCTAAACTTAAATCTTTCTCCCTTGGCGTTATCAATCAGCTGAAATGAGGAGAAGCCCCATATCATCAATAAAGCATCTGCAAACACAGCTGAAAAAGTAACTCTAACCAAAGGGTAAGTGGTATTTCCAGGGGCATTGTGTCACTAAGTGGGCAACACAGCATGCCAGGTAATGCCCATTCTGCTCAAACGGCTCTCTCTGGCAGCCCCAGTAATGTAGGGCTCTGGAAGATGAGGCTGGGGCTGGTTCTGAAGCATGGAAGGTGATTAAGCACTGACAGACTCCCAGCAGAGGAGTTGGTTTCCCAAGGACCTGCTTGTGCTTTCTCTTCAGGAATGCATGCAGAGGAGCCATGGGGAGAAACACCTGTGTGGGGCAGCCATGGGACAGCTGTGTGTTGTAGAGGTCCACAGCATCCACTGCTGCCCTCTGGGGCCAGTGGGATCAGGACATCCTTGTCATCCCCAGCAATGGGAGATTTGGATTCCCTGCAAATTTTTTGGAGGGGGCAATGAGAGCTCAGCTCTCAGCAGGCTCCCAAATCCATCTGCCAGCTCCTAGATTTGCCACTTTTCCCTGCACTACTTTGTAGCTGGAGCAGGATACATCCCATGAGGTTTTGCAACACCAACATGTCCCTAACCCCACCACAGGGCTTAGCCCTTCTTCCTGCCAATGCTCCCACCACTCCGGGGGTCAACAAGGGATGTGGCGATGAGGCAGCATTTCCTGGAGTCCAACACCTGTATCCACCATATTTGCCTGCAGTATTTCCCCAGCCATGCGATTTCCCAGTGAGAGAGGGTGATAAAAGCTGGGGCTGGCAGGGCCCCAGGATTTCCAGGTATGGCCCTGGCAGAGGGGACAGACAGAGATGGAGACTAGTGGCTTGTCACCAGTGGCTCTGCACCTCGCCACACTCTGCAGCCAAGCCCAGAGCCCAAGCTGTGAGTGCTGGGCAGGAATTCCCATGAAACAGGGGAAGAAAAGAAGGCAACGCATGTTTTTAGACCTGACCACATGCGGGACTGAAGGAGCCACTGGGCCACTCCAGGGCAGAGACTGTGTTCACCCATCACATCCTGTCTCCTTCTCTGCATGGGAGGGGTGATGAGCTGGATGGAGATGAAGATCAGTTTCTCTCAAATTCATCAAGAGCCACAGCAGCACCTACTTTGCCTTTGGCCCCTCCAAGCCCCCACAGACATCCCTGGCTCTGGTGTCAGGTCTGTGCAACTCAGTAAAACCCCATCCTGGTCCATGTGGGAAGTGGAAAGGGAGATAACCCTCCTGAGGCACAGGTGAGTCCCAGGGACCCCGAGAGTGCTCAGGGACGTGAGGTCCAGGGGCTCAAAGGGGCTGAAAATCCCCCATGCTCCAAAGTCACCTGCCCACAGGATTTGCTCATCCCATGAGGCAGACACCAGTGCTTGGGCTCAGAATGGAGGGATGCAGCAGGTGCCAGGAAGATCATCTCCAGAATTCCCCAGTTTGACATATCCAAGTGTTTTGCATGGGAATCTTTAAAAGGAGCCCTTCTCAGTTCAATAAATCCTCTTCTGTTTTTCTTGTGCTTCTGTTTAATTTTCTTATTGCAGGGAATATTTTCTACCTTTATGGGGCCACATATGCCCCAGCTGGGACAGGATCTCCTTGGTGCAAGAAGGTAAAAAAGGAGATTAAGAGGGAAAGGATGGATCCAGGAAGGGAAAGGCGAGCCAGGCAGCTGTGCAGAGGCATCTGCTTTCCTCTGCTCCCCAGGGTCTCATCAAAGAGGAATTAAATGGGCATTTAAGTGATGACGGGAAGGTGCTCTGCTCTGCCAGCCAGACATGGAAACATGAGCATGCCTTGTCTGCACCCTTGCTTGGGGCATCACCCAGCCTCACTTGCTGCACCTCGCTATTATCCCACATGTGCACTATAAAAAAAGAGAAAGAAGGTTATTTCTGGGAAAGGGCTTTGGAGAAGAGCAAACAGAAGGACATGTGTGGTCCCACTGTGGAGGTGGACCCTGTTCCCCTCAGGGCAGATCACTTCCCCAGACCAGCACCCCATGCCCTCCACAGCTGGGTCTCTGTGGCAGGGCTGCAGTGTAGCCTAGGCTGGCAAACATGCTGACAGGGTGCCATAGGCCTCTCCAGTCCTGCACAGTGGGATGTGGCTGCTTGCACAGCTGGGCTGGCTGGGATGAGCATCTACCTCCCTACTGCTTCCCACCATCCGTTGGATGCTGGCAGCTGGGATGCACTCTGGCATTTGCTGGGGCTGGGGGAAGAGGGTTTTTTTGCACAGCTGCAGCCAGACAAAATCCACTGGGAAAAGCCCAAACTGGCCTCTCCCTTTCCCACCTCAGCACGGCCAAGAACATGAGCTGCTGCTTTGGTGTCAGGGGGAGGGAAACAGAGTCCCCTGCCTGGGCTCCCCTGGCCTTGACAGGACCCAAACACTCCCCAAACCAGCACAGACCTCTGTATGCACCTGCTGCAACCAAACAGAATCTGTTTCTCAATAGCTTTTTTAGGAAGCGACTGTCCCTCCTGTCATGGGGCATGCAGCCTCTCTGAGGGATGAGGATGTGGAGCCAAACTTTGGGAGCCACCCATCCACTGGCCCTAACATTGGAGGTGGGAGCTCAGAAAAAATTCCAAGCCCATCAGGGGCCAAAAGCACATTCCAGGAGCAGATTTTTTTCCCTTCCCAGGGTTGTGCTGGGAGTGGATGAGTTTTGCTCATCCTCTGTGCTTTGGGACATGGCGGGGGACCAGGTCCTCCCCCTACCCATGCAACTGTTGGCTCTCAAAGAAGCCAGCCCCAATGCTCCCCTACAAAAGCAGCCCAGTAGCCTTGGCTCTAGCAGAAGGCAGCTTTGTCCTGGTGCCTCTGAGCAGCCCTCCTGCAGTCCAGCATGTCGAAGGTGGCAAGGGTGGTCTGCGTCCTCCTCCTCCTCATTGCACTGTGCTGCTGCCATAGCCTGACTCAGAGTGAGCACTGCTGTCAATGCTGTCCGTGTGGGCCAGGGGACGGGTACAGTCCCCAGGGCTGTGGGACAAATTCGCTTCAAGCATTTTGTGCAGGAGGGGGTCTCTGCAAAGAGACACCATGCCCACAGCAGGAGGGCTGATATGGGAGGTGGGAGGGTTCCAGTCTAAGCTGAGCTTGTACTGTCCCCTCAGGAGCCCTGGCTGTGCCGGACAAGTGCTGCTTCAACTTCCAAGTGAGAAGGATCAAGAGGGACAACATCGTTGCCTGCTACCCCACCAGTCCTGAGTGCCCACACCAGGCTGTGATGTAAGTAATCTAAGCCAAATTATGGGGATAAAACCCCTCTAGATGCTGTTAAATCCCATGCCTTTCTTTGGTGGGTCCAATGCTGATCCTCTGTGCCTCTGATCCCCTCAGAAACTCAGCGCTGGGGCTCCTGTACCACCACCCTGCTAACTCCATCTTCTCTCTGCCCCAGCTTCAGGGTGAGGAGTGGGAAGGAGATTTGCACCCAGGCAAGCAGGGCCTGGGTGAAGAAGTATCAGCAGAGCCTCCGAGTCAACTCCTTCTCCATCCCGAGCTAGGAAGGTGGCTGGAGGCAGCACAGGAAGTTCCCTCCACAGAGAACAGGACACTACAAAGCCAGCCCCCATGTAGAGAAGACTGCTGGGTTACTACATTTGGATATAACAGCTCATCAGAGATGTCTTCCCCATCACGCTGTGATGACCTTCACCACCTCCTTGAAGGGAAAGGACATTCCACTGGGATGGGGTGTGCTGGCTCTGCAGGGCACTGCTGCCAGCCTGCATGCTCTCACTCCTGCTTTGCACAGAGGCAGCTGCCTGTACACCTTGCATGCAGCTGCAGTGCATCAGTGAGGCTGCGCTTGCCAGCTTGGCAGCAGCAGAGGGGTTTAAGGGGGAAGCAGATCCATGGTTACTTTATGTAGATGGAATTACATGGATTAAACATGATTTCATGCATACAAACACCTGGCTGTGCAAGTGTCTCGGGAGCAGGCATATCCTGCTGCTGGCTTTCCTATCCAGATGTTAAAACACATCTGTAAGTGTTTGGATCAGTATGGAGCTGGGAAGAGCTGAAGCTCCAAACGTGTCTCTTGCAATGGTGTCCCAGGGTGTGCATGTGGCCAAACCATGTCCTTGCAGACTTTGGGGAAACCACCAGTGATTGGCAGAGCTCATGACAAAGGAACTTTACACGCTCCAGGGATGCCACCAGGACATGTAATGGGTGCAGCCACTGTGATGGGCAGCCAGTGATGGGCTTAAGGGTGGACTGGGGCAATCCTAGCCAAGCCACGAAGCCACCCACCCCAGTGCAAAATTGAAAGAGAAGCATTGGAACCAAGCTGATGATGAGTGGATTTTGAAAATAAACTCATCTGGGGCTTTGGTGAGTATGAACATCATCCTGTGTGGTTTGCTTGTGGCAACAATGAAACCCAAAATAAACTGCTGGCCCTAGTGCATCACCGGTGGCGCAGAGCTGCCGGCTGCTCGCCACATTTTCCAGCAGCCCTTGGGTACCACAGGGGCCAGAGGGGCCAGAAGAAGGAATTTCCATTTACTCATTGCCCTATATCAATATTTCTGGGCGGTTTTTTCCCCAGAGGGAGTCCAGACTTGTCATGGAAAGCCTTCCCAGGGGGTATATCATGCCGAGATGTAAGCAGGACTGGCAGGTAGCTCTCAGTGGTCCTGAGTCAGCGAGAGCTGCTGACTGCTTGTGCTGCTTGAGCCCCAGGTTGGACATGAAGATCTTCTCTTTGGCCCTGCTCACCCTGCTGCTGGCAGCTCTCTGGATCAGAAGCCAGAGTGTTTCCTGTGAGTACTGACACAGAGCCTTTCTCCACAGCTGTCCCAATGCCGCCCCAAGCTCCTCTGGCCAAAGGAAGAGCTAGGGATGGCACCAGGGAAGCAGGGGGAGAGCTTCAAGTCCTGCTTCTGCCATGGGTTTGGGGAGCTGAGGGGCACTGCTGGCTGCTTAAGCATGGATCTGTCCCAGTCCTATTCGAAAGAAGCAAAAACAGGCTTGAGGATGCATTCAGGAGCTAGGTAATAATCCCCTGCAGGCAGGGAAACAGGACCTCCTGCCCTGGGGTAAAGCAGCACTATGAGGGATGTGAGACAGGACCCCCTTGGGGCTGGGGGAAGCAGGTGGCTCCCTGGGGGAGCACTCACACTCCTCAGGGCAGTATCCACGCCTCTCACGCCAGATGTGGAAAAGCACCAACCCTTCTCACCTTCTCTCAGTCCGCAGCCCCTATGGCACATGCTGCTACAAAGAGATGTTCATCCAGCAGAAAATCCCTGCTTTCCTCATCAGGAGCTACCAGAACACACCTTCCCACTGCTCCCGCAAGGCTGTGCGGTGAGTACCATCAGTTCCAACTCAGCCTTCCTCCCTGGCACCTCGTGCCTTACCCTCACTCATCTACTCTCCCTATCAGTTGTTTTGCCTTAGTGGATCCTCCATATCAAGTAATCTCTGAAGTATACATGAGTGGGGATGCACTGCCCGGGCTCTTTGCATGCACCTCTCTCCTCACTCCTTTACCTCAAACAGCCACAAAATTCTCCATTTCGGCTGCCAGTCAGAAAAAGGCAAAGAAAACAAAGATTTCAGAGATTCAGCATTTTGGGGAGGTTTTAGCAGGCACAACTGGATCCTGCACCCTCCCAGCTAACAGAGCCACTCTCTCCCCCTCAGCGTGGAGCTACTGAAAGGGAAGAAGTTCTGTGTGGACCCAGAGAAGGGCTGGTTCCAGCAGTACCTGCGGCAGGAGTCAACTGGAACCTCCATGTAAAGTAGCCTTCCCCATAAGTTCTATTTATTTGCATTCTGCAATTATCTGTATGTTCTCATCTCATTAAGTTATGCAGCTGGCTGCATGTGTGTGTCCTCCTCCACACTACTGTACATCCCTTGACAGATCTAATAAAACACCTTGTTCTGACCTGCAGCTGGAGTGAGATGATATAAATCCTGCAGGAGAAAACAGAGGCCGCATCAGGGCTCAGCATCCCCGCGAGGACTCAGGAATAGGCCAGAAGCCCTTGGGAAAGCAGGGAAACTCAAAGGTGCAGGGCTGATGCCCCCAGCCTCCCCCTTAAGATGAAGAAGATGAAGCAGCCCCTACCCAGGTTTAAGGGTGGGGGGTTTAAGGATGTCCTGGTCAGTTGCTCACCTGCCCTGCAGGATGTGGATTGAGGTAGGGAAAAAGGCAGGTGCAGGCTGGCAATAGGAGAAGGGTTGGGTTTGGAGGGTAGGGACGGAAGGTGGTTTGTGTTTTCTCAGATGGATCAAGGGGGTCAAACAGGAGCGACTGCAGAAGGAGAGGTGCCTTCATCACTGGCTAGGCCTCTGGAGAGGGGCACCAGCTGGGGTGACTCTACTTGTGCTGCAGGGCTCCAGGTCCCCGAGAATGATTGAAGGGATCATCCCTCTGGACTTGGCGCTGGTGAGGCCTCACCTCGAATCCTACATTCAGTTTTGGGCCCCTCCCCACAAGACAGACATTGACAGGCTGGAGAAGGGCAACGAGGCTGGGGAAGGGTATGAAGCACAGGGGTTGTGGGGAGTGGCTGATGAACCTGGGGTTGTTTAGACTGGAGAAAAGGAGGCTTGAGGGGAGACCTCATCACCCTCTACAACTATCTGAAAGGAGGCTGTAGTGAGGGGAGTGATGTTCTCTTCTCCCAAGTAACAAGCAATAGGATGAGAAGAAATGATCTCACTTTGTGCTAGGGGAGGTTTAAACTAGATATTAAGAAAAGCTACTTCACAGAAAGGGTTGTCAAGCATTGGAACAGGCTGCCCAGGAAAGTGGTTGAGTCACTATCCGCAACATGGTTTAGTGGGGAAGTTGGCAGTGTTAGGTTTACGGTTGGACTCCATGATCTTAGAGATCTTTTCCAACCTAAACAATTCTGTGATTCTGTACCAAATATCCTTTTCGCCACTGTGGGCCAGCTGTCCCACTGTGTCCCCTCCCAGCTTCTTGTAAAAACTGACCCTATCCCAGTCAAACCAGAACACAGTTAATGAAAAGTCAGAAATTTTGATGTCTAAATAGTTTTTGCTATCAGCCCCTTTGGGTGTCTCTGAAGTCCCTGCCACAGACACCAGTTAGGTTTTGGGTTGTCCTTTGACAATTCTGGCCTCTTCTTCCTCAGACGATGGGTCAGGAGCTGGGGTGCTCTGCGAGGTTCCCTGCACTGTGGAGGCTGCAGGCAATGGGGGGCACTGCAAGGGGCAGGGAGATGATGAGTACAAGCCTGTGCTGCACTCCCTCCCTCCCTATATCACAGTCCCACACCATTCCCAGGGTCCCAATGGTTGTAGTGGCCACATGACCCTGTGGACACTGTCCCCTCCACCAAGCTGCACCCCTCACCAAGCTGCCGCAGTCACTGCACTTCCAGCAGTTGGCAACTTCCTCAAGAGCAGAGCAGAGCTGGTGTGTCCCACAGGAGCCACAGGTGCTGCACAGCAGAATTCTCCATAGCCTTGGGGAGGAATGGGACCCACTGCCACCAAAGGCTCCTGAGCTGACAGCCTGGGTGCTGTGCTAAGCCCACCTCCACCCTGCTACCCAACTGGCAGCCCGGCCTGAGCTGACAACACACACCTGGCACTCTGCCCAGCTCCGCATCCCAGCGACCCTCCATCCCTGCTCAAAAGGAGGAGGCGAAGGCACAGTCTCCTTGCTGGAGCTGTGGGGACCACGGTCACTGTCACTTACCCATTCTCCTCCACCTCCTCTCATCCCTCTGGGCACAGATATTGTCTGACATCACAGAGGCTGTGCTGTTGGTAGTGATTTGCAAAGGCCCCATCCTCCTCCCATGTAGCATCCCTGTGAGATCCAAGAAGTGCTGAGAGCCAGGGGCATTCCCCACCAGCACCTGGGGAGGCAGGAGGGGATTCGCAGGAGCATCAGCAGAGAGAGAGGGAGGGAGGGGTAGCACATCGACACGTCTGGGATTTTGATGCCCAGGCGAAACATCTCATTCTGTAAGGTGCCCACATCCTGACAAAGTGGTGTCAGGAAATCGTGCAGGGCAGAGCGCAGTGCCTGGCCCTGGGGCAGAGATGCAATCAGCATCAGCAGCTGGAGGGGTGAGGTGCTCCATTCACACCCCTACTATCCCGTGACAACAGATTGTGATCTTGTCAGGGAGTGATGCCACCTACCTGGGATGCAGCGGCGGTGGAACCAAGCGCTGGTCCAGGCAGGACAGACCGGGGAGTCATAGCGTGCCTGCTCTGCCACCGCCTCCTGGCAGATAACGCAGAGTGTCTGGTCCTGCTGCTTTGCCTGCACCCCCTGCACTGGCCAGTGCTTCCAGCAGAAGGACCTGCGTGATGAAGGTGACACTTGAGTCCCTGCTCACCTCTGTCCCAGCCCTACGGGGTACCTACACTCACTTGAACTCTGTGCTAACCGTCCCAACTGCTACCGCATATCACGAAAGAGCAAACCATAGAGGCCTTCTTCATTGGCGCCTCTCCGGATCAGCCCGCTGGCATGGTACTGCCAGAGAGCAAAAGAGGGTCAATGTCAGGGGCTGCTGGATCTGCAGGGCTGGGAACTGACTGGTGTCAGGGATCCGGGTGCCAGGGTCAGCGGGTCAAGCCCCACGGACTCACCAGCCAGTTACCATGCATAACCAGCCTTTCGCAATACCACAACTGCCCAACAACCTCGCAGTCACACTCTACACACAGACACAAATCACACACTGCCAGGGTACAGCCGCACACTTTCACCAGGGAGCGCGGGGGGGAGGGGGGGGGGGCAGCGCTCAGCCCTGCGCCCCATTGGCTCCTGCTTTGCCTCACTTGCACGTCCCCACCCCTCTCCCATTGGCTCCGCCGCCGCCTCATTTGCATATTCCCGAAATCCCGCGCGTGTGCTGCCTTATTTGCATTCCCTGCTCCCATTGGCTATCCCGCCGCCTCATTGCATCTCCCATCCATACACACCACCCCCTTCCGACCGTAGCATGAGCGGCAGCAGCGATCGCGGGGCTGTCGCTCCGCGCTCGTTCGCACTCAAATGGGCACAGAAACCCCCAAAACGTGCCAAGACACCCAAAAAATTCGAACAGTGACTTCCAAAACAGGCTCAGACACACAAAACGTGGGTTCACAGACGCCGAAAATAAGCACAAAGACCGCAGAAAGAACCCGACGCCCCAAACACGGGCACAGAGTGCCGCCCGCGTCTCTTCTGCCACCAGGTGGCCGAAATGCGGAACTGCAGTCCGAGTCCCTGGTTTGGGAGCCGGTAGCCGTGTTTCCCACGTTTTGTGCCTTTTTCGGAGCTGGAAAGAAAAGGAGGGAGTGTTTGGGATGCTGACATCGTTCGGGGCTCCCCGGCATCACCGGAGGTGGGTGATGATGCAGTGGAAGAGCATGAGAGTGAGGAATGGGGGATTCCCCCCAAACCCCGGGGTGTCCAGCCCAAAAACTGCCAGGAAATTCATGGGGAAGAGGGGATAAAAAAATAGGAAAAACTGTCTAAAATAAGTGTGTGGCCTTCAAAGAGAGAAAAATGCCTCATTTTTATATATGTAGAATATAGATATATAACAAATGCACAAATAACAAATATATAAATATTATAAGAGTATAAAAATAACACTAATTTGTCTATATAAAAGGGTTTCAACATACCCCCCCCCAAACTGCTATATTATATAAAGGATTTTAGAAAAAAACCAATATTCTATATAGAGAAACAGAGGGATTTGAAATGCAGAAATAACTTATGCATCTATAAATTTAAAAATACTTGAATTTAAAACCCATTTATTTAAAAACTCCCCACTCTCACCCCAAAATATCTCTCTGTTGAAGAAACAAAAGCGCTTTCCAAAGCTGACCCTTACCCTTCCCCTTTCTTTTTTTCCCTTTTCCCTAACCCAATTTGGGACCAAGTACCCCAACTCGGACTTTGCTCTGCAGTTTGGGAACTACCACTGCAGGTCAAAAATACTCCAAAACCCCCAGTTCTGGGCTTTTTTGGGGAAAAAAATGACAATTTGGGACTCTCAGGAAAGTCATACAATCTGGATTTGTGCAGCCAGAAAGCAAAAAGTAACCCACCAACCCCATTTTCATGCACAAAAGCAAAAATCTCCGGTTGTTGATGTGGAAAAAAAGTGTAACGACAATACCCAAAATCGAGTATTTTAGAAAACCAAAACCATCCAGTTTTTATTTGATGGAAAAAAACCCAAACCCCTTCTCAGTGTGGGGTGAAACACTGGTGGCTGAGGGCCAATGCTGAGGATAACATGGTGTTAATCACCCCTAAGGGTTAGGGTTTAGGGTTAGGGGTTAGCGTTAGGGTCAGAGTTAGGGACTTAGGGTTAGGGTTGGGTTTAGGGTTAAGGTTAGGGTTAGGGTTGGGATTAGGGTTTAGGGTGAGAGTTTAGGGTTAGGATTACGGTTAGGGTCAGGGTCAAGGTCAGGGCAAGGGGTTAGTGTTGGGATTAGGGTTAGAGTTATGGTTATGGTTAGGGTTCGGGTTCTGGTTAGTTTTAGGGTTAAGGTTAGGGGTTAGGGGTTTGGTTAGTGTTAGGGTTAGAGTTAGGGGTTAGGGGAGCAGCCATTACGGTTAGGGTTAGGGTTAGATTCAGATTCAGAAATACCCTGGCTTGTTGCAGCGTCACCCTTTCTGGATGACATGTTCTGGTCTCCTGTGCAGCTGGATCCTGAATTTAGAGCTGCCCAAATAGTCGTTCCTTTGAACTGTTGACGTCAATCTTGCCTGCAAACCTGGAAGCGTGTGTGTGTTCTCAGCCTGGTTCACAGCAGAAGTGTTTTATGCCCTACAGTCCTCTCACTGCACTTTTCCTGTAAATCTTGCCAGTGGAGTACATTTTAACAGTAACGGTGTGCCTGGGCTGCTTTTCTGTGTGTAACTTTCACAAGGACATAATTTAGAGGATCTTAAGTGGAAAGAGTTTATATTTGGTAAGATTCAGTCTGGGTCTATTTCTCTGTTTTATTACGTACATATGACAGAAAAAAAACATTAAAATAAATTGCATTCTCTTTGGACATTTTTGAACTTGGCCCAAAGACACTGCTTTCCATCTTGTGAGTCTTCACATTCCGTGTGGCTTCCTTCCAGGGGGACGAGTGAAAACCTTTGCCCTTAATTTGAAGCAGATTGTATTTTCGGCTTTGTTTGGAGAGTTATATGTCAGGGTGGGGGGTCTGGATGGACGGAGAATGAGACAGGCAAAGGAGGAAAGCGCTCTGGTCTAGGGGCCAAGGGCTGCTTCCTCTTGTTACCCTGCTAACATTCCTTTCTCATTTGCGTTCTTTCCTCAGGGCATGATGTATTTTTCACCACTTTTCACCTTCGCACCTTCTCTTTTTTTTCTTTGCTGTCCTTTTCGGTCACATAGCCTCACCTCCTGCACCCGTGGGTCTTGGTGCTGTGTGGGAAGTGATTCAGCTCCTTCACCTGCTCGTGCCCAGTGTGATGTGTGGTTTCGGCAGGACCCTCTCAATGTCATGTTGTTGCCACCTTTTCCAAGTGACAGGGCGCAGTTTGTTGGTGTCTGGGGACCCTTTGGCCTCTTCTGCCCAGTCACAGGGAAGCTGGAAGAATGCTGTGTTGTCCAGTGTCATCTGCATTAAAGCTTCAGATCACTTGCCGTGTGCTATGTGTTTTAGCTTTTTCGATGTTTAAAAAACAAAAGACAGGCCATTCAGGATGTGTTGTTCCTGACGTTTTTTCTGATATCTAAACTGAACTTTCTGTGGTGCAACTTGAGGCCATTTCCTCTCATTCTATCACTTGTTTAGAAAGTACAAAGTGCACATCTATATCAGCAAGATTCCTTTAAATTACATCTTTTATTTGGGGGGGATGTTTGTGGACAGGTTTTCAATTTAAAAGAGAATGAGAGTTTCAAGATACATTGACATCTAATGTGAAACTTTGTAGCTCAAATACCTGTAAAATAACAATCTTATGTTTATAATTCCATGTTATTTTTCTTAGAGAAAAAATAATGTAGTGCTGTTCTCCCCAGAAGTTGCAGGGCAGACATTTCTCGCTTCAAACGTTACAGTATATGCAACTGTTAGTTTTCAGGTATTTGATTAAGTAATAAGCAGGACTCCAGACCATTTTTAACACATTAACCAGTAATTAATTATTCACAAATGTCAGGTTCCAATGCACACATCTGTAACCTGCTGTAAAGTGCTAGTTACAAGGAGGTGGCACATACAGCTGATTTCTTAGCTGGCCCATAAACACAAACGTGGGAAGGCACAGAGCAGTTGTTCAACCTGTCCTCTTGCAGGCATAGGTAAAGCTGTAGTTCCTTACCCACATCTTACTCCCAGCTAATGTTTTTTGGGGTTTCAAAGACAGTTGAAACTTGCTTTAAAAATCGCTGCATTGTCCCTAGGAACCACATTGAGATGTTGGTGTATAACTTGTGCGATGAGCTCCCGTGAGTGAGTGCACCGAAGCAGTAGTTGCACCGTGCTAAGAGAACTTCCCTTGTGCTTTGGCAGCAGTTGACAAGGCTGTAGAAGTAGAACTTTCCCCTTGGTTCCTCTTTAGTTCTGTGACAGCTGAAATCAATCTTTCCTTTTCAGCCAGTCCTTTGAGAAGCTCATAGAAATTACATGAACAAACAGGCAATGGCTATGTTTGGATTTGTATAGCTCCCAGTGCATGGATTTCTCACATTTCATCATAAAACTGTGCAATTCCCAATGTCAGGTTAGGTTTTGAAAGAAGTAACCTAAGGGTAAAACAGAAAAAAAGTGCCTGTCTGAGAAATGGTTACTTGTTTGTTTTCTGCTTAAACATTTTAATCTCATTATGGTTTTTGTAAATGGGTCCAGGAAGGCTGAAGAATTGTAAACATGAACCATGTACTACAAAATCTTAAATTATAATTTTTTTTTTCCTTTTAAAAATGCTGCAGGTCTTATAAATTACATAGCACTTCTCACTACTATTTAGCAATTCAGAACTATGTGTGTAGTAAGATGTATGGGGCATGAGAGATTATATTTGGGTAAGATTTACTTGGCAAAATTTCAGTTTCTCAGATTAACCAATCGCTGATGAGCTTGCTTGGGGATATGTATAGAAGCTGAGTGCTCTGGTACCTTTGATAAAGCACAATAAAACTACTATGTTATGCTCAGAAATGCAAGTGTAGCAGCATGTAAACCCCTAATAACAGAATTTTAACATTGTCCTTTTTAGTTGTCATGAGCTGGGCCAAGCTGGATTGAGAGGAGACAAACTGAATCGAGCTGAGGGCTCGAGTCAAGAGTAGGTGAGAGGACCTGAACAGAGCCATGAGTAGCTGAGAGCAGCTGTATTGAGCTGAGTGGATCCTCATTTGCCCTCTCTGTGGAGGATGCTGGGTACTGACTGACCCACACTAATTGGAGTATTTATTTCAAAAGAAAATAACTGAACCCCTACCTTTCCTGCTGTAGACAGTGGTGAGCAGAAGGATGCATTATATTTCATAGATGTACAAGAAGTACAAGCTTATTCTCGACTAAGTATTGTTTTTTATTACCGGTACACTCCATTTCTTCACTCAGCAGTTTCAGGAGATGTAAAACTAACACATGTCCTAGTAACAAACATGCATTCTCAAAAATAGAGCTATTCTTTTTCTGCAAAGGGTGGATTCAGACCTCTGTTTTTTTGAAAGATAAGTTGGGGAACCAAGACTGGAGTGGGGCTAGGAAGTGGAAAAAAGGTTGGGAATAGAGGTATTTAGCAGATAGCATAGCAGGGAAAGGGCTGTGAAGGAAGCATCCTCTTGTGACAGGTATAGAGAACGGATTGGTTTTCAGTCCAATGACAGCAAGTGCCAGGCAGGGCAGTTCCAGCCCGTCTCTGTGTCATTGCGTGGTTTACATAGTCTGTCTGCTGTGTCTCTGACTTTCCTCAGGTCTCGATCTCCTCTTTGCTCGCAAGGCACACAGGACGTGCCTTGGGCACCATCTGTGGGGCCTTGAATGCCTGTACTCATCAGTAGAGTGTCCACCGGGCACTGCTTTTCTTGCGTGGCAATCAAAGTGTGTGTCGGTCTCATATCTTGGAAGATTCTGGTCAGTCATCATTTGTGGCAGCATCACAGCCCACATCAGCATCCCTGATGATCTGTCCTTCATTGTCTTGGATCCCCGTTCTGGGTCTTGCTTCTGTGCATCCTCTACGTCTCTAGGCCTTTAAGCGAGCTTTCTTGCACGCGCATCCACCCAGTTGTGGCCACATCTCTCTGTAACAGGCCACAGTCTTCTGCTTTTCCAGGGCTGCTGTAGATTCTTCCTCACAGCCCCCGAGGTCTTGTTGCCCAGTGGCGTCTCTGGCACGGGTGTGGTTCTTCTTACAGAGTTTTCTTTAGTCTCTGGTGGTCGTGTTGTTGGTCTCATGCCCAGTGTTGGTCTGTGCGTGTGTCTTTGTGGCTGGAGCTGCTCTGCCTGTAGCATAGAAGTGATAGTGGAAGAATAACGGTCTTGTCCAATGGTCGTTACATCTATATGCTTAGATTTTGAAGGCCGGGGCTGTTTGGTGTGTTACAGAACAGGTAGTCGTACACGCAGCAGAGAGGAGTTTCCCTGGGGTTAAGCAGCCCCAGCGGGCATGAACAGAGCTGCCTGGGAGAACTCTCTATAGCAGCTGTTTAGGCACTATAGGGGCTTATTAGGCTGTATAGATGCTCTGTGTAGGTAGTTTAGGGTCTATAGTGTGGCTAGCAGGAGCAGGGAGGTCATTGTGTCCCAGTACTCAGCATTGGTGAGGCCACACCTCAAGTATTGTGTTCAGTTTTGGGCCCCTCACTACAAGAAAGACATTGAGGTGCTGGAGCAAGCACAGAGAAGGGCAATGAGGCTGGTGAGGGGGCTGGAAAAAAAGCCCTATGAGGAGAGACTGAAGGAATTAGGGTTGTTTAGGTTGGAGAAGTGGAGGCTGAGGGGAGGCTTCATCACTGTCTACAACTACCTAAAAGTAGGTTGTGATGGGGTGGGTGCTGGTCTCTTCTGACAAGTGATAGGACAAGAGGAAATGGCCGCAAGTTGTGCCAGGGGAAGTTTAGAGCGGACATTAGAAAGGATTTCTTTACTGAAAGAGCAGTCAGTCATTGGAACAGGCTGCCAGGGAGGTGGTTGGAGTCACCATCCCTGGAGGTGTTTAAAAAACAGGTAGATGAATTCCTTAGGGACATGTTTTAGTAGGTGACAGGCATGGTTGGACTCAGTGATCTGAGAGGTGTCTTCCAACCTTGTGATTCTATGTAGGCTCTATAGAGGTTATTTGGGTGCTATGGGGGCTTATTAGGCTCTATAGAGGCTCTACAGAGGCTATAGAAGTTTACAAGTGCCTATTAGGCTCTATACAGGCTATAGAGATTTTTTAGGGGCCTACTAGGCTCTATACAGGCTCTACAGAGTCATCTTATAGTCTATGGAAGTTCTATATAGGCTTTAGAGTCTCTATAGGGGCCTAGTAGGCTCTATAGAGTCTCTATAGGGGCTGGTTTTGGTACTGTAAGTGGCTATTAGGCTCTATAGATGTTTTATACTTATTTTTTTATCATCTATAGACATTCTATACAGGCTCTTAACACTCTATAGAGGCTCTACAGGGTCTGTTTAGGCTCTATAAATGCCCTATAGGCGCTGTTTAGGTTCTATAGGGGCTTATGAGGCTCTATATAGGCTTTTTAACATCTATAGAGGCTCTACAGGGGCTGTTTAGGCTCTATCAAGGCTTTATAGGCTCTATAGATGGTCTATAGTGGCTTATTAGACTTTATAGAGGTTCTATACAGGCTGTTTAGGTACTATAGGGGTTCTATAGAGACTCCTTAGGCTCTACAGAGTCACTGTCGGGGCTGTTTAGGGATGTTACATAGAGGCTCTTTATGCTCTCTAGAAGCTCTATAGGGGCTGTTTAGATTCTATAGGGGCTCTTTAGGCTCTATATAGGCTGTTTAGTGTCTATAGAGGTTCTATAGAGGCTCAGTAGGCTCCATGGAGGCTCTATAGGGGCTATTTAGGTTCTGAAGGTGTGCTGTTAGCTCTATAGAGGCTCTATAGGGGTGTTTAGTGTCTATGGGGCTGTTTAGGGAATATAAGTGCTGTTTAGGGGTTGTTTAGTGTTTACAGGGGCTCTGTAGGGATATTTTATGCTCTATAGAGTTCTAAAGGGTATGTTTAGGGTCTATAGAGGCTCTATAGGGGCTCTTTAGGATTTATAGGAGCTGTTTAGTGTCTATAGATACTCTGTAGGATTT
The DNA here is from genome assembly GCA_033558235.1 of Neomorphus geoffroyi. Classification (NCBI taxonomy): domain Eukaryota; kingdom Metazoa; phylum Chordata; class Aves; order Cuculiformes; family Neomorphidae; genus Neomorphus; species Neomorphus geoffroyi. The sequence goes on from JAUMJM010000018.1 coordinate 12,530,915, forward strand.
GTAAGGACTCTGTAGGATCTATAGGTGCTATTTAGGATCTATGGGGCTTTGTGAGGGCCATTTAGGGTCTGATTGGGTTCTTTTGGCTCTCTAGGTGCCATAGGGGCTCTTTAATGGCTGTTTTATGGTTTATAGGGGCTCTGTAGCTTCCATAGGGGCTCTGTAAGTTGTATAGGGCCTTTTTAGGGGCTTTTTTGGGGCCCATAGGGGCTGTTTAGATGCTGTTCAGTGTCAGTAAGGGCCGTTTAGGGTCTCTAGGTGCTCTTTAGGGTCTATAGTTGCTCTTTAGGAGCTGTTTAGAGTCTATAGGGGCCATTTAGTGTAATAGGGGCTCTTTCAGGACATTTTAGGCTCTAAATGGGCTCTGCAGGGCTGTAAAGGGGCTGTTAAGCATCTATAGGGGCTGTTTCAGACCTTTTTAGGGTCTAAATGAGCTCCATAGGCTCTACAGGGGTTGTTTAGGGTCTAGAGGAGTTCTGTAGGCACCACGTGGGCCAGGATGCCAGTGGAGGGGGGTGTGGCAGATCACGTGGCAGGGGAGGAGGGAAAACTCACGCAACAGCCCTGCCCCTCACCTTGGTCTCCCTGCTCTCTGCTGCCGTCGGGAGGTCGAAACGCGGTACTGCAGCCCGCATCGGTCTGCTGCCGCCGCCCCGTGGCTGCGTGCTGGTAGTGCAGCTTCCTTGTGGAATGATATAGTGGAATGCGTGCGGGGTAGGGGGTGTGTGTGTGTCCCCGCCCCAAAACTGCCTGGAAATTCATGAGAGAAGGATTTTTAAAAAAAGGAAAAACTGTAAATATGGGTGTGAAGCAGTGAAAGACAGAAATATCCCTCATTTTATATATACACACATTAATAATCTATTTGCATAAAAGGATTTCAAAATAAATCCCCAATACCTACTATATTATATAATGTATTTTAGAACACAAAAACCCTAAAAACATATATAGATGGTTTTAAGATATAACAATAAATCATGCATCATAAATTAAGAAATAAAGGAATTTGAAATGCCAAAAAAAGCAGAGAAGATGATAGGAAGGAATCTGAAATAGAAAAACAAGAGCGTGACACCATCTGAGCAGAGAAATGTAATGGAAATAGAGGTCATTGACCAGCGTGAACAGAGAACAGAATCTCAACAGTTAGAAGTGAAAACAGATCTCTAAGTCTAGAGTGGAGAATTGTTTTGGCTTTAGCTGGCTTGTTTTGGCTCTTTCTGGCCATGTTTAGTGCCCTGTGTCCCCACTATAGAGCCACCTTTAGAGCCCCTACTGTGCCCTCTAAGTCCTCCTTATGGAGCCTCCTACAGAGCCCCTTTATAACTACTCCATCACACCCTGAGTAGCTCATTAAAAGCCCCTCTCTAGATCCAACACCGCTCTTGTTTTCCTTTTTATTTTCCTTGGGAGTGGGGAGAAGTGAATTTGGGTCCCATCTGCGCACATTTATCTGCCAAAACCAGCCAAGTCAGGGCTAAAACTGTGAAAATCAAGAGGGGTGCAGTAGAACAGCACGTACCGTCTATAGGGGGGACATATGGCTTTATAGGAGCTCCATAGGGGCCTACATTGGGGGTGGAAAGGGGGCTTCGTAGGGTTGTACAGCTCTTCTTTGCTGTGCATGGGAAGGGGAGGGCAAATCAGTTGCCCTATGAAAAAGCTTTGTACTTTACTTCCTTTAAAAAAATATTGTATTATAGCACCTACAAGTACAAATAGAATCTTCAAAATGTCATCTTTCTTGTAGTTTTGAGCCTGTAAACATCAACAGTGGTAAAACATCCTTAGCTCTGCCAGTCAGCAGTAGAATAAAAGACTCCCTCGCTCGTGAGGTGTTCTGTCCAAAGGCTGGCCTTGTCAAGATGGGAAAATGTACCAAAGGCTGTCACCGTGTCTGTCTCCAGAAACCGTACAGAGAGAGAGCGCGGGAGAATGATTTAGCTGACACCGGCGCTGGGGTTTGGGCTAACGGGTGGCCGATGTTTATTGTCCAAAGGAGCGCAGCAGTGCAACTGGAGGACTCCGGGTAAGAGCGTGCAGATGACTCAGCATCTTGCTATTTCTTTGATGTCCTGTGTCCTTACGACCCCTGTGCAACTCAGGGCCATGACAATGTATGTGATACCGGCTCCTGGTTTGGGAAGTTGCTCAGTCTCGTGCAGTCTACCGCAAGCGTCTCCCATAACCGATCCTATCTCAGACTGCGTCCAGGTTAAGGGTTCACCCTTCTGGGCTCGCCTGGTCCTTAACCTGTCTTTAACGGACGCTACAAATGTCTTTAGACCATCTTGTAATACTCAAATCAGTGAGGTGGATCGGTCAAGGCGGGCAGGAGCCATAGTGGGAGATTCAGCTACTCTCTCTGCATTCTCTATGTCCTGTGTGCACGCAGCCTTTTGTACAGAGGCTGTTACATCCGAAAGCCCGGCGGTTTTAATTGCCAAAGGTTCTCCTCTTTCTTATGGGTTTAATCCTGAAGCCCAACATGCTACTTGTGCAGTTATAGAGCGATTCCAGCCACCTGGCACTAGGGCTGAAATGGCTCCAGGGATATAGTACCCCTCTGCCTCAGATGAATTTAGCAGAACTCTGTCCCCTCTCATCAAAGATAATTGCCCTAAATATTCTACTTCCAGTTCCAAGGACCACCATGGATATTTCTCTCAGATCTTGGCTGGTTCCACAGCAGAGCAGGGTGCAGGTAGTTACAGCACGGGTATTTTCAGGGCCCTTATATCTATTCCATTTTAATCAGAGGTCAGAGGATGAGCTTTTCCCTGATTCTCAAAAAGGGAGTGTGGGTCTAAAGAACCTTTGCCCCCACTAGAGCCCCAAATGTTCACCGTCCTGTGTCTCAGGATCACACCACTGACATAATTTCTGAAACCTTGTATCATTCTTTGTGAGAGGGACTTAGGTTTACAGCAAATGTAGTTTTTCCTGGCATCATGCCTCTCAAGCCTCAGTGTTCACTAACCTCAATTTGTGCTCCTCAGTCTCTTGTTTCACCTCCTCCAGTTCTCACAGACCCGTTTCCTCGTGTCTGCTCCACAGCATTTACAGTGACATACAGTCATCGAGGGCAGTGGTAGAAGCGTGCTCTCAAATATTTGTATGTACTTTATTACTGTATACTTATTTCAATCATTAGTGCTATTGTTACTATAATTTCATTAAAATTGCAGCTTTAGTTTCCACTTTGCAAGCCTTTTCCCTCTTGTTTTCATTTCCCCTTCAACTGAGAGCAGGACACAGTGAATTTGGGATCCCGGTTGCATAGCTTTAGTTGCCAAAATTAGTCGAGTCAGAGATAAAAGAGCACATACCTTTGTTTCTGGTAAGGGTCCACTCGATGTTGTCCTCGCTGTAAACAGAAGGCAGGTGAGATAACTTGCAGCTGCTCCTATTTATCCCTCTGGGGGGGTTCCCTGCCCCACTCCCAGGTGCTGGGCGGGGAGGCCCAGGGGTTTATAAGCCCCAGGCCTTGCATCAGGAGCTCATTCAGCTTCTAATCTCTCTTGAGATCTGTGTTCTGCTCTTCTTTCAGTTCATTGCAGCTTTTTGAGTAGGTTAAACTCTTTTGATATTTGTTTTTTTTTTTTTTTTTTTAGTTTAGAGAAGCAGAGGTGTCTGTTAGAGGTAAAAGCTTTGTAATGAGTGGAGGCTAAGCAGCACAGGTAGTAGAAAGTGCATTTACTGTATATAGGGGTGGTGTGTTTGCCTTCAGGCCAGTAACTTTGTATTGAGTGTCCAGCTGTGGCAAGATGTTTTAATGGTTTGCACTTTTTAAAGTTTTTATGCTAGTTGCTTTTCCTTTGCTTGGTATTTCCAGTTACACGGTAGCCTGCTGCATTTCTCAATACGTATGGAACAATACATTGTTCCTAGAGGCTCTGCAGATTCTATCAGGCACCCTGTGGGTTACAGAAATAGAAAGTCAGCTTTCTTTGCTAGCCTGTAGCAGGCTGTGGATGACAAAAGGTAAGAACAGCTGTTAAAACATGGGGAAGGGCTCAGAAGGGCAGCTCCTGAGGAGCAGGGTCGCAGAAGGATTGGGAAGCACAGGGCAGGAGCTGTTAGAATGGAGTGAAGATCTTTATCTGACAGCTGGTGAGTAGAGAGGGATTTTCTAATACTTTGGGACTGGGATGCAGCTGGGGAAAGGGAGGTGGGTTCATCAGTCCACTGAGGATGGCTTTGGCCTCTGAAATCTGAGTGGAGGGGTAGGGCTGGGGTGGGGCTTGGCAAAGGAGAGAAGACTGGGAATGGCAGAGAGGGGTTTTAAAGGTAGTGTAGGGAAAAGGGCAGTGTAGGAAGGGTTCCCTTTGGGCAGGTATAGGGAGGGGAGGTCTCTTCAGCATGGTGCAATCGTTTGCTGCGCAGACCAATTCCAGCCTGAGTCTGTCATTTGGCTGTTTGTCTGCCTGCTGTGTCTTAGGGCTTTCTTGTGTCTTTATTGTCTTTGTGATCAAGGGGTGCTGCATGTTCCTTAAGTAATGTCTCTAGGGTCTCAAATGCCTGCAGTCATTGGCACAGTGCCACCTGAATTTCTTGTCTTGCATTGTGTACTTAAAGCACAGATTAGTCTCGTGTTGTATAAGTTTACAGTTGGTAATCTCTTGCAGCACTATTGTCTGTGCTGGCATCCCTACTCTCCGGTCATTCGGCTTAGTGGACTGGGATTTCTGCCCTGTGTTATCCCAGTTTTCAATCTCGAAGATGGGCTTCTCGTACCTACCTCATCTCAGTTTTGATGATTTCTTGTTTACAAGTCATGACACTTATCTTGGTCTGGCCTTGCCACACAGCCTGCTTACCTCACCCGTGTGGCTCTGGAGATCCTCTTGCCTGACCGTGTCTGCAGTCTGGGAGTCGTTCTTATTACTGAGAGCTTTTCTCATCATTTGAGTTGCGATGTTTTTAGCATTTTTGTCTAGTGTTGGAGCTGCTCTACCTGACAATGTAGAGTCAGGGCTAGGTGCAAGAGCAGTGAGAATATATCATTAGTAAGTTGATATGCCTAGGCTGTTTAGGTGAAGTTGCTCAGTCTTCTCAGACCCAGTACATCCGCAGGTTGTGTGGGGAGTCATTTCAATGGCGTTTTATGGGCGTGTCTGGAGCTATGTGCTCAGCAGTAGGAAGCAGATGGAATCTCAAGGATGTGAAGACCCATACATACAAGCCTTAAAGTATGGCTTTTTTTTATGGCTTGCTGTAGTTGGGATCTAGATGGTGTTCCTAAATGGGAGCAAGATCATGGGAATTGTTCAGTTATTGATCAGCATCTGATGGATGTATTTGGTTTTGTTTCCAGCTGCAAAGAGATGAGATGAGCACCGAAGGGCGACAGAGGGGAGCGGAGCAATAAGAAGGTCACTTGGCTCATGGTATCAGAGGGAAGATATGACTGGTGGTCATGTGGTGAGCTTATGGGTTGAGGGTTCTATTTTGAAGGAGTGAAGTAATGTGCAAAGAAGAATATTGACACTGGAGCTGACTCAAGTGAGGATAGCAACGGCAAGTGGGCTGAAGTAGCAATTTGGTCGGGAGTTGTATTGCCTGTGAAGCTATAAGCATTTTTTGCTTTTTCTGTATTACAGGTGATGTGCAAACCTTGCTATGGCAGCACCAGGTGATGGAGTCCTTGCAGATGAGCGGTCAAAGTTACTGTTATAGTTTCAGGTTGTTTTTTTTTCTCTTCAGGGAACTTTTTCTTCCTTTGCTGGCAGTGGTGGGGGAAGGGGCTGTTTCCAGGGAGACTGAGGCAGAGGTTCTGTCCCATTTGCCTGGACATTCCTTTTGCTGGCTATTTTTCAGTCTCTGCCCTTTTTGCCATCTTGCTGCATAGACAATAGTAGTGCTTTGCTATCTCTGTTTGCATTGCTATATTCTCTATCTCCCCATCTTTATTTTCCTTTCCCTCTGTGTGTGTGTGATCGATAACCATGTGGATCGATGTGGAGGAGGTGGCTGCTGGGAGCGGAGCTGCGGCTTAGGAAAAGTTGTGTGCCCCGTGCCAGGGCTGCCTGGAACGGAGCTGCAGCTTAAAGCGACTGGCACCACCAGAGCTCGGGTACAGGACTTGATCCATATTAACATCTCAATCGCACTTGCTGTTGACTGTTCCGTGCACACATACACTTGTAGCAAAACTGTTATCTATTCTGCACAATTTCTGACTAAAATCACTTACGCATATTTTGATTGGTTTGTTTTTTCATCCAAACTAAGACAGTTACAGAGCAGGAGCTGGGGAATCACTGTGAACAGTGGGTGGTTTTGGGTACTGTCTAAACATGTCTTCTGCTTTAATTGCAGTTGCTGCATGCAGTCTGAGGGATGAAACTTTGTGCCTGCAGTGGTATGAGAAGGTGAGGAGCTTGTCAGCGAGATTGATGTCTAAGAACAAGGTCTTATCTAGCAACTCAGGTCAGCATTTATCTTTGGTTTTGCAGGTACTGTTTGGGCTGCCTGTGGAACACGAAGAGTGCTAGGGGTGAACTGAGGAGGAGCGTGATATTGACTTCTCACAAGTGCAAGAGTAATTTAATTCCTCTTGTTATCTTAAAGTGCTGCAGGCAATGACGGCTGCAGCATCAAATATTGGAATGGCTTTAGAGCAGGTGAACACAATGCCACGGCAGGTTTGCAGAGCAAGGTGTCATGCAAGGCACCGGCATTGGCCAGCGCGATGCAGAAGGTCAGTGCTTCAGTTATCTCATTTTCTTGCAGATGGTGAAGAAGTCCCCGGTGAGGGCAGGATCCTCCCAGACAGCCGACGGCGTTGAGCTTTTTCTGTCGGGGACAGCTTCAGACCTCTGGCTTTCTGAAAGCTAAGTTGAGGGAGCGGGGCTGGCACAGGGATGGGAAGAAGGAAGAAGGTTGGCAATAGAAGGGAGGTGTTTTAAAGGTCTGTAATGGAGAGGGCTGTGCAGGAAGGGTCCCCTTGGGGCAGAGAGCGGATTGATTTTCGGCCCGATGATAGCACGTGCTGGGCAGGGCAGTTCCAGCCTGTGTCTGTGTCATTGTGTGGTTTACGTAGTCTGTCTGCTGTGCCTCGGACCTTCCTTGGGTCTCGATCTCCTCTTTGCTTTAAAGGCGTGCAGGATGTTCCTTGTGCACCATTTGTAGGGTCTTGAATGCCTGTACTCCATCAGTAAGCTGTCAATCTGTTACTGCTTTTCTTGCGTGGCAATCTTGGCATGGATCGGCTACATCTCTTGGAAGATTCTGATCAGTCTGCCTTTGCAGAAGTCTTGTAGCCTGTGTCAGCATCTCTGACTAGGCATCCGCTTCCTCGGATCCCTGTTCAGGGAATCTTTGTCTTCAGGCCTTTAAGCAAGGCTTCTTACAAATGCATCATCCCATTTGCGACTGCATCTGTCTGTACCTGCCCACGGTCTTCCACTTGTGTAGGGCTGTTGTAAATTGTTCCTCATGGCCTCCTAGCTCTTGTTGCCTGATGGCATCTCTCGTGCAGGAATTGTTCCTTTGGTCTCTGGTGGTTGTCGTAGGTCTTGTGCCCAGTGTCGGTCTGTGCGTGTCTGGGTGGATGGAGCTGCTCTGCCTGTAGCACAGAAGCAATAGTCAGCTGAAGAATAACGGTGTTGTCCTATGGTTTGTATGTCTACAGACTTAGAGTTTGAAGGGCTGTTTGGTCCATTACAGACCAAGTAGCTGTACACATAGCAGATGGAGAGAGTCATTTCCTTGGGGTTATGCATCCACTGAAGGGTTGACCACAATTGCCTGGGAGAAGCCACTTTGAGTGATAGTAGAGCAGTTTATACCCCTGGGGCCTTATAGCTGGTATGCTTGGGTATTATTGTTTGATTTCAGTGGGGTTTGCCTATTTTTCTGTCTGGCTGTAGTGTGAAATAGAGGTGATGTTCCTAAATGGAAGGAAGATGTCTGGAATTGTTAAACCATCACACGGCATTGTGGTGACTTGTCTGATGTTTCTTCAGATCGAGAGGGAGGAGCTGCATGCCAGGGGCTGACGGGAGAAGCGAGAAGAGCTTCCTAGCAAGGTGGGCTGGCTGCGATGTGAGTGGTAATATGTGACTGGCACTTACATACAAGCTAATGGTTTTTGTTTTGGTTTTTTTTGTTGTTGTTTTTTACTGTGAAGGCTGCAGAGCCCTGAGCAAAGCAGAATGTGGAAACAGCAGCTGACTTGGGCAAGAAGAGCAATGGTGAGTTACCTGGAGTAGCGGTTATTGTTTAGGAGTCTTATCGTCCATGAAGTTACTAGCATCCCTTGGTGTTTCTGTATTACAGGTAATGTGGAAGCCTCAACCCGGCAGTGTGAGATGACAGAGGCCCGAGAGGCTGAATGAAAAGGTAAGGGAGGAGGAGCTGGGGAATCACTGTGGGTGGCCTGTGCTTTTGGGTGCTACCTGAGGTATCTGTGGCTTTAATCGCAGGTGCTGTGTGGCTCCAAGGGGTGCAGCTTTGTGCCTGAGTGTTTTGAGAAGGTGAGGAGGTTGGTGGTGGGTTGGTGTTGAAGAGCAAAATATTGTCTGGCAACTTTGCTGAGCATTTGCCTTTGATTTTGCAGGAGCCATATGGGCCACCTTTGGAAGGGGAAGAGTGTTTGGGGTGAGCTGGGTAGTAGGGCAAAGGAGCGTGGGATTCATTTCTCACCTGCACAAGGGTAAATTTTGGGTCTATTGTTCCCTCAGGCACCCAGGGTTGGGCAATGACAGCTGCAGTATCTGAGCAGGTGGGCGGAAGGCTGTGGCAGTTCTGCAGAGCAAGTTGTCATCCAAGACACTGGCATTGGCCAGTGCGATGCAGACTGGCAGAGTTTGTGTCCTGTCTGGTTTTCTTGCAGATGGCGAAGAGGTCTCCCGTGAGGACAGGATCCTCTCAGACAGCTGATGCGTGTTGAGGTTTTTCTGTCAAGGATGGCTTCAGACCTCTGGCTCTCTGAAAGCTAAGTTGAAGGAACAGGGCTGGAATGTGGTTGGGAAGAGGGAAGAAGGTTGCGAATAGAAAGGAAGGGTTTAAAAGGTCTTGGTGGAGAGGGCTGTGCAGGAAGGGTCCCCTTGGGGCAGATAGAAAGCTGATTGATTTTCAGCACAAAGATAGCACAGGCAGGGCAGTCCTAGCCTGCGTCTGCATTGTCGTGTGGTTTGTATAGTCTGTCTGCTGTGCCTCAGACCTTCCTTGGATCTTGATCTCCTCTGCTTTAAAGGCATGCAGGATGTGCCTCAGCCACCATCAGTAGCATCTTCAATGCCTGTACTCATCAGTAGAGTGCCCACTGGGTGCCACTTTTCTTGTGTGGCAATCTTAAAGCGTGCATCTGTCATCTCTTGGAAGTTTCTAGTCGGTCATCTTCTGTGGCAGCATTGTTGCCCAAGTAGGCATCCCTGCCGGTTACTCCATCGTTGTCTTGGATCCCCCTTCTGGGACTTGCTTCCATGCATCCTCTATGTCTTTAGGCCATTAAGCGATGCTTCTTTCACATGCATCCTCCCAGTTGCGGCCACATCTCTCTGTAACGGGACACGGTCTTCCAATTTTCTGTGGCTGCTGTAGATGCTTCCTTACAGCCCCTTAAATCTCATTGCCCGATGGCATCTCTGGTGTGGGAGTTGTTCTTACAGAGTTTTATCTCTGGTTGTTGTATCATTGGTCTGGCGTGCAGTGTTGGTCTGTCTGTGTCTGTGTGTGGTTGGAGCTGCTCTGCCCCAGGCATAGAAGGAATGGAATTGGCTAGAAGAATAAGAGTAAGATTCTATGTCTTAAGTTGATAAGCCCAGGCCTTGTAGGCAAAGGCTGTAGGGTCCATTACAGAACCAGCAGCCATACAGGAAGCAGGCGATGGGAGTATGTAGGGTTATTTAGGTGTAGAGAGGATGAGCAAAGGTGCGTGTGATAAAGTGCTTGAGTGAGGGAAGGGGAACAGCTGAAATTCCAAGACTGTTACTGCTGGTATGTGTGGGGCATAGCAGTTGGGTTGGGTTTTAATCTGCCTTGCTGTAGTGTATAACAGAGATGGTGTTCCCACATGGAAATGAGATGCTCAGAGTTGTTAAGGTATCGCTGAGCATCAGGGAGACCTGTTTGTTTTTTCAGATGCAGAGGAAGGAGCTGTGCAGGAAGCGCTGATGATGGAGAGGTGGGTACGGTACCATAGCAGGGTGGGTCGGCTGTGCTGTCGGTGCAAAGATGTGACTGGATAATGAAGTTTAGGTTGGGTTTTTCCTACTTTGAAGGTGCAGAGCAATGAGTGAAGTGGAATTCCAGCACCAGAGCTGACTCTCAGCCAAGGAGAGCAAGGGTGAGTTACCCAAAGCAGTGGTTATTGTTGAGGTGGTGGTATTGGTGAACACTAAAAGCATCCTTGCTGTTTGTATTACAGGTGGTGTGCAAGACTCAACAAGGCAGAGTGAGACTATGGAGGCCGAGCAGGGGAACAGTCAAGGTAGTGGGGTGTGAAATAGGAATCGCTGAGGGCAGCCTGTGCTTTTAGGTAGAATGTGAGCGTGTTGTAGTCTTTGATTTTTTTGCAGGTGCTGCACAGAGCCTCAGAGGGGCAACCCCACACGCCTGCAGGCGGTCTGAGAAGGTGAGCAGGCTGTCATCTGAATCAGTGTCTAGAAGAAAAAAGGATGATATGGCAACTCAGTTGGGATTTACCTTTTGGTTTTGCAGGTACCATTTGGGCTGCCTTTGGAACGGGAAGAACGCTTGAAGTGAGCCGGGTCTCAGTGAGAACGAGCGTGGGACTGATTTCTCATAAGCCCAATGGTAACTTTGTCTCTTGGTTACTTTAGGTGCCCCAGGTGACCATGGCTGCAGTGTCTGTTTGAATCAGCACAGACCAGGTGAGCAGAAGCCCACGGCAGGTTTGTAGCAGGGCTGTGTCTCGTACAAGATGTTGGCACTGAGCAGTGCGATGCTGTCTATAAGTGCCCCTTTTCTTTTGTATTTGGTCCTCTTGCAGGTGGTGAAGAGGTGGGTGGTGACTGCAGATTTGTCCCAGACAACTGATGCCATTTGAGCTTCTCCTGCCAGGGATGGTTTCAGGCCCTTGGCCCTCTGAAAGCTAAGTTGAGGGACAGGGATGGGCTGGGTTGGGAAGAAAGGAGCGGATGGGAAGGGCAGGGAGGGGTTTTAAAGGTACAGAGGAGAGGGCTGTGCAGGAGCTGTTCCCTTTGGGCAGGTTCAGGCAGAGGGGATTACTTCTCAGCCCAAGGCTACCACATGCTGGCAGGGCAGTTCCAGCCGGTGTCTGCGTGTTTGTGTGGTTTATGTAGTCTGTCTGTGTCTTGGATTTTTTGCAGATCTCAATGTACTCTTTGTGCTGCAGAAGGCACATCTCGTGTGCTCCATGCACCATCTCTTGGGTCTCAAATGCCTGTTGTTATTGCCATTAGTGCTGTTCTGGCACTGCTGTTCTTGCATGACAGTATTAAAGTGTGAATCGGTCTCATCTTTTGGAAGCTTCCGATCAGTCTGCCTTTGCAGAGGCCTCATATTCCACATCAGCATCTCTGATTAGTCCTCCGCTTCCTTGGATCCCTGTTGTGGGACTCGCTTCCATTCATCCTCAATGTATTCAGGCCTTTAAGTGAGGCTTCTTGCATGTGCATCCTCCCAGTTGTGGCTGCGTCTCTAATGGCCCACGGTCTTCTGCTTTTCCAGTCCTGCCATAGAATCTTACTCGCAGCCCCTGAGGTCTCGTTGCCCAATGGCGTCTCTGGCATGGGAGTTGTTCTTACGGAGCCTCCTTTTGTCTCTAGTTGTTGTGTCACCGGTCTTGTGTGCAGTGTCAGTCTGTGTGGTTGGAGCTGCTCTGCCTGTAGCACAGGAGCGGTAGTCAGCAGAAGAATAACGGTGTTGTCCTACAGTTTACATGTCTTTTAGGTGTAGAGTTTGAAGTACAGGTCTGTTTCAGTCTGTTACAGAACACAGAGCTGTTTATGCAGGAGATGGAGAGAGTCCTTGCCTTGGGGTTACGGAGCCATAGGGGATGAGCTCAGCTGCTTAGGAGAAGCCACTTGAGCAACAGTAGATAGTGTAAATTCCCGGTGCGTTGTATCAGCTGTGTGTGGGTGTCAGGGTATGATTTCAGTGGGGTTTGTGCTGTCTGGCTGTAGTGTGAAACAGACGATGTTCCTAAATGGAATCAAGATGTCTGGATTTGTTCAGCCATCACATGGCCTCGTGGTGACTTGTCTGTTGTTGTTTCTTCAGATGGAGAGGGAGGAGCTGCACACCAGTGGCTGACAATGGGAGAGTCGGGAAGAACTTCCTGGCAAGGTATGGTGGCTGCGGTGCGGGTGGGAACCTGTGACTGGTGTGTGTGTGTGTGTGTGTGTGAGTGTGTAGGACCAGCTAACGGGTTTCTCTTTCTCCATTTTGAAGGCGCAGAGCCCTGAGCAAAGCAGAACGTGGACACTGCAGCTGAGTTGGGCAAGAAGAGTGATGGTGAGTTACTTGCAGTAGCGGTTACCATGTAGGTGTCTCAGTCCACAAGTTACAAGCATCCCTTGCTGTTTGTGTATTACAGGTGATGCCAAGCCTCCACCCAGCAGTGTGAGGTGACAGAGGCTGAGAGGCTGAGCTGTACAGGTAAGGGAAGAGGAGCTGGGGGATCCCTGCGGGTGGTTTGTGCTTTTGGACACTACCTGAGCGCATATCTTTGGCTTTAACTGCAGGTGCTGCATGGCTCTGAGGGGCGCAGCTTGGTGCCTAGGAGCAGTGTGAGAAGGTGAGGAGGTTGGTGGTGTGTTGGTGTTTAAGTGCAAAATATTGTCCGGCAAATTTGCCTTTTTGAGTTTGCATCTGGTCCGCCTTTGGAATGGGAAGGGTGTTTGAGGTGAGCTGGGCAGTAGGGAGAGGGAGCGTGGGGTTCATTTCTCACTGCACAACACTGAATTTTGCCTCCTGTCACTTCAGGTTCCCTGGGCGATGACAGCTGCAGTATCTGCTGTTGGACTCAGCTCAGAGCAGGTGAGCAGAAGGCCGTGACGTTTTTGCACAGGGGTGCGTGTCATGCAAGGCAGCGGCATTGACCAGGGCCATGCAGACTGTTGGCAGCGTCTTAGTTTCCCATTTGGTTTTCTTGCAGATGGCGAAGAGGTCCCCGGTGAGGGCAGGATTCTGCCAGGCATCTGATGGTGTTGGGCTTTTTCTGTCGGGGATGGCTTCAGACTTCTGGCTCTCTGAAAGCTAAGTTGAGGGAGCAGGGCTGGGACAGGGATGGGAAGAAGGTTGTGACTAGAAGGGAGGTGTTTTAAAGATAGTGTAGGGGGGAGGACTGTGCAGGAAGGGTCCCCTTGGGGCAGGTAGAGAGAGGATTGATTTTCAGCCCAAGGCTAGCGAGTGCCAGGCAGGGCAGTTGCAGCCTGTGTCTGTGTTGTTGCGTGGTTTATGTAGTCTGTATGCTGTGTCTCGGACCTTCCTCAGGTTTCGATCTCTTCTTTACTTGAAAGGCACGCAGGATGTGCCTCGGGCATCATCTGTAGGGTCTCCAATGCCTGTACTCCTCAGTACAGCACCAATCGGGCACTGCTTCTCTTGTGTGTTGATCTTAAAGCTTGCATCGGTCTCATCTCTTGGAAGTTTCTGGTCAGTCATCTTTTGGGGTAGCATCGCAGCCCATGTCAGCATCCCCGATGATCAGTATCTCATTGTCTTGGATCCCTGTTCTGGACTTGCTTCTGTGCATCCTGGATGTCTTTAGGTCTTTAAGCGAGGCTTCTTGCACGTGCATCTTCCCCGTTGTCGCCGCATCTCTTTGTAAAGGCCCATGGTCTCCTGCTTTTCTAGGGCTGCTGCAGCTGCTTCTTCACAGCCCTCTAGGTCTTGTTGCCTTATGGCATCTTTGGCAAGGGAGTCGTTCTTCTTAGAGTTTCCTTTTGTCTCTTGTTGTTGTGTTGTCAGTCCGTGTGCCGTGTTGGTCTGTGCGTGCCTGTGTGGTTGGAGCTGCTCTGCCTGTAGCACAGGGGCGGTGGTGTTGGTCCTACAGTTTATATGTCTATAGACTTAGAGTGTGAAGGCCAGGGCTGTTGGGTCCATTACAGAACACGGAGCCGTACATGGAGCGGACAGAGGTGTTGAGTCCTTGGGGTGACCGCAGCTGCCTGGGAGAAGCCACTTGAGGGATAGCAGAGCAGTTGATATTCCTTGGGTGTTCTATCTGATGTGCGTGGGTGTTGGGGTTTGATTTCAGTGGGGTTTGTGCTGTCTTGCTGTAGTGTGAAACAGACGATGTTCCTAAATGGAAACAAGATGTCTGGAATTGTTCAGCTGTCACACAGCCTCGTGGTGACTTGTCTGATGTTGTTTCTTCAGATGGAGAGGGAGGAGCTGCATGCCAAAGGCTGACGATGGGAGGGGCGGGAAGAGCTTCCTAGCAAGGTGTGCTGGCTGCGGTGCAGGTGGGAACGTGTGACCGGTGTCTGTAGGACCAGCTAACGGGTTCCTATTTCTTCATTTTGAAGGCGCAGAGCCCTGAGCAAAGCAGAACGTGGACACTGCAGCTGAGCTGGGCCAGAAGAGCGATGGTGAGTTACCCGCAGTAGCGGTTAACGTGTAGGTGTCTCAGTCCACAAGTCATAAGCATCCCTTGCTGTTTGTGTATTACAGGTGATGCCAAGCCTCCACCCAGCAGTGTGAGGTGACAGAGGCCGAGAGGCTGAGTGGTACCAGTAAGGGAGGAGGAGCTGGGGGATCCCTGCGAGGGGCCTGTGCTTTTGGACACTACCTGAGCATGTATCTTTGGCTTTAACTGCAGGTGCTGCATGGCTCAGAAAAGAAGCTTTGTGTCTATGAGCAGTGTGAGAAGGTGAGGAGGTTGTCGGTGGGTTCGGGGTGTAAGGGCAAAGAATAATCTGGCAACTTGGTTGAGTGTTTGCCTTTGATTTTGCAGGTGCCATCCGGTCCGCCTTTGGAACGGGAAGAGCGTTTGAGGTGAGCTGGGCAGTAGGGTGAGGGAGCGTGGGGTTCATTTCTCACTGCACAACACTGAACTTTGTCTTCTGTCACCTCAGGTTCCCTGGGCGATGACAGCTGCAGTATCTGCTGTTGGACTCAGCTCGGAGCAGGTGAGCGGAAGGCCGTGGTGTTTTTGCACAGGGGTGTGTCGTGCAAGGCAGCGGCATCAACCAGCGCCATACAGACTGGCAGCATCTTAATTTCCCATTTGGTTTTCTTGCAGATGGCGAAGAGGTCCCCAGGGAGGACAGGATCCTGCCAGACAGCCGACGGCGTTGGGCTTTTTCCGTTGGGGACTGCTTCAGACCTCCGGCTCTGAAAGCTGAGTTGAGGGAGCAGGGCTGGGACGGGGATGGGAAGAGGGAAGAAGGTTGTGACTAGAAGGGAGGTGTTTTAAAGGTAGTGTAGGGGGGAGGGCTGTGCAGAAAGGGTCCCCTCAGGGCAGGTAGAGAGAGGATTGATTTTTCAGCCCAAGGCTAGCGAGTGCCAGGCAGGGCAGTTGCAGCCTGTGTCTGTGTTGTTGCGTGGTTTATGTAGTCTGTGTGCTGTGTCTCGGACCTTCCTCCGGTCTCGATCTCTTCTTTACTTGAAAGGCACACAGGATGTGCCTCGGGCATCATCTGTAGGGTCTCCAATGCCTGTACTCATCAGTACACCACAAATCGGGCACCGCTTCTCTTGGGTGTCGACCTTAAAGCGCGCATCGGTTTCATCTCTTGGAAGTTTCTGGTCTGTCATCTTTTGGGGTAGCATCGCAGCCCACGTCAGCATCCCTGATGATCAGTATCTCGTTGTCTTGGATCCCTGTTCTGGACTCGCTTCCATGCATCCTGGATGTCTTTAGGTCTTTAAGTGAGGCTTCTTGCACACGCATCTTCCTGTTGCGGCCGCATCTCTTCTTAACGTCCAGGGTCTCATGCTTTTCTAGAGCTGCCGCAGCTGCTTCTTCGCAGCCCCCAGGTCTTGTTGCCCAACGGCATCTTTGAGGGAGTTGTTCTTAGAGTTTCCTTTTGTCTCTTGTTGTTGTGTTGTTGGTCTGTGTGCAGTGTTGGTCTGTGTGTGCCTGTGTGGTTGGAGCTGCTCTGCCTGTAGCACAGGAGCAGTGGTGTTGGTCCTACAGTTTATATGTCTATAGACGTAGAGTTTGAAGGCCAGGGCTGTTGGGTCCATTACAGAACACGGAGCCGTAGACAGAGAGGTGTGGAGTCCTTGGGGTCATGCAGCCGCAGCGGGGGTGACCGCAGCTGCCTGGGAGAAGCCACTTGAGGGATAGTAGAGCAGTTGATATTCCTTGGGTGTTTTATCTGGTGTGCGTGGGTGTTGGGGTTTGATTTCAATGGGGTTTGCCTCTTGTTCTGTCTGGCTGTAGTGTGAAACAGACGATGTTCCTCAATGGAAACAAGGTGTCTGGAATTGTTCAGCTCTGAGCGTCAGGGTGACTTGTTTGCTGTTGTGTTTTTCAGATGCAGAGGGACCAGCTGTGTGCAGAAGGGTGACAATGCAGAGCCGGGCAGGTGTGTCCTGCCTGTGTGCCAGTGAGCACATTATGTAGTGTCATCCCACCAGCGAGCATGTTACATTGTGTGATGTCATGGCAGTGAGCGTGTTTCCATGCCATGCCAGTGCTAATGTTGTGTTATGTTATGGGTCACATTCATGTTATGTTACACCATGCCAGTGAGCATGTTGCGTAGTGCCATCCAACCAGCGAGTGTGTTGTGTTGTGTGACATGGTGGCAGTGAGCATGTTATCATGCCATGGCAGTGACAATGTTGAGTTATGTTATGGGGCACATTCATGCTATGTTATGCCATGCCAGTGAGCATGTTATGGGTTGGGTTATCGGTTGTGTTCTATGTTATGCCATGCTAGTGGCCGTGTTATGGGTTATATTATGGGTTATGTTCTATGTTATGCCATGCCAGCGGGCATGTTATGGGTTATATTATGGGTTATGTTCTATGTTACGCTATGCCAGTGACCATGTTTGTTATGGGGCACATTCATGCTATGTTATGCCATGCCCATTGGCATGTTATGGGTCATGTTCTACTTTATGCTATGCCGGTGACCATGTTTGTTATGGGTCACATTGATGCTATGTTACACCATGTCAGTGATCACGTTATGGGTCTTGGGGGATGGGGAAGTGTCTTCATTTCCCTTTGTTTCCTTTGAGGTTGTAGGTGCAGCAGAGTTGTCTGTTTTTGAAGCATTAAAAAAAATCTAGAATAAAAAAAACCAGGTTAGGGGATTAGTGTTTTCCCTGCTGGACTTTTCCCCCCTGCCCCCCCCAGCCAGTCTGTGAGGCGATGTTCATCACCAAGGGTTGGATGCAGGCTGAGCCAGGCCAGGCGTTTTGCAGGCAGGGTCAGTTTTTGTAGGCCTTGGGGTCACTGTTAAGGAGGAGCCCGGTGGGCGGGTGTGTGGCAGAATGTGTGGGCTTAGAGTGGGGATTTTTCCTGTGCGGTGGGAATGTGCCTGGGGGGGCTGAGTTTTGGGGTGTGATTAGCTTTGTATGTAGATTGGCTCAGCGTGAGGGTTGGGTGGGGGTGGGCTGTGAGTGGGTGTTGAGGTTGGGGGGTTGATGTACTCACAGTTTTGCTTTTCAGGTCATTTTTAAACATTCAAATAGAATAAAAAAAACCCCAGTCGGGGGATTTTTTTTTTTCCCCCGACTGGGTTTTTTTTTTCCCCGGTCCCGGCCGGTCTGCGAGGTGACGTTCATCGCCAAGGTTTGGGTGCAGACCGAGCAGGGACCGGGGTTTTTGCAGGCAGGGCCATTTTTTCTGGGTCCTGGGAATGCCCTTCTCAGGGACCCTGGTGGGGAGTTGGGATGGTAACAGTTGGGCTCAGCAAGACATTTGGTTGTGTGGTTGGGCTGTGTGGGGGTTGAGGTGTGGGGAGTGTGCTTAGCTTTGGTGTTGTACTCATGGTTTTGCTTTTCAGATCATTTTTAAACATTCAAATAGAATAAAAAAACCCCAGTCGGGGGATTTTTTTTTTTTCCCCCGACTGGGTTTTTTTTTTCCCCGGTCCCGGCTGGTCTGCGAGGCGACGTTCATCGCCAAGGTTTGGGTGCAGACCGAGCAGGGACCGGGGTTTTTGCAGGCAGGGTCAATTGTTGCAGGCGCTGGGAACGCCGTTCCTGGTGAGCCCAGTGTGGGGTTTGGATGGTCACGGTTGGGCTCGGCATGTGGTTTGGGTTTTGGGGCAGGCTGTGAGTGGGGGTTGATGCACTAATGGTTTTGTTTTTCAGGTCACTTTTAAGCATTAAAATAGAATAAAAAAACCCCAGTCGGGGGATTTTTTTTTTTCCCCCGACTGGGTTTTTTTTTTCCCCGGTCCCGGCTGGTCTGCGAGGCAAAGTTCATTGCCAAGGTTTGGGCGCAGACTGAGCAGGGCCTGGGGTTTTTGCAGGCAGGGCCAATTTTTGCAGGTCCTGGGAACACTGTTCCCGGTGAGCCTAGTTAGGGAGTCTGAATGGTCACAGTTGGGCTCAAGAAGAGGTTTGGTTGTGCGGTTGGGCTGTGTGAGGGGGTTGAGGTGTGGGGGGTGTGTTTAGCTTTGGTGTTGCACTAGTGGTTTTGCTTTTGAGGTCATTTTTAAACATTAAAATAGAATAAAAAAGCCCTAGTCGGGGGATTATTTTTTCCCCCCCCGGTCCTGGCTGGTCTGCGAGGCGATGTTCATTGCCAAGGTTTGGGCGTGGACTGAGCAGGGACTGGGGTTTTTGCAGGCAGGGCCAATTTTTGCAGGTCCTGGGAACGGTGTTCTGGGGGAGTCCTGTTGCAGTGCGGAATGGAGATAAGAAAAAGGGTGCTGGAACAAAGTGTTAGCTGTAAATATTTTGTTTTGGACACAGGAAAGTTTAACATGTTAAGAGGAGGATGCCATGGTTACTTTGATGTTATGACCATGTTTATTCACATCTGTAGGTAACGGTTTATACTAAAGTATTGTTTTTGTTTCAGTGTCTTTGTACAGGTTTTGATTTGCTGCGCTTCGGGACAGCTGGCGGGGGCGCTGCGGAGCTTCAGATGGAATCACAGACCGTGAGTCTGCCTGCCCGAGTCAGAGCTAGTGAAGTATTGGCCAGCAGTGTTTAGCGCTGTCTGTCAAAG
>JAUMJM010000018.1:12557500-12565845 GCA_033558235.1 Neomorphus geoffroyi
GGTTAGGGTTAGGGTTAGGGTTAGGGTTAGGGTTAGGGTTAGGGTTAGGGTTAGGGTTAGGGTTAGGGTTAGGGTTAGGGTTAGGGTTAGGGTTAGGGTTAGGGTTAGGGTTAGGGTTAGGGTTAGGGTTAGGGTTAGGGTTAGGGTTAGGGTTAGGGTTAGGGTTAGGGTTAGGGTTAGGGTTAGGGTTAGGGTTAGGGTTAGGGTTAGGGTTAGGGTTAGGGTTAGGGTTAGGGTTAGGGTTAGGGTTAGGGTTAGGGTTAGGGTTAGGGTTAGGGTTAGGGTTAGGGTTAGGGTTAGGGTTAGGGTTAGGGTTAGGGTTAGGGTTAGGGTTAGGGTTAGGGTTAGGGTTAGGGTTAGGGTTAGGGTTAGGGTTAGGGTTAGGGTTAGGGTTAGGGTTAGGGTTAGGGTTAGGGTTAGGGTTAGGGTTAGGGTTAGGGTTAGGGTTAGGGTTAGGGTTAGGGTTAGGGTTAGGGTTAGGGTTAGGGTTAGGGTTAGGGTTAGGGTTAGGGTTAGGGTTAGGGTTAGGGTTAGGGTTAGGGTTAGGGTTAGGGTTAGGGTTAGGGTTAGGGTTAGGGTTAGGGTTAGGGTTAGGGTTAGGGTTAGGGTTAGGGTTAGGGTTAGGGTTAGGGTTAGGGTTAGGGTTAGGGTTAGGGTTAGGGTTAGGGTTAGGGTTAGGGTTAGGGTTAGGGTTAGGGTTAGGGTTAGGGTTAGGGTTAGGGTTAGGGTTAGGGTTAGGGTTAGGGTTAGGGTTAGGGTTAGGGTTAGGGTTAGGGTTAGGGTTAGGGTTAGGGTTAGGGTTAGGGTTAGGGTTAGGGTTAGGGTTAGGGTTAGGGTTAGGGTTAGGGTTAGGGTTAGGGTTAGGGTTAGGGTTAGGGTTAGGGTTAGGGTTAGGGTTAGGGTTAGGGTTAGGGTTAGGGTTAGGGTTAGGGTTAGGGTTAGGGTTAGGGTTAGGGTTAGGGTTAGGGTTAGGGTTAGGGTTAGGGTTAGGGTTAGGGTTAGGGTTAGGGTTAGGGTTAGGGTTAGGGTTAGGGTTAGGGTTAGGGTTAGGGTTAGGGTTAGGGTTAGGGTTAGGGTTAGGGTTAGGGTTAGGGTTAGGGTTAGGGTTAGGGTTAGGGTTAGGGTTAGGGTTAGGGTTAGGGTTAGGGTTAGGGTTAGGGTTAGGGTTAGGGTTAGGGTTAGGGTTAGGGTTAGGGTTAGGGTTAGGGTTAGGGTTAGGGTTAGGGTTAGGGTTAGGGTTAGGGTTAGGGTTAGGGTTAGGGTTAGGGTTAGGGTTAGGGTTAGGGTTAGGGTTAGGGTTAGGGTTAGGGTTAGGGTTAGGGTTAGGGT
Source organism: Neomorphus geoffroyi (assembly GCA_033558235.1). Taxonomy (NCBI): domain Eukaryota; kingdom Metazoa; phylum Chordata; class Aves; order Cuculiformes; family Neomorphidae; genus Neomorphus; species Neomorphus geoffroyi. The sequence continues at coordinate 12,558,830 of JAUMJM010000018.1, forward strand.
TAGGGTTAGGGTTAGGGTTAGGGTTAGGGTTAGGGTTAGGGTTAGGGTTAGGGTTAGGGTTAGGGTTAGGGTTAGGGTTAGGGTTAGGGTTAGGGTTAGGGTTAGGGTTAGGGTTAGGGTTAGGGTTAGGGTTAGGGTTAGGGTTAGGGTTAGGGTTAGGGTTAGGGTTAGGGTTAGGGTTAGGGTTAGGGTTAGGGTTAGGGTTAGGGTTAGGGTTAGGGTTAGGGTTAGGGTTAGGGTTAGGGTTAGGGTTAGGGTTAGGGTTAGGGTTAGGGTTAGGGTTAGGGTTAGGGTTAGGGTTAGGGTTAGGGTTAGGGTTAGGGTTAGGGTTAGGGTTAGGGTTAGGGTTAGGGTTAGGGTTAGGGTTAGGGTTAGGGTTAGGGTTAGGGTTAGGGTTAGGGTTAGGGTTAGGGTTAGGGTTAGGGTTAGGGTTAGGGTTAGGGTTAGGGTTAGGGTTAGGGTTAGGGTTAGGGTTAGGGTTAGGGTTAGGGTTAGGGTTAGGGTTAGGGTTAGGGTTAGGGTTAGGGTTAGGGTTAGGGTTAGGGTTAGGGTTAGGGTTAGGGTTAGGGTTAGGGTTAGGGTTAGGGTTAGGGTTAGGGTTAGGGTTAGGGTTAGGGTTAGGGTTAGGGTTAGGGTTAGGGTTAGGGTTAGGGTTAGGGTTAGGGTTAGGGTTAGGGTTAGGGTTAGGGTTAGGGTTAGGGTTAGGGTTAGGGTTAGGGTTAGGGTTAGGGTTAGGGTTAGGGTTAGGGTTAGGGTTAGGGTTAGGGTTAGGGTTAGGGTTAGGGTTAGGGTTAGGGTTAGGGTTAGGGTTAGGGTTAGGGTTAGGGTTAGGGTTAGGGTTAGGGTTAGGGTTAGGGTTAGGGTTAGGGTTAGGGTTAGGGTTAGGGTTAGGGTTAGGGTTAGGGTTAGGGTTAGGGTTAGGGTTAGGGTTAGGGTTAGGGTTAGGGTTAGGGTTAGGGTTAGGGTTAGGGTTAGGGTTAGGGTTAGGGTTAGGGTTAGGGTTAGGGTTAGGGTTAGGGTTAGGGTTAGGGTTAGGGTTAGGGTTAGGGTTAGGGTTAGGGTTAGGGTTAGGGTTAGGGTTAGGGTTAGGGTTAGGGTTAGGGTTAGGGTTAGGGTTAGGGTTAGGGTTAGGGTTAGGGTTAGGGTTAGGGTTAGGGTTAGGGTTAGGGTTAGGGTTAGGGTTAGGGTTAGGGTTAGGGTTAGGGTTAGGGTTAGGGTTAGGGTTAGGGTTAGGGTTAGGGTTAGGGTTAGGGTTAGGGTTAGGGTTAGGGTTAGGGTTAGGGTTAGGGTTAGGGTTAGGGTTAGGGTTAGGGTTAGGGTTAGGGTTAGGGTTAGGGTTAGGGTTAGGGTTAGGGTTAGGGTTAGGGTTAGGGTTAGGGTTAGGGTTAGGGTTAGGGTTAGGGTTAGGGTTAGGGTTAGGGTTAGGGTTAGGGTTAGGGTTAGGGTTAGGGTTAGGGTTAGGGTTAGGGTTAGGGTTAGGGTTAGGGTTAGGGTTAGGGTTAGGGTTAGGGTTAGGGTTAGGGTTAGGGTTAGGGTTAGGGTTAGGGTTAGGGTTAGGGTTAGGGTTAGGGTTAGGGTTAGGGTTAGGGTTAGGGTTAGGGTTAGGGTTAGGGTTAGGGTTAGGGTTAGGGTTAGGGTTAGGGTTAGGGTTAGGGTTAGGGTTAGGGTTAGGGTTAGGGTTAGGGTTAGGGTTAGGGTTAGGGTTAGGGTTAGGGTTAGGGTTAGGGTTAGGGTTAGGGTTAGGGTTAGGGTTAGGGTTAGGGTTAGGGTTAGGGTTAGGGTTAGGGTTAGGGTTAGGGTTAGGGTTAGGGTTAGGGTTAGGGTTAGGGTTAGGGTTAGGGTTAGGGTTAGGGTTAGGGTTAGGGTTAGGGTTAGGGTTAGGGTTAGGGTTAGGGTTAGGGTTAGGGTTAGGGTTAGGGTTAGGGTTAGGGTTAGGGTTAGGGTTAGGGTTAGGGTTAGGGTTAGGGTTAGGGTTAGGGTTAGGGTTAGGGTTAGGGTTAGGGTTAGGGTTAGGGTTAGGGTTAGGGTTAGGGTTAGGGTTAGGGTTAGGGTTAGGGTTAGGGTTAGGGTTAGGGTTAGGGTTAGGGTTAGGGTTAGGGTTAGGGTTAGGGTTAGGGTTAGGGTTAGGGTTAGGGTTAGGGTTAGGGTTAGGGTTAGGGTTAGGGTTAGGGTTAGGGTTAGGGTTAGGGTTAGGGTTAGGGTTAGGGTTAGGGTTAGGGTTAGGGTTAGGGTTAGGGTTAGGGTTAGGGTTAGGGTTAGGGTTAGGGTTAGGGTTAGGGTTAGGGTTAGGGTTAGGGTTAGGGTTAGGGTTAGGGTTAGGGTTAGGGTTAGGGTTAGGGTTAGGGTTAGGGTTAGGGTTAGGGTTAGGGTTAGGGTTAGGGTTAGGGTTAGGGTTAGGGTTAGGGTTAGGGTTAGGGTTAGGGTTAGGGTTAGGGTTAGGGTTAGGGTTAGGGTTAGGGTTAGGGTTAGGGTTAGGGTTAGGGTTAGGGTTAGGGTTAGGGTTAGGGTTAGGGTTAGGGTTAGGGTTAGGGTTAGGGTTAGGGTTAGGGTTAGGGTTAGGGTTAGGGTTAGGGTTAGGGTTAGGGTTAGGGTTAGGGTTAGGGTTAGGGTTAGGGTTAGGGTTAGGGTTAGGGTTAGGGTTAGGGTTAGGGTTAGGGTTAGGGTTAGGGTTAGGGTTAGGGTTAGGGTTAGGGTTAGGGTTAGGGTTAGGGTTAGGGTTAGGGTTAGGGTTAGGGTTAGGGTTAGGGTTAGGGTTAGGGTTAGGGTTAGGGTTAGGGTTAGGGTTAGGGTTAGGGTTAGGGTTAGGGTTAGGGTTAGGGTTAGGGTTAGGGTTAGGGTTAGGGTTAGGGTTAGGGTTAGGGTTAGGGTTAGGGTTAGGGTTAGGGTTAGGGTTAGGGTTAGGGTTAGGGTTAGGGTTAGGGTTAGGGTTAGGGTTAGGGTTAGGGTTAGGGTTAGGGTTAGGGTTAGGGTTAGGGTTAGGGTTAGGGTTAGGGTTAGGGTTAGGGTTAGGGTTAGGGTTAGGGTTAGGGTTAGGGTTAGGGTTAGGGTTAGGGTTAGGGTTAGGGTTAGGGTTAGGGTTAGGGTTAGGGTTAGGGTTAGGGTTAGGGTTAGGGTTAGGGTTAGGGTTAGGGTTAGGGTTAGGGTTAGGGTTAGGGTTAGGGTTAGGGTTAGGGTTAGGGTTAGGGTTAGGGTTAGGGTTAGGGTTAGGGTTAGGGTTAGGGTTAGGGTTAGGGTTAGGGTTAGGGTTAGGGTTAGGGTTAGGGTTAGGGTTAGGGTTAGGGTTAGGGTTAGGGTTAGGGTTAGGGTTAGGGTTAGGGTTAGGGTTAGGGTTAGGGTTAGGGTTAGGGTTAGGGTTAGGGTTAGGGTTAGGGTTAGGGTTAGGGTTAGGGTTAGGGTTAGGGTTAGGGTTAGGGTTAGGGTTAGGGTTAGGGTTAGGGTTAGGGTTAGGGTTAGGGTTAGGGTTAGGGTTAGGGTTAGGGTTAGGGTTAGGGTTAGGGTTAGGGTTAGGGTTAGGGTTAGGGTTAGGGTTAGGGTTAGGGTTAGGGTTAGGGTTAGGGTTAGGGTTAGGGTTAGGGTTAGGGTTAGGGTTAGGGTTAGGGTTAGGGTTAGGGTTAGGGTTAGGGTTAGGGTTAGGGTTAGGGTTAGGGTTAGGGTTAGGGTTAGGGTTAGGGTTAGGGTTAGGGTTAGGGTTAGGGTTAGGGTTAGGGTTAGGGTTAGGGTTAGGGTTAGGGTTAGGGTTAGGGTTAGGGTTAGGGTTAGGGTTAGGGTTAGGGTTAGGGTTAGGGTTAGGGTTAGGGTTAGGGTTAGGGTTAGGGTTAGGGTTAGGGTTAGGGTTAGGGTTAGGGTTAGGGTTAGGGTTAGGGTTAGGGTTAGGGTTAGGGTTAGGGTTAGGGTTAGGGTTAGGGTTAGGGTTAGGGTTAGGGTTAGGGTTAGGGTTAGGGTTAGGGTTAGGGTTAGGGTTAGGGTTAGGGTTAGGGTTAGGGTTAGGGTTAGGGTTAGGGTTAGGGTTAGGGTTAGGGTTAGGGTTAGGGTTAGGGTTAGGGTTAGGGTTAGGGTTAGGGTTAGGGTTAGGGTTAGGGTTAGGGTTAGGGTTAGGGTTCGGGTTAGGGTTAGGGTTAGGGTTAGGGTTAGGGTTAGGGTTAGGGTTAGGGTTAGGGTTAGGGTTAGGGTTAGGGTTAGGGTTAGGGTTAGGGTTAGGGTTAGGGTTAGGGTTAGGGTTAGGGTTAGGGTTAGGGTTAGGGTTAGGGTTAGGGTTAGGGTTAGGGTTAGGGTTAGGGTTAGGGTTAGGGTTAGGGTTAGGGTTAGGGTTAGGGTTAGGGTTAGGGTTAGGGTTAGGGTTAGGGTTAGGGTTAGGGTTAGGGTTAGGGTTAGGGTTAGGGTTAGGGTTAGGGTTAGGGTTAGGGTTAGGGTTAGGGTTAGGGTTAGGGTTAGGGTTAGGGTTAGGGTTAGGGTTAGGGTTAGGGTTAGGGTTAGGGTTAGGGTTAGGGTTAGGGTTAGGGTTAGGGTTAGGGTTAGGGTTAGGGTTAGGGTTAGGGTTAGGGTTAGGGTTAGGGTTAGGGTTAGGGTTAGGGTTAGGGTTAGGGTTAGGGTTAGGGTTAGGGTTAGGGTTAGGGTTAGGGTTAGGGTTAGGGTTAGGGTTAGGGTTAGGGTTAGGGTTAGGGTTAGGGTTAGGGTTAGGGTTAGGGTTAGGGTTAGGGTTAGGGTTAGGGTTAGGGTTAGGGTTAGGGTTAGGGTTAGGGTTAGGGTTAGGGTTAGGGTTAGGGTTAGGGTTAGGGTTAGGGTTAGGGTTAGGGTTAGGGTTAGGGTTAGGGTTAGGGTTAGGGTTAGGGTTAGGGTTAGGGTTAGGGTTAGGGTTAGGGTTAGGGTTAGGGTTAGGGTTAGGGTTAGGGTTAGGGTTAGGGTTAGGGTTAGGGTTAGGGTTAGGGTTAGGGTTAGGGTTAGGGTTAGGGTTAGGGTTAGGGTTAGGGTTAGGGTTAGGGTTAGGGTTAGGGTTAGGGTTAGGGTTAGGGTTAGGGTTAGGGTTAGGGTTAGGGTTAGGGTTAGGGTTAGGGTTAGGGTTAGGGTTAGGGTTAGGGTTAGGGTTAGGGTTAGGGTTAGGGTTAGGGTTAGGGTTAGGGTTAGGGTTAGGGTTAGGGTTAGGGTTAGGGTTAGGGTTAGGGTTAGGGTTAGGGTTAGGGTTAGGGTTAGGGTTAGGGTTAGGGTTAGGGTTAGGGTTAGGGTTAGGGTTAGGGTTAGGGTTAGGGTTAGGGTTAGGGTTAGGGTTAGGGTTAGGGTTAGGGTTAGGGTTAGGGTTAGGGTTAGGGTTAGGGTTAGGGTTAGGGTTAGGGTTAGGGTTAGGGTTAGGGTTAGGGTTAGGGTTAGGGTTAGGGTTAGGGTTAGGGTTAGGGTTAGGGTTAGGGTTAGGGTTAGGGTTAGGGTTAGGGTTAGGGTTAGGGTTAGGGTTAGGGTTAGGGTTAGGGTTAGGGTTAGGGTTAGGGTTAGGGTTAGGGTTAGGGTTAGGGTTAGGGTTAGGGTTAGGGTTAGGGTTAGGGTTAGGGTTAGGGTTAGGGTTAGGGTTAGGGTTAGGGTTAGGGTTAGGGTTAGGGTTAGGGTTAGGGTTAGGGTTAGGGTTAGGGTTAGGGTTAGGGTTAGGGTTAGGGTTAGGGTTAGGGTTAGGGTTAGGGTTAGGGTTAGGGTTAGGGTTAGGGTTAGGGTTAGGGTTAGGGTTAGGGTTAGGGTTAGGGTTAGGGTTAGGGTTAGGGTTAGGGTTAGGGTTAGGGTTAGGGTTAGGGTTAGGGTTAGGGTTAGGGTTAGGGTTAGGGTTAGGGTTAGGGTTAGGGTTAGGGTTAGGGTTAGGGTTAGGGTTAGGGTTAGGGTTAGGGTTAGGGTTAGGGTTAGGGTTAGGGTTAGGGTTAGGGTTAGGGTTAGGGTTAGGGTTAGGGTTAGGGTTAGGGTTAGGGTTAGGGTTAGGGTTAGGGTTAGGGTTAGGGTTAGGGTTAGGGTTAGGGTTAGGGTTAGGGTTAGGGTTAGGGTTAGGGTTAGGGTTAGGGTTAGGGTTAGGGTTAGGGTTAGGGTTAGGGTTAGGGTTAGGGTTAGGGTTAGGGTTAGGGTTAGGGTTAGGGTTAGGGTTAGGGTTAGGGTTAGGGTTAGGGTTAGGGTTAGGGTTAGGGTTAGGGTTAGGGTTAGGGTTAGGGTTAGGGTTAGGGTTAGGGTTAGGGTTAGGGTTAGGGTTAGGGTTAGGGTTAGGGTTAGGGTTAGGGTTAGGGTTAGGGTTAGGGTTAGGGTTAGGGTTAGGGTTAGGGTTAGGGTTAGGGTTAGGGTTAGGGTTAGGGTTAGGGTTAGGGTTAGGGTTAGGGTTAGGGTTAGGGTTAGGGTTAGGGTTAGGGTTAGGGTTAGGGTTAGGGTTAGGGTTAGGGTTAGGGTTAGGGTTAGGGTTAGGGTTAGGGTTAGGGTTAGGGTTAGGGTTAGGGTTAGGGTTAGGGTTAGGGTTAGGGTTAGGGTTAGGGTTAGGGTTAGGGTTAGGGTTAGGGTTAGGGTTAGGGTTAGGGTTAGGGTTAGGGTTAGGGTTAGGGTTAGGGTTAGGGTTAGGGTTAGGGTTAGGGTTAGGGTTAGGGTTAGGGTTAGGGTTAGGGTTAGGGTTAGGGTTAGGGTTAGGGTTAGGGTTAGGGTTAGGGTTAGGGTTAGGGTTAGGGTTAGGGTTAGGGTTAGGGTTAGGGTTAGGGTTAGGGTTAGGGTTAGGGTTAGGGTTAGGGTTAGGGTTAGGGTTAGGGTTAGGGTTAGGGTTAGGGTTAGGGTTAGGGTTAGGGTTAGGGTTAGGGTTAGGGTTAGGGTTAGGGTTAGGGTTAGGGTTAGGGTTAGGGTTAGGGTTAGGGTTAGGGTTAGGGTTAGGGTTAGGGTTAGGGTTAGGGTTAGGGTTAGGGTTAGGGTTAGGGTTAGGGTTAGGGTTAGGGTTAGGGTTAGGGTTAGGGTTAGGGTTAGGGTTAGGGTTAGGGTTAGGGTTAGGGTTAGGGTTAGGGTTAGGGTTAGGGTTAGGGTTA